>VDFB02281492.1:426339354-426387665 GCA_007258455.2 Sequoia sempervirens | reverse complement strand
TAACTATTACTGATTAAATTATTTAATTAAACTTATATATCTGAGAACAATAAATATACTCTATATGTATATCTTAATTATTTCGAAAAAGGCAATTATAAAATTAGAAGGATAAAGGTTATCATATACAAATATACACATCATTTTATTCAACCAAATTAAAGTTAAAAGGAAATTTCTTTTTCCTAAAGATGCTCCATTTATATCTATCCTCAATTATTTTATTTCTTTTCTATATATATATTTTCCTCTCTACATTTTAAATTAATATTTCACTCCTTCCCATGAAGTGGGATCTATATTTATTTATTTTTAGAGGATTTAAAGAACATGGAATTTGTTGATTCAAGGTTGGGAAAAAAAGAACTTCCATGGGGATACGTAGAGCCTTATTTATTACCTTAATTTATTAATCTTCTTTTTCTTAGTGTATTTTAAGTCATATACATGGAGACACATTCTGCATAAGATAACACATTTCAAAAGTTTATCCCACAACATTCCTAAGTTTTTAGTTTTGAATAAGGATATGATAAAATATTGCGTCCATTTAAATTTTCTACAAGGTATCCAATGCTTGAAAAGAGTGGGTGAAGCTTATAAAATTATCAATATGTTAACCTAAATGTTCCCATAAATAGAAACCTGGCCGTAATTTTCATTTCAAACTTAAATGTGCTTATAAGGATCTTAGCCATAATTTTCATTTTTAATAATAATTCTCTAAAAAAAAACTCCCATCAAAGCCTTATTTCAAGATGCAATACGTTAAATTAGGGAAGAGAAAGGTTATTTCCAGTGAGGGAGAAATGGAAAAGTGATAGTCATGGTGGATACTACTGCTGAAGGACCTTGCAAATGCTCTGGGAGACATGCATGTAGAATGAAGGAAGCATAGACAAGGCGCGTGATCTGTTTGAAGCACACCTCTGAGCAATGTGATCTCGTGAAATTCTATGGTTGCAAAATATGCACAAAATGGATTTGATAAAAATACTTAAGAAAATTTCAAGCAAATGCAATTGGCAGGTGTAAATCCCGATTACACAACCTTAGCTACCCTCCTAACTGCCTGCACCAAAACAAAGCAAAAAGGATAGAGGAATTTAAAGAGATACCAGGATACAGTTGGATTGATAGCCATAAAATGGTTCAAGCTTTTTGGGTAGGAAACAGATCGCTTCCTTACACAAGGAAGACATACGCAAAGTTGAAGAAATCAGCTTTGTATGAGAAGGCGACAGGGTAATTGCTAGATTCAAGTCGTTTGCATGATGATGCGTAGCAAAAGTTGGCAAAGAATTTTTTTGTGTTGCATTCGCTCCTTGGAACACCCATTAGAGTTGTTGAGAACCTACCAAAATGTTTTGATTGCCAGACTGCAACCCACCCCCAGATGCCTTAGGAAGAGTTTTGAGATATGTGAACTATTTTCATTAATTAAATAGGGCCGCGTTCCTGCAAAGAATAATGGTAATGCTAATGAAACTACCTGAAAGATAGGCTTGCAAGTGATGCACAGGCTTCCAAAACACTAACGTATGAGAGGATAAGAATTCCTACTGGACTTAGCATCATTAAAGGTTGGTTAAGAATAATCCCCTATGGATCTCCACCACCGTAACTATGGCAAAGGTTCTTCTCAAAAGGACAATTTAGCAGCCATGCAGATAAAATTTCAATGGGAAGAAGAAAGAAAACATTGAAGGAAACCATAGGCGCACATACTAACTCCTTGACCAATCAATTTCTATTTAAAAGCTAAGTTTCTAAGCCTCGAACATAAAATGTAATTCCCAACATCAGTACAGAAGTAGAGCATGCAAGGCATACCTAAATATCTCTTCTGACCTTTATCTACTCCCTTAAACCCTCTCTCTGCGCCTCACTACTCTCACATCCAGATCTTCTTCGATCCTATAGTACCCAATCTTCCAGTGTTGCTCCCTCAAACATCAGTGAGGCATTCTACCACCCAGATACTTTGAACCAGCCACCTATAAAAGAATTGAAAATCCCAAATCCACTTTTTTCTTGTTTTTTTTTTATAGATGTGTGGGGTTGAGATCCTTTATTATAGGTACCATATTCTATCTCCTCCCTGTTTCCTTCCCCACATCCATGAGTTTCGGTCCCCCCCTTGAGAAAAGAAATAGGAGGCCCCTAAAAGCACATGAACGAAGAGCTTTGCATAGGGTAAAGAGGATGCAAAACAAGTGGCGAAGTGGTGCCAATAGTTTATTAGGAAGGCTTCGACATCTACCACATCCACTCTTGAAAAGTTGTTCCCCCAAGAATTGCACTCATTCTCCGATCTTCCCCAAAATATCCCTTTTATTTTATTTTATTTTCTTTTCTTAAAAGCTCAATCGTCCTTCCCAATGTTATTGGGAGGCAGAAGAAGTTAATGAAGTGGGTGGAGTATCCCTGCAGATTAAAATTACATCACATTCAAAATAATACCCCTCAAACCAACCCCAAGAGCCTTCATTTTAAGAAGATAAAGACAAGGGCATTGTGTTTTGCATGCCTTGGGAAAAAGTGAGAACCTTCATTTACCATTTGATATGATCATACAGTATGGCGGAGAACCCAAGACACCAGCTAAGTCGCATATAGATTGAGAGTTGAGCTGCCGACAAGGAGCCAGGTTACTGACTAATAATTTATGTCCATCTTCATTTAGTATGGGACTTAAGGGACTTCAACAAAAGCTTGTGTAACCCATAAGAAGATTACTAGAAAAAGTTCTTTTCTTTTCTTTTTTATACTTTCTTATTAACCAACAATATTATTTTCAGGTCACGATATAATAATATTCATCCTTAATGAAATTATCGAATCATTATAGCTTAACAAATTAATTTAATAATTTGTTAATGATCTCCACACAATACTTTTAATTTAATAATTAATACTTAATATCCACATAATATCTTTTCAAGCCTAATGTATATTTATTTATTGTTTTGAATTTTAATTTTATTTGGATTACCTTGAAAATAATTTTAATCTAATAAAAATATTAAGTTCACCTCATAAGGCAATGAAACAATAGAACCAGCGTGACATCACAAATAAACAACTTACTCGCATGTCACGCATACAAGTTTTTAGGGTACACATAAACTATTATATTTTCACTATGAAAAAAACATTTTTAAATGAACATCTTATTTTATAAATGACACACTTACAACTTTGATAGTTGTGAGATTTTATATGTAACATAAAATTATTTATTTCACAAGTGTTAATGAATGTATTTTTTTAATATAGCATTGATAGGTTCTGAGCCGTAGATTTTTGGGAATGGGATTTATAGGCTACTCTTGACTTCTTTAGATGTTTCACCTAAAAGGAGAGAGATAAACCCCATTCAAAATCTATGTGGTTCACTCAAATTAGGAAATTTATGATGTAATTAAGGCTAAATGAGATTATCTAAATGAAACTATGAAATGTAATTGATTGATTATGAATACAAAATCTAAGTTATATGCAATGTTTGAAAACATAATGTGATATGCAGAAAATGCAATAAAGAAGTAAACTAATGCAAACAAAATTAAACAAGGTTGAACAAAGTGCACCTAGGAATCTGATGATGAATTTGGAGTGTTCTGAATGCTACCAAAGATCAATGAAAATCACTAGTGGGACTCATTTGCCACCGATGGCAAATCAGTCCCACTTTTGATGAAAACATCTGAGAACAGGTTTCTGAGTGTTAGCATCCAAAATATGAAAAAATATAACTTTCTAGCCTTAAGCTAGGACTCATTCACCATTGATGGCGAATCAGTCCTCTAATAATTTTTTGTGAAATCAGGGACCAACTCTTTAGAACCAAATATGGACTTGTTTGCTTGTCAGATTAACGAAATCAAATCTATAGAAAATGGATTATAGGTTGTCTCCAAGCTTGAAATAGGGTTCATTTGACTTGAAACACTTTGTTTACTTCTTTTCCACCTTTCAACACCTAAATGCTTGAAAAATATGCATACACAAGTCTACAAACATACATGCAAAAGGGGAAAAATGGTTAAGGGTTAGGTTATAGGGATTTTCCTTGGTCAAATCCCACTTTGGTAATCAAACCATTAATGAAGAAATGAATTGAAATGAACAAGGAAAGATGAATAAACAACATGCAAATGTCCTAAACTCACCACAACCTTGTTGAAGAAATCTGAAGATATGTCAATAGCTGCTCCAGGATACTTGATTGAATGAAGCAGAGTGCTTGATTGGATGACTGAGTGCTTGAATTAATTATGAGATTAAGATATGTAAAATGAGGAGAAAAATACTTATTTATACACATTTGTGAGTTAGTAACCCAATGATACCTCATCACAGGCTGATATAAGGTAATTTTGAATAAAACCTAAAAGAAATTTTGAAATATTTTGAATTTTGAGCCAAGAGGGACTCATTTTCCACCCATGGTGAATGGGTCCCACCTTGGAATTGAAAATGGGTGTCCAGAATTAAGTCACATTTAATATTTTTTGTTAGGTTTACATTAAAAAATACACTTATTTAAGCCTTATGAGTGCATAAAGGGGTCAAATAAAGCATAAGAAAAGTGTAAATAGTGAAATTAAGCTTATAAAAGCATCAAATCTTGTTACAACACTTTACAATACTTTAGAATAGGACTTGATGATGAATAAAAAAGTGTTTTTAGGTGAATTGTAATGGATAGAGTCTAGAAAAGTGTAGAAATGTTTTACAACACTTTACAGTACTTTCACAAGATGCCATAATTTGAATTTTTAGGACCTAATGTGAATGTTCAAGTCACATTACAACATTAAATCAAAGCAAAAATGGACCAAGAATCATGAAGAAAGACCTAAAAGACTATGAAAATGTCAAGGGGGCATTTTTCTATGACACATTAATCCCCCACTTTAGTGAGAGGATGAACTTGCTTCAAACTCACACTAAAGTAGCCATGCATATTGAGAAGGAGGTCCTAATGCACTTATGTTAGCAAGATGGAATGAAATGATCAAGAGGGATGATAAAACCCTCAGGATGAAGATCCCATGGAAAAATAAACATATGAACAAAGAAACACATATGTGAAAGAGAAGGAAAAGTTGGATGAAGCTTCGATTATCTATCTAACTAGTTATGGATTAGATCTAGGTTTTTTATGAGAAAAATAGAATTCATACAAACTTTGGGGTGACATAACTCATGGTGGTTTGTCGAGTGAGAAATCCCAAAATGTGAAGTACATATGCTAGTTGGTATCCACTCACAAACACATAGGTGGCTATGGGGAAAGTCGTGTCACTGAATGGGCTTCCCACTCTACCATATTAAAGTTATACCACTTGATAAATTTAACAAGGTGCCACAAGGGAAAATGATGGTTTGTGTTTCATGAGACAAGAAAAGCTTCATATGCTTAGAACTCGTGAACAAAGAGGATGGCACCACATACATGCAAGTTGCTTTATGAAAGGTGGCAAAGATGCATAACTCAAAATGCAAAAATGTAGAATGTTAAAGATGTTCAAAGGAGTCTTGTTAAGTTCATGCAAGGTTTAGCACTTAGGGAACATTGTGTATAATGCCTCCAAGAGATGACCAATCAAATAATAGAATATTCACAACTTAGCAGATGTAGTGCATTGCATCAAACCACTAGGAGGAATGTAATATGCTAAAAGAGATCATAGTTATGAAGGAGATCATACCCAATGTCATCCACAAAGGGACAAATGCATCGTATGAAGTGACAAGGATACACTAAGAACCAATAATTTAAATAAAATGATGCCAATTTATGCCCCCCACTTTAAATAAATTGCTACACACCAATCTGTGAAAAATTACTTTAAAGTAGGGAAGGAAAGAAAATGCAAAAAGAAAACATGACATGAGAGCCAACTTGGAAAGCCCCTATGCCAAGTCATATGTTTCCAAGTAAGGTTGCATCAAGTAAATAAAAAAGAGAACAAAAGAAAGGAACACACCAAACACATAAGGGATCTATCAATTTTGGGTTAAAATGTTCATTGTTGTAATGTTTTTATAAAAGAGCTTGGAACTATCATCATTCCCCAAAGCACATAGAACTAAAAGAATGACACAAAGAGAGTGAAAAAAAAGGGAAAAACAAGTCCATTTTTGGTCAATGTGTACAAGACATTATGGTCTCAATGATTTGCATCATCCCCAAAATGAGAACAAAATTGAAAAGAGAACAAAAAGAAAAGGAAAAGCTTATGGGTCAACATGAAGTAGAATTTTCAGTCTCAATGCCTTGCATCATTCCCAGAAGGAGAACACAAACAAAGAGGAAAAAGGACATTTTGGGTCAATATGGAAGAGAGATAGGATGTCTCTACTCTTTGTGTCATCCCCAAAAGGAAAACACAAAAAAAAAGGAAAAAGGACCTTTTTGGTCAACATGGAAGAGAAATTGGGTGTCTCAATGCTTTGCATCATCCCCAAAAGGAAAACAAAAAATGAAAAGTGAAAAGGAAAAGGACATTTTGTGTCAACTTGGAAGAGGAATTGGGCATCTCAATGCTTTGTGTCATCCCCAAAAGGAAAACAAAAAACAAAAGTGAAAATGAAATGTATGACTTATAGAAGAATATAGGTACAAATAGAAGAAGTGTACAAAGAGAGAGAAAACATCAAACATACATTTCATGGGAACACAATGCACACATAAAACTAAAGAAAGGAAAAAAAGGAACTAGTAATGCAGATGTATGTAAACCATTAACCAAGTTATTGGATTCACAGTCTCAAGTAATATAAGAAAAAAATTAATAATAGAGTTAAGAGACATAGAAAAATGCATTACAAGGAAAAGGCTAACAACTTCTTGCCCCCACTAAATGTGAGGCAAGAATGAGCTGAGATGGGTGATGGAAAAGGATCATGCAATAGTGAGAATAGAAAATTCTACAACTAGAGCATGAGGAGAGGATTTTTTTTAAAGGAATGATGGGAAAGTAGTTAGTATCAGTGAAGTGATACTTGTCCAATATGTCATTCAATGTCCAACATTCTTTGGTTTGATGCCCAAGAACGTGATGATATTTGCAATATGGTATGTTATAATCTTTAGGGAAAATGACCAACCTATTTGAAGGTGGTAAGAGTATAAGACCTCAGTTTAAAATAAATTTAAGTATCCTTTCACATGAATGGAAGAAGGAAGAGGGCCCATGGGGATCCCAACATCCTTGTTATTAGAATCAGGTAATGGTCATTAATGTGGAAGGAGAGAATTCAAGTTAGGAGGAGACTCAAAGATTACAGTACTTGTATTATCTTGAAGTCACCAATATTCAAAAGGAGGCTTTTCATCATGAGGAGGATCTTGATATCCTAGTCCTATTGTATTTTCTTCTATTGGTTTCTATTCTAAAATTTAGTGGATGTCATGTTCATTTGTTGTATCACACCCTTGTTTTCTTAATATAGTAAAGACTTTTCCATATGTTTCTTCAAGGTTAATTGAGGTGTTTGTAACTTTGTGGACATAAAAAGGTTGAGGATGTGTTTGTTGAGAGGAATTAGGCCTTCTTGATGGAGGGATCTTAGTTCCTTCTTGAGTTTCAGGATGTAGGTATCCAAAGTGATTAGGAGGTGCAATAGTAGGAAGATTTTGTGACTTCATGGATGGGTGAAATGTTGCATTGGATTCAAGGTTATCAAGACATTTGTTTAATAACTTGTTCATGCTAGCATCATCTTCTCCAATGATTTCAACATCGAAAGGAGGAAAATCATGAGGATTTGAAAGAGTATGTGGAAGCTCAAGGTCATTAGGATCATATCCAAAGGCACAATTAGACATGTCTACTAAGGATTTCAATTGATTTCAAAACTTGCTAAAAGAAAAATCCATGATGCAAGTAGACTAACATGCTAGAAATAGAAGAAAACAAAAAAATTAGAAAGTAAAACAAAAAGAAACTACAAAAAACTAAAATGCAAGAAATACCAAGAAAATGCCTTGAAATGTTGTTTCATATGTGTAGGTGGACTGATTCACCCATGGTGGCGAATGAGTCCAAGTATGATATTTTATTATGTTTTTGAGAAAAATAAAAGTGATTTTAATGCTTTTCTAATGCAAACTAAGGATGAAAATATAGATTTTAAGTTTCTCAATGATATGATATGCAAAAGTGAAATTTGAATGAGTCTTTCACTAATGCAATTTTAGGAAACCCTAGGATGCAAGAACAAAACAAAGCCTAAATGAATGTTGATGCAAATGAAACCTAGGATGCAAGATGCAATTGAAATTAGAAAGGTAAAGTGTTCAATATGCAGGTTCACCAAAATGAACCGTAGATTTTTGGGAATGGGTTTATAGGCAACTCTTGCACTCTTAGGATGTTTCACCTAAAAGGAGAGAGATAAACCCCACTCAAAATCTATGTGGTTCACTCAAATTAGGAAATGTATGATGTAATTAAGGCTAAATGAGATTATCTAAATGCAACTATGAGATGTAATTGACTTATTATAAATGCAAAATATAAGTTATATACAATGATTGAAATTATAGTGTGATATGCATAAATTGCAATAAAGAAGTAAACTAATGTAAAAAAAATTAAACAAGGTTGAACAAAGTGCACTTGGGAATCTGATGATGAATCTAGAGTGTTTTGAATGTTGACAAAGATCAATGAAAATCATGAGTGGGACTCATTCACTACTTATGGCTAATCTATCCTACTTTTGATGAAAACTTTTGAGAATAGGTTTCTAAGTGTCGAATTCATAATCTGAAAAAAATATAACTTTCTAGCCTCAAGGTGGGACTCATTCGCCAATAATGGAAAATAAATCCTCTCCCAAAATTCTATAAAATCAGGGACCAATTCTATAGCACCAAATTTAGACTTTTCTTCTTTTTAGGTTGACAGAGTCAAATCTATAGAAAATGGATTGTATGTTGTCTCTAATCTTGAAATAGGGTTTATTTGACTTGAAACACTTTGTTGACTTCTTTTCCACCTTTCAATACCTAAATACTTAACAAATTTGCATGCACAAGTCTACAAAGTTACATGCAAAAGGGGGAAAATGGTTAAGGGTTAGGTTATAGGGATTTTCCTTGGTCAAATCCCACTTTGGTAATCAAACCCTTAATGAAGAAATGAATTGAAATGAAAAAGGAAAGATGAATAAACAACATGAAAATGTCCTAAACTCACCATAACCTTGTTGAAGAAATTTGAAGATATGTCAATGGTCACTCCAAGATACTTGATTGATGCTTGATTGAATGATGCAAAGTGCTTGAATGGATGATTGACTGTTTGAATGAATTATCATATTAGGAGATGCAAAATGAGGAGAAAAACACTTATTTATACAAACTTGTGCCTTAGTAACCAAATGATACCTCATGAGAGGCTGGCATAAGGTAATTTTGAATTAAAAATTGAAAGAAAATTTAAAATATTTTGAATTTTGAGTGAAGAGGGACTCATTCACCACCCATGGCAAATGGGTCCCACCTTGGACTTGAAAATGGGTGTTGGGAATTAAGTCACATTTAATATTGTTTGTTAGGTTTACATTCAAAAATACACTTAATTAAGCCTTATGAGTGCATAAAGGGGTCAAATAAAGCATCAAAAAGGTGTAAATAGTGAAACTAAGCCTAGAAAAGCATGAACTCTTGTTATAAGACTTTACAACACTTTAGAATAGGACTTGATGATGAACACAAAATTAATTTTTAGGTGAATTATAATGAATAGATTCTAGAAAAGTGCAGAAATTTTTTACAACACCTTCGCAAGATGACATATTTTAAATTTTAGGACCTAATGTGAATATTCAATTGACATTACAACATTAAAAAAAAGTTGAAATGAAGGATTTTGGAACCTAAATCCTTCCTTGCTCTTTTAGGGTTTTTCACCTAAAAGGAGAAAAATGGGCCAAAATGTATAATGTTTCAATCAAGATTAATGTAATGATGGATAGGAAATGGATGTGTTTGAGTTCCTATAAATGGAAATAAATGAATGCAAACTAACCTAATACAAGATGTTCAAAAACATAGTGTTCACTGCAAATATGAACTACAAACCCAAACAAATGAAAACAAAAATTGATGAAACATAACAGAGTGCACCTAGAGGTAGATTACTATTGCTAGAAGGTTCTAGAATGTTCTAGAAGTCACTATTAATGGCCACTGGGATAGATTCTCCACAAATGGTGAATTAGTCCTACTTCTGATGATTTTTTTTTGAAACAAGTTTCTAGCTGTTGGGTGTTGAATTCTAACAAATTCACTTTTAAAGCCTACAAATGGGACTAATTCACCATGCATGGTGAATCAATCCTCCTCTAGGAATATAAAAATTCTAGAATGGATTATGTGGGGCTAGATCTATTATTTTCCTTCCTATACGCGTCCTCTTCTAAAAATGACGTATTCGGGTTTGAAAGTGGTTTGTTGTTGATATTTTGAGTTGAATAATTAGGAAATGACACAAATGAATTTTCAACTTTATCATCAATGATTTCCAAGCATTGAAAAAGTCCTAAATCTGTATACAAACAAGACAAAAGAGAGATATGTTGAATGTTAGGGCATGGGGGTTTGCCTAAGTCAAACCCCTTTTAAGTAATTAAACCAAAATGATGAAAGAAAGAAGTGAAACATGCAAAAATGGATTTGATTACCTTTACATGATGATTGATCTTGAATTTATATAGCAATGGAGGAAGATTCAGCCCTTAAATGTCCTTAGAAGCTTTCTTAATGACTTGCGATGACAAAACCCTAAGTTGCTTGACTTGAGATAAAAGAATGGTGGATGAATAATGATGAATGAATATGAAAATGAGCTAAAAGATCTATATTTATAGGAAATCCACCTATTTCACCTGTTAATACCTCATCATAGGCCGACATGAACAAATAATAATATTACATTTCACTTTATTCCTGCCCAAAGGTCAAAATTAGACCAAATGGAACTAATTCACCACACATGGTGAATGGGTCAGTCCCACCTAGATGGGATTGATTCATCATGCATGGTGAATGGGTCGCATAGGGGTCATTTTGATAGATTAGATACCAGGGGATAAGGAAATAAGGTTTAAAATGCAACTTTGTCCAGTATTTGATGAATTTCAACCTTGAGATGCACAATATGGGTTAATAGGGGCATATTAGTGATGATGTAAATTCCAAATAGGGCTTGGGACACAAAAATCAATGTGAAAGTGTGATTAAATATATTTTGCAACATTAAAATGAGGTCCACATAGCCTAGGAAGGAAAAAAAATCACTGTGAATGTGAAAGACACATTACAACACCAATTTAACATAAAATTTATTTCACAAGCCTTCTATATTGATGTAATAATGTTATGAAACATATTTTATAATGTTGAATTATGGAAAAATAGGTTAATTAGGTCTATAAAATCATGAAAGCATCTTACAACACTTTACAACACCTTTACAAGACATCATTAAAAGCATGTTATTCGATTTGCAAGAGTCCAAGACCTAGTGTGGATGCATAAAATGCCTCACAACACCTGAATCAATGCCTCATTATGTCCAATTATTATGAATTATTCCCATGTCAAGAAAAGGGGAAATTTTTTCTATAGCACATTTAGTCCCCACTTTAGTGAGAGGATGAACCTACTTCAAACTCACACTAAAGTAGACATTCAAGAGAGATCCACATGCACAAATGTAGATGAAAAAGAATGATAAAGATTAAAGGAGATGGCCAAGACCCCAAGATCGAAGATCCTAAGTCCAACCATCAAGATACAAAATCATGCAATGAAAAGAACTAAAAAAGATAGGGTGAAAAGGATGTACTCACTCTAGTGCCACAAAATTTAGGTCATTTGTGGGGTGAGAAGGCCACAACATACTCACTCTTGGGCCACAAAACTCCTAGCTATCCACGAGGTGAGAAATCCCAAAAGATAATATACATATGCTATTTGGTATGCACTTACAAACACAAAGGTTGCTATGGGGAAAAGTCATGCCACTAGGTGGGCTTCTTGCTCAACCATGTCAAAGTTATACCTCTTGATAACTTTAACAAGGCACCACAAGGAAAAATAATGTTCATGAACAAAAAGAAAGGGTGCCATAGTCGTGCAAGTTGCATTATGCAAGGTGGAAAAATAAATTAAAATGTAAAAATGAATAAATGCAAAATGTAAAAGGTGTTCAAAGAAGTCTTTTTAAGCTCATGCAAGGTCAATCACTTAGGGAACAATGTGCGTACTATTTCCAAGAGAGGACCAATCAATTAATAGTATATTCACAACTTAGGAGATGTAGTTCATCCCATTAGGACACCAAGAGGAATTTAATATGCTAAGATATATCACACTTATGAAGGACATCACACCCAATGTCATCCATAAATTAACAAACACATCATATAAATGACAAGGGTACACTAGGAACCAAGAATTAAAATGAATTACTAGTAATGTATGCCCCCCACTTTAAAGGAATTGATACACATTGTTTTTTGAGAAATTTATTTAAAGTAGAAGAGAAAGAAGAAGACATGAGAGCTTCCCTAGGAATCCCTATTCCAATTCATATGTTTTCAAGAAGCTTTGTCATGAAAAGGGGAAGTATGTCACATGCGAGTCAATATTAAGACATGTCATCCACATCCCAAACTTGCTCTTATGTATTAATGAAAATTAAATTATTAGTAAAAGGAGACAATGACAATTGACATATAGGGATAAGGCTTTCTAACCCTTTTCCCCCACTTAGTGCAGGACAAAGGTGAGCCTAGAATGGATGATGGTATGCTACCACTTGCAATTGATGCAAAACATGCAATAGTGAGTATGCTATGATCCTACAACTATGGAATGGAAAGGAGTAGAAACTAATGTTATTTATATGGTAAAAGAAGACTCTTGGAAGATTCTTGTGTGATAGTCTTGATGTTGAGTGAACATTTAGTGATTGTGGTCAAAGGAGAATAACCAAGAACATGAGTTGCTTGTTGTGTGTTAGGCTCTATAGGATTGCGGATACCTTATTCTCGAGCACCACATCCTTTTCCACTATATCCAAGTTATTTCATGAGTTCATACACTTTTCCATAAAGTTCTTTCATTTCTTTGGAATTAGGTGGTTGTTTGTTTTTGTGTTCATCAAGGGTTATTGTGGAGTTTGTGACATTGTATAAAGTGGTTGAGGTGGATGCTTTCAAAAGGTTGTCAAAATGTTACATTGAAATGATGGTTGGTTGCACTTGTTTCTCATGTTTCCTTTATGTGAATATGTATTCACCCATAGGTGAAGGTGTGAATTCGAAGGATCCCCAATCATCACCAAATAATTTTGATAGCCATTTCTCAGTGTTGCATTCAATTTGAAGAGGATCTATGTTAGATGTTGGAATCAATGTTTTGAAAGAACTTGTAGCTCATTTTTCAAGATGCAAGCAACTTTCAAGCTCGGGATCTACTTCAACTTGATAAATTATATTGTTATAGACATATTTCATTATACGATGAAGGGTTGAAGGCACTACATTCATCTCATGAATCCACGATCTACCTAAAAGAATATTTTATGAAAGATCATATGACATGACATGAATAGGAGTTTTGCAAAGAAACAACCTCAACCATAATAGGAAAAGTGATTACACTGAGTGGTTGATTTGTTGAATTATCAAATCCACAAATAGAGACATAATCATGTATTATTTGAGACCTTTCAATAACTAATTAATTGAGGAGACTCACACTACACACATTAAGGGAAAAACCATTATCAATAAGAGTTATATTTATGACTATCCTATTGTATCGAGCAATGATCACAAATTCTTCATTTTGTTTTTGCAACTCTAAAGGAGGGAGCTCATGTTGATGGAATGTAATTTCATGATTAGTTTGATTCATTTTATGGATTAGAGATGCCACATCATTTGGATTTTTGTCATTAGGAACTTCAATTTGGTTTAAAGTTGTTTGAATAATATTGTGGTAATTTGGTGATTTTTGAAGTAAATACCAAAGGGAAATCTTTGCAGGAGTATTCTTTAATTCTTCAACAAGATAATGCTCCTTTGTGTGTAGGATTTAATGAGGAGAATTAGGTGGATTTGGTAAAAGTAAGGAGGGTGGGATTGGTTGTGGCAATTGTGGGTTGTTTTGGGTGTTATATGTATGAGCAATAGTATCATTACTAGATTGTTGCAGCACATTAGTTTTAGGGAGGTAGAGGGTGTATTGGGGTTGGTTAGAGGGGTGAAGTTTATGTGAAGGTGGGTAAATAATGATTTGAGGTTTGGTTTGATTTTTTTGTTTGCATGAAGGTGGATAGAGAATTAGAGGTTTGTTAGGATTTCCCATGGGTTATATATGAGGTACATTGATCGAGGGGGATCTAATGGACACTTGTGCATTCATAACCTTAGTGGTCTTGGTTTTATGGAGCTATAAGGAGAGGAAATAAAGAACCACTTGTTTATGGAAGGAAAAGATTTTAGGAGAACAAAAAACCACTTGTTCATGATAATTAAGGTTTGGTTCATCCAAAATAACTTTATCACAAATAAGGGAGTTATTAATGGTTGAATGTGTTCGATTATTGATAATGGGGAGATTAAGGGAAGACTTTATGCAATCATTATTCAGTGTTGGTAATGTCTCATTATCTTGTGCCATATTATCTACCCTACTAGGAGAGCTTGTAATATTTTCATCTAAGGTTGAAATGTGAAAATTAGCTTCATCACAAGTTGGAGAGGTATAGAGAGAAGAAAAAACATCACATTCTTATTTTTCAATGATTGGATCCTTGTTTTTAATTATGTGTTCTTGGATGGGGGAAAAATTAGGAAAGGGAGCAAGAAGATTCTCATGATTATCTTTGATTACCTCCCTTTGTCAAATAATGTCTTCCAAAACATGGGAAGAAAAATAAAGAGGATTGTCATAGGTATTAAATATTTGATTAGCTAATGTCAACATAGCCTCCTCACAAATAATGTGATTTCCATGATTACTCACAAAAACATTCTCACAAATTGGGGAGAAGTTGAGAGATGAATCTATGGTCTCATCGTTGTGTTGTGTTGTGTAATTTTCATGATTACATAGTGTGATTTACTCTTATATAGTGATGTTATGTCTAATAGGAGAGGTAAGAGGAGAGCAACAACTCAGATTGTAACAACTCTCATCAATTAGTCCTTCTAACACTAAAATATCTCCTTCACAAGTGTGAGAGATAATAAGAGAGGAAAAAATGTAAGTGCTATGAGTATCCAAGGTTTCTTTCACTAAACCAACCTCATCCACAAAAGGGGAACTAGGAGAGGGATCTATGATGAACAAAAAGAGAGGGGAAAGGACCTCATATTCGTATGCTTTTAATGAAAAGTGCTTACAACATGCAATAATATCTAAAAAGAGAACATGGAAAATTAAAACTATAGAATTTTGTAATGAAAACATGATGGAATGATTAATCTACAAAATTGAAATGTAACAATGATAAAGAAAGAATGAAAATGAAGAATAATGTTTCGGATTTCAAAGATGACAATTGACTGATTATGATATGCAACAAGATGAGAATGAAAACTTGAGAGTGAAACCATACATGAAAATAGATAATTAAGGATATATTTTATGAAACATGCTATAGAAATGCAACTAATTGATATACAAGTTAAGGTTCCAAACAAAATCCTAAAAAATTTTTGAGTTCTATAAAATGTTGTTGGGTCAAAAGGACTGATTCGCCCAAGGTGGTGAATGAGTCCCACTATGGAATCTTTTCAAAATTTTCAGAAATTTTTGATTGATTTTGATGGTTTCTAAATACTATGATGTAGACCTAATTGAAAAATTCAGAATTTCAGAGAGTGGAAATGAATTTAGATGCCAACAATGCAACCTAAATTCACTTTTTATGAATGAAAATTTAACACCTAGCATGCAAATGAATCATGCAAACTCTAATGCAAGATAGATCTAGGGTGATGAAAGGAATATAAATCAAACAAGGAATTATTCTAAAAAGCACATTCACCAAAATGAAATGAAGGATTTTGGCACCTGAATCCTTCCTTGCTCTTTTAGGGTTTTTCACCTAAAAGGGGAAAGATGGGCCAAAACGCAAAATGTTTCAATAAGTATTAATGTAAGGATGGATGGGAAATGGATGTGTAGCATGAGTGGATGTATTTGAGTGATTAAAATGCAAATAAATGAATGTAAACTAACCTAATGCAAGATGTTGAAAAACACAGTGTTGATAGAAAATATGAACTAGAAACCTAAACAAATGAAAACAAAAAATGATAAAACTAAACAGAGTGCACTTGGAGGTGGATTACTATTGTTGAAATATTTTGGAATGTTCTAGAAGCAATTGTTAATTTCCACTAGGATTGATTTGTCACATATGGTGAATTAGTCATGCTTCCGATGAAAAGTTTAGGAAATAGGTTTCTACCTGTCAAGAGTTGAATTCTACCAAAATCAATTTTTAGGCATATAGATGGGACTAATTCACCATGTGTGGTGAATCAATCCTCCTCTAGGAATCTACAAATTCTAGAATTGATTTTGTGGGGCTATATTTACTCTTCTACTTCCTATAGGTGTTTGCTTCCAAAAATGCCATATTCGGGTCTGAAAGTGGCTTTTTGTTGATATTTTGACTTGAATAATGAAGAAATGACTTGAATGAATTTTCAGTTTGACATTAAATGATTTCAAAGCATCCAAAAGTCTTAAATTTTCATACAAACAAGACAAAAGAGACATATGTTGAATGTTAGGGCATGGGGGTTTGCCTAAGTCAAATCCCTTTTAGGTAATTAAACCAAAATGATGAAAGAAAGTAATGAAACATGCAACAATGGAGTTTATTACCTTGCCATGATGATTGATATTGTATTTCTACAACAATGGAGGAAGATTCAACCCTTGAATGTCCTTAGAAGCTTTCTCAATGACTTACAATGGAAAAACCCTAAGTTGCTTGACTTGAGATAAAAGATTGGTGGATAAATAATGAAGAATGGATGTGAATTGAGTTAATGAATATAAAAATGAGATCAAATATCTATATTTATAGGAAATCCATGTATTTCACCTATTAATACCTCATCACAGACCAACATGAACAAATAATAAACTTAAATTTCACTTTATTCTCGCCTAAAGGTCAAAAATATATGAAATGGGACTGATTCACCACACATGGTGAATGGGTCCCACCTGGGTGGGACTGATTCACCATGCATGGTAAATGGGTCCCACAGGGTTCATTTTGACAACTTAGATGCTAGGGGATAAGGAAATAAGTTTTAAAGTGCAACTTTGTCAGGTATTTGATCAATTTGAACCTCGAGATGCATAATATGGGTTAATAGGGGCCTATTAGTGATGATGTAAATGCCAAATAGGGATTGGGACACAAAAATAAATGTGAAAGTGTGAATAAATACACTTTACAATATTAAAATGAGGTTGTCATAGCCTAGGAAGACAAAAAAATCAATGGGAATGTGGAAGACACATTACAACACTAATTTAACATTATGTTTATTTCACAAGCCTTCTAGTTTGATGTAATAATGTTATTAAACATATTTTATAATGTTGAATTAGGGAGAAATAGGTTAATTAGGTCTATAAAAGCATGAAATCATCTTACAACACCTTTACAAGACATCATTAAAAGCATGTTATTCAATTTGCAAGGGTCAAAGACCTAGTGTGGATGCATAAAATGCCTCACAACACCTTAATCAAGGTGTCATTATGTCTAATTATTATGAATTGTTCCCATGTGAAGCAAAGGGGACTTTTTCTCTATGGCACAAAAGAAAAATGGACCAAGCATCGTGAAGAAAGACCTAAAAGACCATGAAAATTCCAAGGGGCCATTTTTCTATGAGACAAGTTCTAATGTGTTCACATATGGATTCTTCTTGACCAAAATTTGGTTATTTTAAAATGAAATATGGACTAATTACTAACAATAAAAAATTAATTTGAATATTCATATTTAAAAGGTATTAGAATTATTCATACAATTATGCATTGATATAGGAGCTATCTAGTGTGCAAACATAGTCATGCATCAAACAAAATGATTTCCTAATTAGTTATTGATCTTTTCTTCTATGTTTATTGTTGTACTAATGGGTGATAGTTTTTTTATGAGTTGTAGATAGTTCATAGAATAGTAATTGCTTCATCTTTTTAAGAGGCCAATTGGGATAATATATTTCAAAATTGGAGAAGATCCAAGCTTAATTCGACAAGTAATGCAATACTAAAAATTTGACATTTGTTTGGTTAATTATGAAACTTTTGACGCAATCTACATATATATTAAATCCCTACAATAAATGAAATTTAGGCTAAAGGAATTTTTCTTGCATGATTTTCATTTTTTTAGGACTTATCCATGCACTACTCAAACTTTGACAATTTCCATTTCACCATTTTTTCCTTCAAACTTGACTATTGTTGGCTTTCTTTCATTTTTTATTTAGTGATTTTTTTAACATTCCTATAAATTTTTATAATATATAGTAATTCCTGAAATATGTGCATTTCCCTTTACACTCGATTTCTCTACATCAACCATCTATTGTGAATTTTTTCACATAAAATAGATGCTCTCCAAATACCCCTCAAAATCCTACAAAATATAAGACCCCCTAAATCTTTGTAACTTTTTCTTTAGGATTATTTTTTCAAAATATCAAGAAACTATATAAATTTGTAGTCTAGTGCATATATCCTTGTACCCCTTAGATTTTGTAACTATTATAAGAATGCAATTTATTCTAGAAAATGATAAAATTATGGTTTTAACTACTTGTTCATAAATCCCAAGTGGAAATTGTGACTTGACATGTGTCCTATCATGCTTCAACATTTCTTAACCACCTCTACTTCATATAGATGGTATAAGTAAGGATTTTTGAGCTCATATACGATTTTGTTTAGGTTGGTCTACTACATTACTTTTAGATTGTTAAGTGATGTTAGAAGATTCAATAAGAAAAAGTAGGAAAAAGCTATTTTGGTCAATTTTGGAAGCATGAAATGCTTGAGAGTGGAGGAAATATAAGTCCATTATTGGTTTGTAATGATATTTTAAATTTTAATACCATACTATAATGATATAATAATAATATTTAGTAAAAAAAAAAATTAGTATTGTATTTGGAAATGTAGATGTGTGTGCTTTAGTTATATTATTGGGTGACCCAGTAAGACCCCCTATTTATGAATATATAAAACACTATCAAAGCTTTGTTTTCACTAGAAATAGTGTTGAATATTTTGTTGAGTTATATTTTTGAGTTGATATTGAGGAGAAGTTGAAGGATGAAAAATTTGTAGAACCCAATAGATGTTACAAAATATGCATAAATTTTTGTTTCAACTATCTTGCAATAAAGAGAAATTTGGGTTGAAGGTGGATATAATTACTCTACTAAGATAGAGTGAGTAGTGGAAGTGTTCAAATTTTCATCTTTCATAATATTGTTTTTGTAGAGTGTGGTCTATGAATCTTGGTTTTGTTTCTAGTAGTAATGCTACAAATTTGCACCCAGGGAAAATTTCACATGTAATTTTCCCTACCTTAGAAAATATAAAATCGATGATGTAAATTCCATCACCACCATCTTGTCTCTTCCACCTGACCACATCATTTTGCATTGGTGGAGATTTTTTTTTAGGGAAACGTGTGTGCCATGAGGATATTTGTGTGTTGTGTTGCCATCCAGAAATAACAACAAGACCTCCATCAAGGTTGACTCACCTAAGGGTTGAAATTCAATATTTCCCTAGGACATCTCTTTTCATAATGAAATAGGGAAGATAGGTGCATTCCCTCCATTCAAAACCTACCTTACATATTCCCCTATGTTTTTTTTGGTGAACCCAACATTATACATCTTAAGTTCTATAATTAGAGTCCATTAAAACCCTAGATTTAGGATTTGAAATAGTTTTCATTGCATTGCATTAGTTTTCATTTCATTTAGGGTTGTTAAAATTACATCATTTAGAATCGAAAAAATTCAAAAACATGCAAGCTTATTATATTGCTTTTGCATAGTAGTGTATTTTTAGTCATTTACATTCACAAATTTGGTCACAATTGTATTTCAAAAGGTGTCACATTGTTCTTCATTGTTGTAGTGTAGAGAAATGCACTCCTTTAAATTTTCACACATTGTTTTATTTATTCCTTAATAATCCCTATTTTACATCTACGAACCTAAAAAATATATTTTTCGAAAGGGACACCCAACAATAATTAATGCCAAAATATAACACTTTACCTTGAACAATGTGTGTTCTAGGAATAGGGACCTAGGACCCATTCGCCCATGGGAAAATGGGTCCTCCCTTAGCATTTTAACCTAAATTTAAATTATTATTTTTTGTGGTATTTTAATTTCTCTACATTCAAATTTCAATGTCCACTTGCAATGTTTAATTTTTGGAAAATTAAGGATATATATCTATAAATACATGGTTATTTCTTCAAGTTAACATCTAAGAAATCTATAACTTAAAGTGAGCATGAACAATAGAAAATATTATGATCAAGGGCATTCAAGAGGATATTTATCAGTGATTTATTGCAGCAATCAAGATCTCAAGCATCATGCCAAATTCTTTTGCATCATGCATGTTGTTGGAGCTAACAATGTGTTGTTGGTTTCAAATATCAAGTCAAGCATTCAAAGAATCAATTAAAGCATCAAGATCCACATCCATTGAAGCCATTTCATGCAAGATCAAGATCAATATTACAAACTTCCAAAGGTTTATTCAAGGGTTGGGTGAGTTGCAACATAACATTATTAATTCATCACTCCTTTCCTATTACATTATTTCTATTCAAGGTTTAGTTACCCAAAGATGACCTTTGACCAAGGAAAACCCCCATTCACAAAAAATAAAGAATTTTCCCACTCTTATGTTTGTGTTATACATTTTAGGTTGAAGAAGGATTGAATATCTTTAAAAGTGCAAGATTGGAAAAGTCGCAAAACTTGTCAAAGTTGTCAAATCATAGAAACTCACCTACATATCTGATTTTTGAATTTTTGAAAATGAAACCTAGATAAACAAGAAGCTATAGATTGACATCATAGGCTATCAAAATTTTGCTGAAAACCCTAAAAAAAGACCCATTTTCCCATGGGCGAATGAGTCCCAGACAACCTCATGAAATCCCCTTTTGGTGACTGGTACACATCACTCAAACCTTCTCAAATCTACATAAAGATTTTTATTTCTATCAATAGTGAGTTTTATATTATTGTTTCAAGTTTAAATTGTTAAAACTCCCATCCTCAATCATAAGGAAAAAGTAGATTCTCTCATTGAGTTGACTAGCCTAAGGGTTGTAAGTAAATTATTTGTGTGGATCTAATTTCATAATGAAATAAATGAAAATAGGTCTATATTTGGTGAATCCTCATCATACACAAAGATTCTAACCTCCTAATTTTCTATTGTTTCATTCTAGGGAACCTAACTTTGTACATCAAAATTCTAAAATTTAGAGTCTATTCAAACCTTAGATCTAGCATTTTCATTACTTTGCATTGCATTTCATTGATTTTCATATTATTTAGTGTTCTTAACTTGCATTACTTTGCATCTCATTTAGGGTTTTAGGTTCTCATTTTTGCATTCTTCAAAATCTAAAAAATTTAAAAATTTCACTACTTTTGCATAAAGCTTACATAACATTGCATGATTAGTCACATAAATCATAAAATTGAATAAAATTTGCATTTCAAATTAATTCCTTTTAATTTTCATTTATCATCATTTCACACTTTCATTTATGATTCTCTTAGTTTGAAATCTAAAAACTATATAACTGCATAAATCTTCTTATTTTTGAGTCTATTCATAATCCATGCACCTAATGAAAATTGATTAGACATAATATTGCCAATATTTTCATCATAATTTCATGTCATCTCTTGGGATCTTTTCCAACTCTTTTCAATTTAGTCAATCATTTCTTTAAAATCTAATGTTACTCAAGATAATTCCCTCTGAAAAATTGTGAATTCTAAAAGCATTACTAGAACTATGAATTATAGAAAACCAAGTTTGCAGAATTTCCATAAAAGCTAATAATACCCAAATTCAAAGTACTGTGAATTCTAACATACACTAATCCAAATGCCACTACAACTATAAAACCTACTAGAAATATCAATTGTTACCTTAGGTATTTCCATTGGGAATACCTTTAGCTTTGTGCATTAAAATCTAATATCTCCTTATCCATCTCCCTCACAAACATAAAATATACTTAGTCTAAAACCTTCCACCTCATCCTCAGACCTCCTAATTAAAAAAATTCACTATCTTTCTATAATCTTTTTATTCCAATATGATATTCATTTCTTTCAATGAAAAATGCACATTGAATCTAATTGTGTCTCCTCAAGTCAAGTTAAGTTATATATAGAAATTTAACTAAAATTTACAAATCTTTACTAATTCTATGCCAAATGATAACATCTCCTTTGTCAAAGATAGTGACAATCAGAATCATGTGATGAATGTTGACATGAATAATAACAATATGATTAATAATGAGGAAAATGCTATGGAACCTATGATGGAAATCATTGAAGTGCAACCTCATAAGGGCCTAACCAATATATCCCTTGACATTGCTTTCTCACAAAATGAAATACTTAAACATGCACCCAATAGTCCTCTTTACATAGCTAGAAGAATCAATAACAAGCCCACTAATGGGATATTAAGTGATCTCGTCTATGTAGAGAATGTGATAAGAAAAGCATGGATCAAATCAAATAATGGTTTTGATAGCCCTACAATAGGTTTGATAACTCTTCCTTTACAAGTTGAACCAAAACCAATTAATGTCTCATTCTCCATTATCTTGATGTCAGACCAATTTCTTGTAAATTTACGCTACCCATGGCTTTCCTCCATGAATTTCATTCGTTAGTAGAGCATAAATACTTAAAGTTTCAATTTGGTAAAGATATTTTTACTATGCACCATAGCAACTTTAATGTTATGTCATCTTGTGGGAATTTTTCATTGGATTTACTTTGGACCGAACCTATGGAACCTATTAGGCCTCATGAGGACTTATTTTTCAAATAGTATCAAAATTTTAAAGTGAAACACATAAAACAATTGTCGCTTAGCAATATGCCTCAACCCACAATTATGTCGCCCATCCTTAATGAAACTATCATTTAACCAAAATACCTACCAAGTGTAGTGCAAGAAAATGTATCCCTTTACATTTTCACACTTATTTGGGCCTTCCCTAGTGAAATTGGGTTTCTTTATGCCTTATTTTGTCCTATTTTTGCATCCAAAAGCCCTAATTAATTCATCTTTTTGAGGAGACACATATCTAATAACCAATCATAATTTAATAATTTAGGTTTGTATGGCCTATATTTAGTGATCTAGGACACATACACCACCTTGGGAATATGGATCTTGATGGAACCCCTAAAAAAATTTGGTTCCATTTCTAAACTCTGTAAAATTCAACTAGTTTCAACATGTCAAGACTTAGGGTTTTTCCACTATTATTTCCTTGGGATTTTTTTGTTAGGATCTCTCTTAAAAAAAACCCCTAAGTCTTAGCCCTTGTAAATGTTACCGATCACTCATGCCTAGGTCTGAAATTATTGTATTTTATAAGGTTGAGAGAGTGACCATATTTAGCCTTCACATCCTTTAAAATAACATGTTTTAAGTCCTTTAAGGTATTTTTATATGTTGTCCTAGGTAGTCCTCTTTCTCAATAAAATTTTTGAGCATGTGCAAATTATTTCACTTAAGTCACAATTCACCACTTTTGTCCATCACTCATCACAGATGGCTTTGAGAACTTTTGATTCATATCAGTGATGTACAATGCTTTTGTTTCTCTTTGTATCACTGGAGGTTTCAGATATTGCTAATTTCTCTAGAGTTTTGAGGGTTGAAGTAGCGATGAGCGATGACCTTGGGGCTCTTTGTATTTCTTTCCAGCTGTCATCATGGATAGTTGTGCACTTGTCTTCTCAAATTGGCGATGAGTGATGAGGACCCTACTCCCAATGAGCCATCATTGTTTTGAAAAGGGTGAATGAGTGATATATTTTTGTGCCATTCATCTCAAATGAAAATGCACGTGGCCTGATCTGGTTCCATCACTACTTTTCATCCATCACTGATGTGGTCTAAATAGTTGGTTTGAGATTTTCATATTTCTGGGATAGTGAGTTTTGATTGTTTGTAATTGGCACTAGGGTTGGTAGAAATTGTTTAGGTTTTAGGGTTTTATTTTCTATAAATTCATTTCAAGAGCTTAGTCTTGTGAGTCTTCTCATAATTTATAGTTTGTTATTCCTTCCCTATTTCCTTTAAGAATGGGTAAGTCGGGTGTGTCTTTCCAACCAATTAGGAGGTACAGTAGACTTAGTGTGCTTGAATTTCAAGAGGACATATATGTAGATGAACAAAAGGTACCTAGAAATTCTACAACACCAAAGGGTAGGAGGAGTTCCCATGGTAAAAATAAAATGGATGGTGTCAAGAGAGCCTATAATTTGAAGAGTTAGGTTGTTTAAGAAGAATTGATCAAGTTTAAAAAGAAGGATTTGGTTAAGCTTGAGAAGAGAGAAAGGAAGAAGAATAAGTATCACAATACTTATCTTGGGAGGCACAACTCTCCCATTGAAATTTCATAGATCCCTTCAGGTGATGGAGGAGATACCGGCCCAGAGTATGGCCATTATCTACTTTCTCTAGTGCCATATGAGGATTTTGATGAAGGAGGAGTAGTTGCTCGTCCAGTTTCAGCATGAACACAGAGCAGGAAAGCATACACTAATGCTGAAAAATCAAAGTAGCATATTGGCCCTATTTCTATTTTTGATGACACCATTACACTACATTAGGATTGCCCTCTTTAGCATGTATATCATTTTTTTTCTTTGGTGTTGACATGGAAATATTTTGGGCTACTGTGAAGGAGAGGTGATGGACTCCATGTATTCGATGGAAAATATTCCTTTTTTGGTTAGTGTATAATTTTTTTCCCTAAGTACTAATGGAGAATCTTCTTTAGTTTATGTGGAGAAGGGATTTTGGTAGTTCTGCAGAAATGAACAACACGAAGGCTGGCTAGTTTGCTTCAACTGACTACGTGGAGTTTTCTTTTTGCTCTCCCTTGCTCTAAGTGTAACTATCTAGGAGGTCTCTAAACCTAAAATGAAGTGGATGCCACATGAAATTTAATTGAAATGGTAATTCATCTTGAAGCTTGTTTCTCCTATCCTTTTATAAATGGGATATTAGGGTCGTTTACTGATATTTTGACTTTTGGGTCTCAAAATGGTTTAAGTGGGAAAAACAAACCTCATGAAAGAGTTGATTATAAATTAATGCACAGATGAATATGATTAGTAAGGAGTCTAGGGTATGAGTTGTTTTGTAATGATCTCAAATAGTTTTATAGTAGCAACAATTTATAAATGAAAATGCTAGTTTGAAAACACTTTCGCTCCTATGTAATTTTCTTCCAGATTATAAATGAAATGGTTAATGATCTTTTCATTTTTCTTCAATTTTTTTAAATTGAATGAGTGATTTTATTTTTACTTTGGTTCAAATAATTTATTAAATGATAAAATATGGTCACATATTTGTAAGGAAAACATATAGGATTGATAAGTAGTTGTGTTTTAGGTATAGTTAATTGAGTACTATAATGCATTATCTCAATAGTCCATTAATTACTAACTCAAATTGCTAAGGTATTATTGATTATTATGAATCTGTCTCCATTTCCCTAAGATGAGGCATTGGTATTTTCATTTGGTTATCCTGAAGATAAATGAATTAGTCATACACTTGACCAAGGGCTTGAAATGAGAATGAAATTCATCTAAAAAATCTTCAATTACAATATACCAATCTGAAGTACCTTCTTATTCCTTGCTATACATAGTAATTTATTAAAAGTTTAGCCAAATCTTTAATGAAGGATATCTATTTGCACTTTATGGGAATTTATTTGTGTGTAGAAATTTTATTGATCAAATGAATATCGTATGAACATAACAAGGATTACCCTCTTGTGTTTCACAAAGCTCAAAATAAAGAAGTAAGAGACTCAAAATCCTTACTTGTCTGTTGGCCAATCCTTACCCATGCTAATTATTGAATTTTGGTAGATTCATAGGTAAATGGTAAGATCAAGTTTGGTTCTAAGAAAATAACCAACATAAATGGTGACTCTATTGGGGAGAACTCTGAATCTCCAATTGTAGACTGATATTTCACAAAGTCATATTATTTGTTGATGTGAGAATTTGGTTCAAATGTTGGAGGAATTCATACCTGGAGAAAGAATTTATTCTAGTGTACATGAAAGTTTCATGATCTATGGTGCTTTGCTGGTGAAAGGAACTTAGAATGAAATTCATCTTTGAAGGAGCTTCATATTGCTTGAATTTTAGTCTTGTATGAAGAGAGAAGGTGACTCTATCAGAAGAATCTGATGAAGATGTGAAGAAATTTTCAGATCTACAAAGATTTCCAATCAGGAAGAAAATTTGTTGTAGCTACAACATATCTAGGTATTTTTCATTTTTAGGTTTTCAAGAAGGATAAATTTGTGTGCAAAAACCATATTTCAAAGTCTTAAGAAAATTTGATTCCCTATTGATTGAACTAATCACTAAGAAATGGAATAGTAATGATTATTCTACATACTTCTGAATTATAATTTGCAGCCTTCGTATTATGTTGGAGAAGTATGCTTGTTCTTGAAATACGCCCATTAGAGAGATCTTATATGTAGATGTATTTGAGTTGTACATTACAATATTTTATGGTCACTTAGATCAAAGTAGGAAATAGGGCATTGATCAACTATTGAGTTGATGCTTGAAGTTTGTAAAGGGCTATAGGAAAATGTATTAGCCACTTGTACATCCCTCTAGGGTTTCAGATGCAAGCACGAAAAGTGTACAACCCCTATCATGCCAACAAAGAAATTTCCCTATTGTAAGATATAAACCATTAAATTTTAATGGTATTCAAGGTTTCCCAAACCCTATTCCTAATGAAGTTAGGGAAAACTTGCCAAATTTTGAAGGGAAAATCTTAGAATCGACATCTAACATCTACAAGCATTTTCTTATTTGACGGAATATTTTGAGATATACCACAAAGATGTTTCCATGATGTTCTTTGTTCAATCTCTGAAGGAAGATGGTAGAGACTTTTTTTTTATTTTCCAATATTCCATATCTCTTCATGGAGTGAGTTAATGGTAACATTCATTGAATATTTTGGTGAAAGAATTAATCCAAGCTCAATGAGGAAAAAATTCATGGACATACAGAAAGAAGAAGATGAGTTAGTCTTGGTAGCTTTTAATATCAAATTTACAAAGGAATTAATGCATATTCTTAAAAGCATGAGACCAAATGATGTAGTATGTTTGATTATATACTTTGGTGCATTTGCT
This sequence comes from Sequoia sempervirens, assembly GCA_007258455.2. Lineage (NCBI taxonomy): Eukaryota > Viridiplantae > Streptophyta > Pinopsida > Cupressales > Cupressaceae > Sequoia > Sequoia sempervirens. The sequence continues at coordinate 426,360,069 of VDFB02281492.1, read as the reverse complement.
GAAGAAATGAGTTATTTGATAAGAGATAAGGATCCCAAAACATTACATCAGGCATATCACATTGTCGTGTATATTGAAAATGCTATGAAATATTCAATGATGAGGGGATATATGGTTGCAAGTGTTTGTTGTCCTAATACACATCATAGAAATGGAATAGATAAGGATGAAAGGGCTGATCAGGGTGATAATTCTTTTGATGCCTTATCTTATTCACCTTTATAGCATATTGATCCTAGACAAATGCAAGGTGGACTTCAACAAAGTTTAAGTAATGATGATTAGATATCTTTTGTTCAAATGTCTAGCATGAAGAGATATGAGGGGGAAATTACCATATGAATTGTTAGCAAGGTTCTTGGATGCCTTGTTATAAATTTCCAAAAGGTTGATACCTAAAGACTCAATATGTATTGACCTATTATGTGACATTTATGAGCTAGGGATTAGTACTTTTCCCAAAATATTGAAACCTTTGGATTTTTATCAAATAATAAGTTGTATTTGAATTGTTGAGGAGGATAAATGTTACTATATACAAAGAATAAGGTATCAAAATGGCAATGGTTCTCACCCTATTACCAAAGATAAAGGGTTTATCCAAGCAATGGATAAGGATGTTTCAGAAGATAAATCTATCTAGTAGTGTAGATGATGACATTGTTATACTTTCTAGTACTATTGATGCACCTTTGAAGATTGATAACCAAGATAATGAAAATGAGAATTTTGATTACTCTCACAAGGAATATGAATCTTTTTGTGAGGATGACCTAAAGGAATCCTTTTTTCCTAAGCAATGTAGCAATGTAGCAATATCAATGCTCATGAGTTTTTTCCCTCACCAATGTATGAACAAATTTCATGTGATGGATTCTTAGAATGCAATTTAGCTATATCACAATTGGAATGTCTCGGTAGTATGGTTGATGATGAATTTCAAGATAAGAATCTTTGTATTCAGTTTCTTGAGTCTAAGTTTAGTGTTAAAAATGATGGAATTTGTGATGCTAGCCAATAGGGTCATGTTTTTGAATTCTTGTATGAAACAAAAATAGAATGTACAAGTTTTGTAGTAGAGATGGACATGATAGTTTTTAACAAGGAATTTATTGAAAAAACTTGCTCATTTGAAAATAATAAATTTTCAAGTCACGATGAGCCATGCACATATGATTCAACAAACCTATAAATTGATGGTGCACTTGAATACCTTATTGTTGATCATATCAATCTTGAGTTATTTGATTCATCCTTTGAAACATTTTGTTTCAAGTTGAGAAATGATTGGAAGGGAGGATTTTAGTATGTTAATGAACCTGAAACAAAAGTACATTTTTTGATACCTAGGGTGGTATGGATAATGTTTTTATGGGAATGACCATGATCCGAATGAAAGTGAGAATTTTATGGGGACTGATGAATCAATTTCCAAAGGAAGTGGAGCATATGGCAACATAATTGGTTTATATGGAACTGATGAATGTGAACACCAATTTGAACAAAAGCCTATATATGAACATCTCTTGTTAATCACACAAAGTGAATGAATAGTTGATGTGGGATAGAAGCCAGATGATAATGACCCTAGAATACTAGAAATAAAATTGTAGTATCAATTCAAAGGGTTAGAATATGTGCCCTTGGATGGGAATCCTTAAAGGAGTGTGTATGAGGTTTCCATTTTAACAAGAAAAATGAATTTGGTGTCAACTTATATGAGGATAGTGATTAGATGGATTATGAATGTTTCACTTTCCCTATCTACTTGGATTGGAATTTGGTGGAATATAATTGTAAGTGGAGTCAGATAGAATGCTACACTAGTCATGTTTTTTAGTTAATGCTTGATAAAAATTCACATTTGGACATGAATGAAAGTAATAATAATAAGTTCAAACACATGCCCATAGTATTTTATCCTTTGCATGGTATAGACAACTGAGAACAAGGTCTTTCACAGGGGCAAGTACTAGTCCTAAGATTGGGGGACTAGGGCCACAGAGTAAAGTTGAAGCCTGGTAGACATAGGAGGCTTCAAAGATAATGTCTAGAGATTGGATCTCTTGGTATGGCCTTGTAACTTATGTAAATATTCTACATATGTTGTTTGCTTTGGTTTAGTTTTCTTGCTTGGTCTGGGTAGCTCCTTGGTTTTTGGTCCTTTGTGCTTGGTCTTCTTAACCTGATATTTTAGAACCTTGCTCTATTCTAAGAGAGTAGATGTCCCCAACTAGAGCCACTGATGGAACCCCTAAAATTTTTTTGTTTTGTTTCTAAACTCTATAAAATTCATCCAATTTCAAAGTTTCTAGACTTAAAGTTTTTCCCACTATTATTGGCTTGGGATTTTGTTATCAAGATATCTCTTTTAAGAAAAACCTAAGTGTTAGCCCTTGTTAATGTTATTATCCACCATTTACCTTTTATTTCCTATCCCTGGTCATGTTAAAATATCTTGAGCCATCGAAGCCTCTGATATTACCAACCCCTCATGCCTAGGTCCAAAATTCTTGTATTTTATAAGGTTGACTTATTGACCTTATTTGGCCTTTACATCCTTTAAGGCATTTTATACGTTTTTCTAGATGGTCCCCTTTCTCAATACAACTTTTGAGATGTGCAAATTATTTCACTTATGTCCCGATTCACTACTTTTTTCAATCACTCATTATGGATGGCTTTGAGAACTTTTGATTCATGTTAGTGATGTGTGATTCTTTTGTTACTCTTTGTATCATTAGAGGTTTCGTCTATCAATAATTACTCTTGAGTTTTGAGGATTGATATAGTGATGAGATATGACCTCGGGGATCTTGGTATTTCTTTCCATCACTCATCATGGATAGTTGTGTGCTTGTCTTCTTCAAATTGGTGATGAGGGATGAGGAACCTACTCCCAATGAGCCCTCGCTATTTTGAAAATGGTGAATGATTGATATATTTTAATGCTATTGATCTCAAATGAAGACACACATGGCCTAATCTAGTTCCATTGCTACTTTTCATCTATTGTTGATGTGGTGTAAATAGTTGGTTTGAGAGTTTCATATTTCTAGGATAGTGAGTTTTTATTGTTTGTAGTTGTCACTAGGGCTAGGAGAAATTGGCTAGTTTTGAGGGATTTATTTTCTACAAATTCATTTCAGGAGCTTAGGTTGGCGAGTCTTCTCATAATTTATGGTTTGTCAGTCCATGCCTATGTCCTGTAATAATGGGTAAGTTAGGTGTGTTTTTCTAGCCAATTAGGAGGCCCAATAGACTTAGTGTGTTTGAATTTCAAGAGGACATATCTATAGCTGAACAAGAAGTAATTGAAACTTCTACAACACCAAAGGTTAGGAGGATTTACCATGGTAAAAATAGAAATTATGGTGTCAAGAGAACCTCTAATTTGAGGAGCCAGATTGTTTCAAAAGAATTGGTCAAGTTTTAAAAGAAGGAGTTGGTTATTCCTGAGAAGAAAGAAAGGAAGAATAATAAGTATCACAAGGTTTATTTAGGAAGGCACAACTCTCCCATTGAAGTTTTAGATAGCACTTTGGGTGATGGAGTATATATTGACCTAGAGTATGGCCATTATCTACTTTCTCTAGTACCATATGAGGATTCTGATGAAGGAGAAGTAGTTGCTCCTCCAATTTCAACATGAACACAGAGCGAGCAAGCATACTTTGATGATCATGAATCAGAGTAGCATCTCCACCATATTTTTTTTTATCACACCATTCCCACTACATTAGGATCCTCCTCTTCAACATGCATATCACTTTTTTTTCTTTGCTACTGACGTGGGAATATATTGAGCTATCATGAAGGAAAGGTATTGGACTCTATGTATTTGATGGAGAATATGCCTTTTTCAGTTAGTATATATATTTTTTCCTTGATTACTAATGGATAATATTCTTTGTTCGATATAGACAAGGGATTTTGATTCAACCAACTACGCGAGACTTTTGTCTTTTGCTCTCCCTTTTCCTGAAATGATTAAGTGTAACTGTCTACTAGGTCTCTAAACTTGAAATGAAATGTATTTGAAATGGTAATTTGGCTTGAATCTTGTTGCTCCCATTCTTCTATAAATTGGATATCAAGGTTGGTTACTAAGAGTTCAATTTTTGGGTCTCAAAATTGTCTAAGTGGGAAAACTAGGCTCATGAAAGAGGAGATTGTAAATTCATGCACAAATGAATAGGATTAGTAAGGATTCTAGGGTATGATTTTTTTTCTATATCTCAAATAGTTTTATAGTAGCAATAGTTTATAAATTAAAATGACAGTTTAAAAACACTTTCTCTTTATGGTCACCAAAAAAGTAACCCTTCTACTTTTTCTAACTCATTTGGGCCCTCCTTGTGACTTTGGCTTAAATATTCCCTTGATTTAGTGTTGCAATGTGGATAGCACATTCACATTAGGTCTTGGGACCTTTTGAACTAATAAAATTTTAATGGTGCCTTCTAAAAGTGTTGTGAAGTGTTGTAACACACTTTCACACTTTTCTATGATTTTATCATAATCAATACAATTTTTGCCTTATTTAGAGTGTCATAAACTATTGTAAAACACTTTCAAATTTCTCTATGCTTATCATTAATAATTGGGCTTTCTTATTCTTTAATTGGCCCCATTTTTCATCCATAGGCCTTATTTATGTATATTTTTTAGGATAATCCTGACCAAGGAATTTAAAATATCAAAATCCTGAAAACTAACCTAAAATTCGTAAGGGGGGACTCATTCACCATTATGGAAAAATGAATCCCCTTAGGTGGGAACTATACACTAATGGTGGTGAATGATTCCCCTTTAACTCAAAATTCAAATTTTATTTAAATTTTTTGTGGGTTTTTATTCTCCAAGATCTGAGGTCGGCTTGTAGTGTTGTAATTGTGGGAATTATTGCATAATTAAGTATAAATGCAAGGTTATTTCACTCATTTTCATCCCAAGCATTCAAGTATTCATACCTAGCATTCAAGTGAGTTCAAAAGAGTATTCAAGCATTCAAAATAGCATTTAAGACATTTCAAGAGAAAATTATCAAGCATTTGAGAGCATTCTTCAAGTGTCTTTCATCATGTCAAAGATTACTTGCATCATGTATTTTTAGAGTTAACAATTGTGATGTAGGGTTTTGTGATTCAAGAAAGCATTACATTCAAGATCTATCAACATCAAGCAAGAGTCAAGAATCACATCCATTGGTGCCACTATTTACATGATTGCAGCATCTTATTGCAAGGGTTTGGTGAGTTGCAACATTTTCTTGTGTTCACTCATCATTCTCTTTCCATATTTCATTCTATTTCAAAGTTTAATTACCATTAAAGGGTTTGACCAGGGAAAACCCTTATTCACTAACCCAACAACATTTATATGTCTTCTTATCTATGATTTGTGAGACTAGGCTATGGATATACCAAGGAGAAAAGGTGGAGAAGGGTTGTGAATTTTTAATTTTTTCATTACACGTCATAGAAGCTTGCAGAAGGTCTATAGGTGGAAATTTCCAAATTCAAACCCAAAAATTAGTCAAATAGAGCAAAGTAGACTGAGAGGCACAAGATCCACTCTGAAACTTCCTAAAAAGAAAAACTAGACTAATTTGTCACTATTGGTGAATGAGTCCCATTATATAGGCCTAAAGAATATTTTTACAGATCTAAATACCCTTTTGGCAAAAACCTATTTCGACACATTTTTTGGGAAAAACTAGATTGATTTTCCTAGACTGGCATATGAATCCCAATTAGCATTAGCAGTATATCTTCTAGGATTCTATACCTCAATTTTTCCTCCTTTAGTTTCTTGGGTGCACATTTCTAGTTTCATAGTTTTCTATTGCATTTATTTTTCTAAGTCATTCAACATTCATTTGCATATCACATTATGTTTTCCAAAATTTATCTTTTCCAAGTTCATACTTGGTGGTGAACCCTCTTTCCTAATTTCAAATCATATCCTATGATATCTTATTGTTAGATCTTTTCCATCCTTTATTGAGTGAAAATATCTGAGGTGTCCTTGAGTGTGGAGAGTGTGAAATTGGGTCTCCCTCTTTGTATCTCCTTTTGGTCAAAGTGTAGATGCATCCACATTTCCATTTGATACATTTTGGTGAACCTAACTTTAGAACATTTTAATCCTAATTTGGAGTGCATTTGCATCTTATATTTAGCTTGCATTAACATTGCATTGAATTGCATTGGTTAAATTGCATTCTAGGGTTACAAAATTTGCATTAGTGAAAATATTATTTAGCTTGCATTATTGCATCTTAATTTCATTGAAAATAAATAAATTTTTATATTTGCATCTTAGATTTACATAAGAAAACATAAAAATCATAAAATTCAATTAAAAAATTTTGAACTTTTTTAAAAAAAATAGCACCTAGACTCATTTGCCACTTAGGGAGAATCAATCCAATTACATATTTTTCACTATATTTTCTGGCATTTAAAGTTTAGCTTTTGAGTTTCTATTGGCTATTTCTACATTTTATTTTTACTTTAAAAAATTTTAGTTTTTAGCAATTCATTCTTGTTATCTTATATTGCATTTTCATTCACCTCACATTTAGTAGGCTTTGCATGAGTTTTTTGTGTCCTATTGCTAATACCTTTGTGAGAAGAAGTTTGAGACTCATGTCATCCCATGATAGCACAATTGTTGTGGATCTTGGGTTATCTAGAGCTTACATTCCTAGTGTTGACACTAGTACACTAGACATGGATTTAACACTCCTAATAACTGTTTACCTTCAGATAACTTGCAAGTTCAAACAAGAAATGATAGCATCCCACATGAAAAAATAATTCACATTCATGAGGATCTAGTAAACCTATAACATCAGATAATCCTTGAAAAAATTTCAACAATTGTAATTCCTACAATAGAAAACATTTATTGCATGCTTGAAAGTGAAGATGGCCTTGACCTTGTTAAAAACATAGTGCAAATCTTTGGCAAGCATCTTCCCTTAACCACTAGTTGTTGTCTTCCCAAAAACACTATTACAAGACAAGGAGGAACTTCAATTCCTCCTCCCATAACCATAGCCTCAATCCCTACCTATACCATTCCCTAATTCACAACAACACAACAAGTTAGTAGTGTGATTCCTTCTATAATATCCCTCCTCTTACTGTTTGGATTTATTTATTCCTATGCTTTAACTTGATATGTTGATACTATTATGATACTCGATGTGTTGATTTGGATTATTGTTTATTCAAATAGATTTTCATTAATGTTTTATATGTCAATGTGATGATTCTTTGGTGATCATGTTATTTGGATCCAGTATTATTTTATAATGCAATGGTTTAATAATTCTAGTTATGATGCAGTAGTTAAATATCATGTTATCTTATGATCAATTTGGTTAGAAATGTTAGCTCATTATTGATATTATAATTGTTAGAATAGACTAGGTGAGAGGACAGTGTAGCATCACTCGTTCACGAGTGCCCTGCTACACTGCAATTCCTTCTTATGATAGGATGTTGATTATATATATACATGTGGTACTTGACGTTTATTTGGATGCAGGATTGCAGGAATAAGTCTCGATTCCACCTGCTTCGGCAGGACAGGGCGAGCAATAAATTAACTCGATGGGTAAAATGTTGAAAAAGGGAGTAGGTTTGGAAGTGTCTCCGTCCCAAGTCCGTCGTCTGTTGTGAGTCGTTGTGTTATGACTGAAGTTTTGTCTTTGTCTTTATGTAGTTTGACTGTTGAGTATTTATTTAATTCTTGGTTAGTGTTTAATTAATTAATCGTATTTCATAAAATAATTATTTAATGTTGCATTGTTATTTGATTTAATTGTGAGTTAGTAGAATGATAAATTTAAATAAATTATAAATTAAAAAGTGATTTAATTAATTATAGTGCAAGAAATTAAATTAAATTAATATTGTTGAGAATAAGCAGATATTATCTTTTTATTAATATTAAATTAGAAAATCATGTGAGGATAATATTTGAATTAAATAAATTATTTTAATTAAAATTTTAGATATGTGTGAGCTTTTAAAAGTTGGAAAAGGACCAATAAGAGGGAGGATTTTTTAGAAAAGAAAGCAGAAGAGCTTTATTGAATTTTATTTTTGATTTATGATTTTTATGAGGGGATTATTCACAGAGAGAAGTTTTGGCTCTGTTGTTTTGGGATTTGGAAAAGAAAGATAGTTTTTGGTTTGGGTTTTCTGGGTAAAATTATTGTGGTTTTGGAAAGAAAAGATATTTCAGAAGAACATTGAAGGCTGAAGATTGAGAAAAGAGCTACAGGCAAGGATTTGAGAAGAGAGTGGCAGGAGGAGATCGAGAGGAGGCTACAGAAGGGTTTTTTCTTCAGACAAGGGACTCCAGGTTTTCTCCTTTTAAATTATTAATACTTTGGATATCTGTAAACAAATCTGGTTGCTATGTTTTCAAAAATTGTTTGAATGAAGTTTTATGTTTTGAAAACTCGTTTGTATTAAAACCCTTGAAATCTTCTGTAGGAAACTTTAGTAGAACCTATCCGAAATTTCTTCAATATAAGTTAGTAGTGAAATTTATTGTTTGAAATAAAACAAAAATCATTCTTGATTGAGAGAAAAATTTACTTGTCAGATCTATATTAGATTTATTGAAAAATCTGTTGTCATTTAACTGTTTGAATCTTCAATATATTTATATATATATATAAGCAAAATTAAATATACATACATAGTATTATTTTGTCTGAACCATTAGAATGAATATACATTTATATTACAGTGTTGATATTTGAGAATATTGAGTAAACCATACTTAATTAATTTTATATTCTTGCATATTCTTCTCTAATTCTTTTCATGCAAATTAAAATTTAATATAAAAAAAAATAAAAAATAAAAATAAAAATAAAAATAATAGATGTTCTTCAAAAGTATTTGGACGAATTTTATTTTTGAAATTCATGTTTTATTAAGTACGAATTTTTTTACGTTTTATAAAAACGAAAATTTTAAAAAAATAATAATATAATTTTTTTTAAAATAAAAAGTAATTAAAATAAATAAATAAATAAATTTTAATTATTTGGGGGTGGGGGTCCGTCGAGGCCCCCACCCTGCCACTGTGGGGCGCGGCCACCACAAGGTGTGTACCAGCCCGGTGGGACTGCGGACAGGGTGGTAGTAGTACCACCAGTGGTGGGGACTGCGGCCTCCCCTTGGGAGGTGCGCAGCACCCAAGCTGCGGTGGCAATTTTTTTATTTTCTTTTTAATTTATTTTTATTTTATTTAGTTATTTAATGCGTCTAGGTTTTATTTAATATTTAGTTATATATATATTATATTTATTATATATTATTTAATATATACATATATATATATATATATATTTATTGAGTTTTATTTCAATTTTTATTTTTATAATATTCGAATGTGATGTAATTTGAATTTGTTTTATAAAATAATTTTTGTAATATGAGTATATTAACTTTACTAAATGATTATTTTTATATATATGAACATTTGTGTAATAGAGTTGTTTCGTTGTAAATATGATTTTTTAAATATGATAAGAATAGGAGAAATTGCAATGCTTAATATAGTTGTGCAAATTATAATTAATTTTGTGCTTAGAATTAAATCGAATAGTTAAAGTTTAAAAAGATATGATGTTATAGCGTAATTGTGCAAATTTGAATTGAACAATATGTTTTGTTTTGAATCGAATATTCTTGAATTGTTAATTTATTTGTTTGATGAAATTATTGAGTATTGGAAACAGTTTATATGGAGTTGTTTTTAAGTAATTGTTTTCTTGAGGTTATTCGTTAAGTCTGTTGTGGTACTCTCTTCATTGTTTAATTGTGTCGTATGGAAAAAATAAAAACCTAGGTTTACCTTACATTTCGTAAGAGTTTAAGTTATTGTGAGGGACTTCCAGAGGTGGAATGCTTTTCTATCATGTTTCTTTTATTCTCCATGTCAGGCAAATGGGGTTAAGGGTCTATGTCAGTCTTCCAAAGAATTTCTCTAGAGTGGGATGTTTGTGTAGAGGTTCAATTTGTGAATTGCCTTGGGAATGGTGTAGAGTTGTACTATGATGTTGTACCCAGTTTCCATGAACGAGATTTGTGCCTCCTGGAAAATAGGAGAGGGTAATGAGATTTGTACCTCCTATGGAAGGAGTGTTTTTTCAAATTGGGTTTCCTCCAATGTTTGGAGTGAGTTTCCTTGTTTGTTCCTCCTTTGGTTGGAGAGGTTATGTTGTCTAGTTTTCTATTGTGGTATTGTACCTTGTGTGTTGTCGACTAGGAGAGTGGCTCTTTGTGGGGGTCCGACACACAAAGGGGCACCAAGGTAACCTACCTAGAGTTTAACTAAGTGATAATCTAAAAGAATTAATGTGGAACTTACACACTAATAAAGATAAAGAATGTCTCTCTCATGAAGCAATTGAATGATAAGGCTCGAGATGAGATGGGATGCATAGTTTTGCGTGAGGGTCCGGCGGTCAGTAGAGGCAAGCCAGGGTAACCCAGGATGGGGGTCCGGTAGCCTAGGAAGGTTGAGCCAGGGTAACTCATGGAAATTTATGCATGACACTCTTCCTATGTCGACAATTAATTAGTTATTGTGCGATGTTCATGATCTTTGTTCTCTAGAAGCATTGTAACCTCGTGTTAAGTGATATTGTATTGTAGTTGTTAAGTGACTTTGTGATTGTAGTTGTTAAGTGATATTGTGTCTGTAGTGGTTAAGTGATTGATTGATTTCTCTTTGGTTATTGTTGAAAATAGTCTTTGATATTATGTCTTGAGTTTCATTGATGTTGTGATTATGACTTGTTGTTATGTTCTGAAGTGGTTTGTTGTTGTGTCTTTGGATTTGTCGTTGTTGAGTTTCTAAGTGGTCTGTGATGTTAAGTTGTCTTTTTGGAGTTAGTCTTTGTTATTGTTAGGCGTGCTTGGTCGGGGACCCTTCCTTGTCTACTCTCAGCACGGGGGTGGTTGGGTGGAACGTGCTTCGCACCCCGTTGGGTTTCCTTTGTGTTGCAGATGTATTTTATTGCAGGTTTTTGGAAGATGTTGATGATCCAGTAATTCATTGTACCAGATGTATGTTATACTCCTGATGTAATATATTCATTGATTTATTGTCTCCCATGTGTGTTGGGATGACCTTGTTGTAAATTGTATATGTGGTTATTGAGTTGTATCTTCAGTCAAGTGTATTCTTCTATCATTGGGATGTAATGTTTATTCAGGCCATGTATTTATTCAGGATCTTGTGTTATAGTTGGTTATGTTGAGTTGTATCTATCGAAATATGTAACACTTTATATCTTTATAATTCCATGTTTTGTCATAAGTGCATATGGTATTAATATGGATATAGTTGATAGATATTTTAAATGATAAAATGGGAATGAATAGATTTACATAATAGATTAATTATTGATATCTTATTATCGTTGTTATGGGTTAGTGTAGTCATGTCACTTCGTGTACCCCACTGGAACTAGTTGTGCCTCATAATACATTGTTATGTTATAATACTTAAGTATGTTATTATATTCTTTTAAAAAAAAAAAAATTGTTCCGTTGTTATTAGTTCCTTTGGGGTTCGCACGACGGGGCATGGCACCTTCCCTGGGTATTCCTGCTAGCATCCCTAGTTCTTATGTGGCATCACAAGTTATATCTTCTACATTACCATCTATAAGAATTCCATTCACTTTTCCTACAACCACATACACTCCATCACCTTCAATTCCATTCCATAACCCAAGAAATGACCCTCTCAAAACTCAACTTTTCCAAATTGTTTCATTCCTTCAAAATCAAATTTCCACCATCAACCAAAATTAAAATGGTCCACCTATGTATATTATGTCAAAATAAATCCATTTTCCTTGGAGATATTGTGAACATTGATTCCACAAGGTATAGAGGTTCCTAGATTTGAGAAATATGGAGGAACGGGAGATGATTCTAACCATTATAATGTCTACACTACCTTATGTAGTGACTTTTTTCTTCATGATAAACTGTTGGAAAAAGTTTTTCCTAGATCAATGAATGATATTGCCTTGCAATAGTTTTCTTCTTTACTGAACAATTCAATTGGTTCATTCAATGAACTTGTTGATGCATTTGTAAACCATTTCCAAGTGCATATGACTTCCAAGATGACCTTGGTAGATTTGATGGGATGCACGAAAAAAGAGGATGAAAAGATAACTGATTTTATCTCACACTATTAATCACTTTATTCCCAAATCGATGTCCAGGTCCTAGACCCACATCTTCAAAATATGTTTATAGAAAAGTTTAAAAGTAAAATTCAAGACAAGTTGACCATGAATAAATTCCCAACTCCTAGAACAAAATATGATTACCTTGCCTCCTATCAAAACATGTGACCCTAGGGTATGTGCAGGATCACGATGGGCCAAAAAGTGGCGATATGATGGGTATTTGTAGGGTATGTAGTTGACAATTTTTTCTTTACCCAAAATTGATGAAATGAAAAGGGTTTTTAAAGGAGATTCTCAACGTTCCACCAATATAAATTATGCTTTACTTTGAATTTAATTAATAATTATTATTCATTTTCTATTTGAATTATGACTAAAGTCCTAATTGATAGGATGATTGAAAAAAATCTATAGATTTCAAATGGTATCACATTTTTGGAATCCAAAACATGCAACACATTCTATGCATGGTATACTATAGGATTAAAAAGAGAAAAAATGCATTTCATAAAGTTTTGACCAATTTAAGGTGGTCAGACATACGAGTTTTATATTTTTTAAAAATTTTAATAAAAATTTCATAATTAATTATTTAGTTGGAAAAAAATACAAAAAAATATGCATCACATTTGTACATGAGTCCTCTACTTATGTCTAAAATATTATCATTTTATTATGATTAGGGTGGTTAGACAGACACCTACTTCTTATTTTTCCCTGAAATTTAAGTACTACTACATTGAAATTTTGAATTTTCACTAAATAGAATTTTTTTAAAAAATAAACCTAGTAGTTTAGAAACTACATTCAATTTGCTATAGATTCTATTCTTACATATTTTTGAAATAATATAGATAACTTATTCAAATTTATACATCAAGTTGCCTAACTCTAATTTTTCTGATTTTTTTGCCACTTAAGGGCCTAGTTTTTCCATGAAGATCCTGCACAATCCCCCTAATAAGCCTTTACCCTTGATATTTAAATCAAATTCTTATTGGCATTATCATTGATTAAATGTACATGACACAAAACATTGAAAGCATCTTAAACATCTTGTGCAAGACCTCATTGATTCTAGTTGGCTATCCATTAGAGGTGTTAGAAATTGAGGAAATAAGTTTGTTGTCCCTCCAAAAAAAAACTTGAAAATATTCACAAATCCAATTCCCAAACATAATATTTCATTTTCCAAAGCTACCAAAACTACAAAGAATTATGTGATGAATGTTGATACAAATGATGAAAAAAATGATCCTGTTCTAAATACTATCAATGTTAATCCTATGGATGAAATGGTCGGGGAGATAGGCATCATCCTTCGTAAGGGAAAAAATAAGATTCCTCTTGACATTTCTTTTTCTTCTAAAGATATACCTAAACATTTACTTGATGGTACTCTCTACATAGTCGACTATATCTATGACAAACCCACTAATGGGATACTAATAGATCTCGCATGTGGAGTGAATGTGATCACTGAGGAACTTATACTTTTATATGAACTCTATCAAGATCAATATGATAGATTGAAATCATGGATCAAGACACACAATGGCTTTGCATGCCCTATGATAGGATCGATCACCCTACCATTACAAATAGAACTAAAAATATTATATGTCACTTTCTCCATCATCCTGTAGTCAAAACAATTTTGTGCAAAGCTATGCCACCCATGGCTTCGCTCCATCAAAGTCATCCCTTTGGTTGTGTACAAATGCTTAAATTTTCCTTTTGACAATGAGATATTCACTATTCACCATGGCAACTTTAAACCCTTGTCATTTAAGGGAAACTTTTCCCTAGATGCCTTTTGGCCCAACCTATGGAACCTATCAAACCAAGGGAAGACTTATTTTTCTTGTCCTATCAAAATTTCAAGGCAAAGAAGATTAAAAATTCATCTCTCCAAAACATGTCCTTATCCAACTCCGAACCTACCATCCTAGATGAAACCATGATTCAACCTCAACAAGAACTAAACACCAAAGATCAACCTAAAACAAAAACTTCACCTACATCGTACAAATGACCAAGAGATAATGAAAACAACCTCATCACACCTAGATTAAAATAAATTTACAAATCCAAAGAGAAAGTGGATGAACAACCTCCTATGGTTCCTTCTATTCCACCCCTTCAGTAAGAAAAGAAACCTATGGTTGATCAACCCATTCCTACACAAACACAACTTGAAAAAAAAAACAAAAGAAATAAATGTGCTAGAGAGTGCAGGCATAGACATTGTGCCCTTGCTCACAAGTTACATGAAATGTTAAATGAAGGAAATTAAAATCCGAACTTGATCGACACAATGCATGATGATCCTCCTCCCTAACCAAAATAAAATGACCAAATACAACAATCACAACAAGAGTTGAACTCTTTGATGGATATTATCATTCATCCTCCTATTGTTATTAACTTGGATGATGATGATGAGACCGCTAAAATCAATGAAGAGGTCCATAATAAATTGAACACATTGTTTTCCTCTTCTATAAGCTTAAATGAAAAATCTCTTATAAATAGTGTTGAACTTGGTACTTCTCCTAGTTCGGCACTTTCTCTTGTACCTTTGGCTAGTTTCCCACCTTCAGTATACAATGGAGATGATTGGGATGCAAATGACTTGCTCATAGGTTGACTTGCATTTTCCTTACTAGTAATTTGTATTTTTTTTTCCTTTTCCTTTTTTCTTCTATGTGATTGCATGTGTGTGATGTGATCCCACATGATGTTCTCTCTTTGTGTAATTCCTCTATTTTTACCTTCATTTGTCTCTATGTCATGCATCACTTTCACTTTTCATCTTTATCTTTTTCTTATGTTTTCCTTTTGGGTATGATGGAAGGAATCGACACATTCTTGACTCCTTCATGTTGAACAAAAATCTTTCCCTTTTCTTTCACCTTTTTATCTTTCATTTTTCTTGTGTTTTCCTTTTGAGGATGACGTAGTGCGTTGAGACACCCTATGTATCTTCCATGTTGACCCAAAAGGTTTTTCTTTGTTTTCACTCTCTTTGTGTCATTCATATAGTTTTATGTGTATTTGGGGGAAGATGATAGTTCAAAGCTCTCTAAAAACATTATAGCAAAGAACATACTAACCCCAAATCAATAGATCCCTTATGTGTTTGGTGCTTTCATTTTGAGGGAAACCCCTTTCTTTTCTTTTTCTCTTGCATGACATAGGTTTACTTGGAAACACGTGACTTGGCATAGGTCTTTCCAAGTTGCTCTCATGTCTTCTTTCTTGTTTTCATTTTTCATTTTGCTACTTTAAAGTAAATTCTCACAACATGGTGTTTAGCAATTCCTTTAAAGTGGGGGCATACATTGGCATTATTATTTTGCATTTTTCCTTGTTCTTAGTGCATCCTTCTTACTTCATACGATTTGTTTGTCACTTTATGGGTGACATTGTGTGTGATTTCCTTCATGAGTGTGATCTCTCTTAATATATTACATTCCTATTATTAACTTGATGTGACACATTACATCTCCTAATTTGTGAATTTTCTATTCTTTGATTGGTCCTCTCTTGGAGACATTAGGCACAATGTTCCCTAAGTTAAATACCTCACATGAGCTAAGGAAGAATACTTTAACATCCTTTCCATGTTGCTTTTTGCATTTTTTGTTACATGGCCATCTTGCATAATACAGATTACATTCCTATAGAGCCATTGTGTTTGTTCATGAGCTCCCAACATACAAATTTTTTCCTATCTCATGAAGCTCAAAAAGTCATTTTTGTGGCACCTTATTAAAGTTATCAAGAGGTATAAATTTGGTATGGTTGAGAGGGAAGCCCAATCTGAGGCATGACTTTCCACATAGCCACCTACATGTGTGTGAGTTCATACCAGAAATGAGTGCATGTTACTCACCTTTTTAGGACTTCTTTCTTGGTGGATAGCTGGGAGTTTCATAACCTTAGAGTGAATATGAATTTTTCTAGATAAAAATCCTAGATTTGATCCACATCGGGATGGAAAAATGGTTGAAGCTTGATTTGATTCTTTTACTTCATTTTGTTTTTCCTTTTTCATCTTTGGTAGTATATGAGATGCCTTGTCATTGTTATTTATATCAATTTCATATGTGTTCTTTTATGCTTTTGTTGGTTTGCCATGAGATCTTTATCTTGGGGGATTGATCACCCCTCTTGATCATTGTTGTCTCATCTTGATTGCATTGGTTAATTTGAAGCTCTCTTGATGAGTGTTGGCCTACTTTAGTGTGAGTTTGAAGCAAGTTCATCCTTTCACTAAAGTGGGGGCTAAATATGGTTACTAAAAAAGTAACCCTTCTACACTTTTTGACTTGTTTGGGCCCTCCTTGTGACTTTGTCTTAAATATTGCCTTGATTTAGTGTTGCAATGTGGCTAACACATTCACATTAGGTCTTGGGAACTTGTGAACTAATACAATTTTAATGATTCCTTGAAAATTTTTGTGAAGTGTTGTAACACACCTTCACACTTTTTTAAGGTTTTATCATAATCAATACAATTCTTGCCTTATTTGGAGTTTTGTAAAGTGTTGTAGCACACTTTCAAATTTCTCTAGGATTGTCATTAATAATTGGGTTTTCTTATGTTTTAATTGGCCCCATTTTGCATCCACAAGCCTTAGTTATGTAAATTTTTTAGGATAATCCCAAAAAAGGGCATTTAAAATATCTGTATACAATGATTTTGGATAGCCCTCACAATGCTTTGCTCTTCCTAGTATTTTTCACCTAAAAGGAGAAAGGGGATTGGATGGGGTTCAAAATGTAAGGGTTTACACTCAAGACTAATGTAAATGAGATGTATTATTTTCAATTAAGATGTTAAAATGGGTTAAAGCACAAAGTTGTGTCACACTTTTAGCCAACTTATCAACACAACTTAATTTAAGTATTTCTAACTAAAAATAAATTTTGGTCAAACATATGATCTAGTAAGATTCATTCTAGCTAAGTTAGATACTTCCACAACTTTATCAAGTAAAATTGTTGGATAAAAATATATGGAGCACCACTTTGAGTCCAATTTACCAAAAATATAAAATTATTTGAAAAACTTGAAGTTTCAATAAATCTTACTAATGTAAATAACAATTTTTTTTAAAATATAAAAATACCCTTTTGTAGATCCATAAGTGTAGTTTTCAAAAATATATTTATTTTAATAACTTTTAATTATTATTTATATTTTATTTTTTATTTTTACTAAAAGTAGGTTATTAGCACAAAATATTAGGTGGATTACCATGCCAAGGAAAAATACTAAATCTTATTAAAAAAATAAAAAAAAATACAATGCACTAAATACAAGAATCTATTTCAAGATGGTATAATTTTTTTCTATTTTAGATAATTATTTAATATGAAAGTTGACGTCTGATGGAAACAACTATTTTTTTTTTGGAAAACTGCTACCAGAGAGGCTAGCACTCTTTCATTGAAATCAAAATGGTTTACATAGATCCAACCGTTTAAAACTATACACAAAGTTTCACAATTTTTCTCCAAGCTTTGCTTACCTTAATGTCATTGAATGTTTGGGTCAAGATTGAGTTGATCTTTTCCTCTTTACTTATGTCCATTCCTCTTCAAATTTATGGGTGGAAACTTGCTCCTTGCATGGTACTTTCTATGTGGATCCACCCTCTATAGGCCCTAATTGTGTTTACAAATTTGAAACCTATGAAATTGGAGATGCACCTGTAGACATCCAAATTTGGACACTTAATTTATCCAAATTTATCACTTTTCATCTAAACATCCTCTTATCCAAGTTAATTAAGTAATATTACTATTATTTAATTAATATCTTTAATTCTGAAATCCCTAAGGTATTTAATTAATAACAAATACCTTACCCTCCTAATCCTTTTCATCAAATACCAAATAAAATTACATTTATTTAATTCCTCACATGTCATTTTCATCTAATCCTAATCAATCTCCTAATTTCTTCATTAGGGATGTACACATGCCTAATCCTTGATTAGGATGTGTCACATCCTCCAACTTTGCAAGTTGGCTTCTAATCCTCATTTATCTTCTAATTACTGATTAATTAATCTTAATCAGTACCTTGGTCAACTCTCCCCATCCCCCAAGGAATTTTTAATTCCTTTTTATTCCTCCAAGAATCCCCTTTTCCCATGCATCTTCTAGAATCTTTGACTTGTCACATCAAGTCACATGTGACAAACTCCCACCTTTTGGGAATATTGTCTTATCCACTAGATTCTTCCAATCATTGTAAATTTAAAATTCACTTTTATTCACCCAAGATTCTTCCCATCTCCTAATGTACTTGCAAGGTACTTGTACTTCCTCCACATCATGTACTTCTCTTCCACCTCACTTACACCTCATCTTGCCTTAGCCACTTCACCATCCACATGTCAAGATGTGAGGGCTTGTGAGTTCTCAACTCACCATAGCCCTTCATCTTGACCTTGTTGGATGAATCTTGACAATTGAATTCTCTAGAGAATTCAAATTCTCCTATAAATACCCCCTCCTCAAGGGCATTTTCAACACTTTTGATTTTCATAACTACATGCTGCCAATTTGCATTCTCAATCATCCACTATCATCTAGCCATCCATCTTAATCAGTTTTCATAAGTTGATATTGCATTTAGTCACTTAAGAAATCATCTAAGGAGCACACAAAATCATCCCAAGCAAGGGCCAATCAAGGAGTCGTCAACAGCAAGGAAGGTGAAATCATTTGCATCTTGTTTTATCCATTTTCCTTCTTGTTTTATCACTCTTTAGGAAAATCTTGAAGTGTCCTTAGTCTTTTATCATTCAAATTTTTAGTTATTTTGCACATTAGAGTAGGGTAAAATTCCAAGGTACACAGCACCAACGTCCAATGAGCCACCATCAAGCATACTACCATTAGAAACTACTAGAGAAAATGAGTGGGAGGAACTAGGGTTCTTATTTTGTGCAGCATGTAAAGACTATGGTGCAACCTTCTCTTTCAGAGCAATAACATAATGACTAGATTCAACCCCCTCCCACCATGAGGGCTGATATGGACAAGCTTTCCCACAAACCAAAGCTTGCTTTTTATTGCACTGGGAGGTTGTGTGCATAGTAGAGTAACATTTCCTACATCTAAAAGGAATCTTCTCATAGTCTATTGGTTGATGCCAACATCTATTCCCCACCTTTAAAGAAATTTCTTTCAGAAGGCATTTGGATAAATAAAATTCAATGCACAAACGAGCACAAGTGGAATTTTCATAATTGATGGTTTCTTTTGAAATGCTGTGATATTTTCCAATGCCATTTGTGATTGCCACCAAACACTCGATCTCCCAAAACTATAAAGGGAGGTAAGGAAATCTTACCTAGAGGAATGTTGAAGAAAAAGACTCAGTGCAAGGATCAAAAGAGGGAAACCATGGCTTCATGCATAAAAAAATTCCTTGAAGAAACCAAGGACCGATATTGAGAATCAAAGCCTTATCTTCCAACAATTCAAATTTGAGTTCTATAAAAAACCCTTTAGCACAAGGGTAAATGTTGATCTCTGCCTCCATACATTCTTCCCAGTTTTCACTTATCCAAGAATGGAGGTCACATAGTTTTTACAAAACTTGCATAAATCTACAAATAAGCACATGTTCCTTCAAGTAATCTTCTCTAATGCGAGCAATAGAATCCAAGAAAATTTTTGGGACCAGAGCCAACCGACAAATGGAAATAGGGGAATTCTAGGATGCACCATGATAAGAAAAATCATACTCTAGGGGATTGGAAAATTTCTTTATTCTAGTCTCCAAACATCTTCCAGATGGGGCAGATGCTTGACCCAACACAACCTTGTAGTTGGGTTGTGATGCCCTGTTAACCGTTTTTCCTTATTTTCCAAAGAAACTGGACCTTTTGCTCCATGTTGCTTATTGTTCTGGTGAAGCCTTGGCTAAGGCAACAACTTGACACACCACTATGTGGGAACCATTGATGAGGGTGCAAACCCGAGACACAGAAAATAACCCACAAACTAGAGAATAATTTTATCATTCAGAAAATGAAACTTCTTACATGCAGAGGATCTCAAATCCCCAAAGTTCTACAACACATGCAAGCTACAGAAAGCTACAGAATAACCCTTTCGCAATATTTGAGCTTGTCCCCAAAAAGTTACCCAAAAATTAGAAAACCTGCCCATAAATAGAGCTCCTCATTTGTTTGGAGCCAAAACAACAATCAATTTGAGTTTAGGTGGTTTGGCGCCGAAAATTTACAACATGAAGTTCAAATTCAAAGAGCATTTGCAATGGTATCTTCTAGAAAGTGTTCCAACTTCGCGGGGTCATAACTTTTGATCCAGGACTTCGATTCGCGAACCGTTCAAACCGTTGGAAAGGTCTCGAAGTCAAGAATGCGCTCGAAATCAGCTATGCCGATTTTGGCAAGTTTTGGGGCATTCGAAGC
>VDFB02281492.1:426249932-426339254 GCA_007258455.2 Sequoia sempervirens | reverse complement strand
CATGACAGCCACGGCCTTTTGTCTGCCCTTCCTTGGTGTTGTGGACATTCATAGGCTTTGATTCCCTTCTTCACCACACCTGAAACACGCTCCCTTTGAAAACCACCTCTTCCGTGATCCTTTGTCCATATCCTCCCTTTGTCCCTCTGCAATTCCCTTTGATCACCACTATTTCTTATCACGAGGAGGTAGAAGTTGTCATTCCTCATTTTGGTACCCACATCCCTCACTTTCTTTCTACTACCTATTTCGGCTCTTGAAGGTCTCTCCACTACCCCTTTGACCTCCCTCGCCCTTTTTGCTTGTTATCAAATCTTTTTTTAGCTTCTCTTCCACCTTCAGAGAAAACTGATACACATCCTCAATGGTGGTCATTCTAACTAGGCTTAACTCCTCCTGAATGCTCAGTCGTAACCCATTAAGATATCGGGCTACCTTCTCCTTATTGGCCTCTGTGTGACCCGTTCTGATGATTATCCTGTGAAAATCTTCAGTATATTCTTTCATAGATCTCCTTCCTTGCTTCAACCCTTGCAATTTCTTCAACAGATCTAACTTGTAGTCCACTGGTATGAATTGCTTCT
This sequence comes from Sequoia sempervirens, assembly GCA_007258455.2. Taxonomy (NCBI): domain Eukaryota; kingdom Viridiplantae; phylum Streptophyta; class Pinopsida; order Cupressales; family Cupressaceae; genus Sequoia; species Sequoia sempervirens. The sequence goes on along the minus strand of VDFB02281492.1, from coordinate 426,338,670 downwards.
TTAGCTTCTCTACCATGCAATCCCATCTGGTGATCTTGACTTTTCCTCTTCGATTTCTTTCCATCTGGACCTCTTTCCACCAAATACTGGCATGGCTCTTCAGCTTAATTTTTGCAAATTTAACCCGATCTGGGTCCTCTATTTCCTCATACTCAAAATATTCTTCTAACTCGTTGATCCAGTCGATCAAATCTTCTGGGTTCAGACTTCTGGAATAACTGGGGACTTCTGCTCTAGGTCTTTTCCTGATCTTCAAAATGGCCCTTATTAGCTACATTTGGTCTTGATCAATTGCTTCTTCTTCCTCTTCTACATCTGAACCTTCTTCCTCTCCTTCATCCTCACTTTCCTCCCTTGGGTTTAACCCTCTTCTCAACTCCTCTTGTAATGCATCAACCTATTTCTGGAGGGCTGCCAGTGCATCTCTTCCACCAGCATTTCTGCCACCTCAACCATCTCTGACACCACCACGCCTACCAAGCACCACTCTTGGTGACATCTTTCTTGACCTTGACCCACAACCACGGTCCTGGTGCGAACTGCCTCACGATCGGCGATCTGTCCACACGCTCAAGAAAACCTGCTCTGATACCACTTGATGAGAGCGCAAACCTGAGACATAGAAAATAACCCACAAACTAGAGAATAATTTTATCATTCAGAAAATGGAACTTCTTACATGCAGAGGATCTCAAATCCCCAAAGTTCTACAACACATGCAAGCTACAGAAAGCTACAGAATAACCCTTTCGCAATATGCGAGCTTATCCCCAAAAAGTTACCCAAAAATTAGAAAACATGCGCATAAATAGAGCTCCTCATTTTTTTGGAGCCAAAACAACATTCAATTTAAGTTTAGGCGGTTTGGCACTGAAAATTTACAACATGAAGTTCAAATTCAAAGAGCATTTGCAATGGTATCTTCTAGAAAGTGCGCCAACTTCGCGGGGTCATAACTTTTGATCCAGGACTCTGATTCACAAACTATTCAAACCATTGGAAAGGTCTCGAAGTCAAGAACGTGCTCGAAATCTGATATGCCAATTTTGGCAAGTTTTGGGGCCATTCCGGAAGCTCTAAGTGCCTCAAATCCCACTCGGAAGATTTTCAGGTGTAAATCTAGGAAACTAAAACTGCAATATCTTTCAACCCAAGAACCGAAATGAAGAAGCGTAAATTGGGAATTTCATTATGATGAAAAGGGTATCCAAAAATATAAAAACATCTAAAAACCAAGAAACTTGAAAATTAACTATTTTTGGGTGATGCAAGATTGCCCTTACACCATTAGATGCTCCTGCATCAACCATCCTATACTACAGAAGGGAGAGAAAATGAATTAGAAACCCTAACACCATATGCAAGGTTTATTGTGTCCATTCCTTGCAAAAAATCCTTCTCAGATTGGCTCGCCGATACAAGATCACCATCCTGCATTGCAGAGGGAGGGTTAAGCGAGATTTTTGAGGAAGGGATCCCAAATCCCTTCATAGGGTTTGCCACAAAATTTGAAGGAGTAGAGCGAGCCATCGTTCCAAATACGTAATTATATTATTGAGAAACAACTATTTTTCGATTCACACACATTTTAATATTTATTTAAAAATATGTATTTATCAAATTTGGAAAAAAACATATCCATGCACTAAAGTATCAAGTTATAAATACACACAAAAAATTTAAAAGTAAAAGAAATAAAATTTAGTATAAGAAGTTTGATGTCTCATGCAACTTCATTTTTCAGCATTTTATTAGCAACTAAATTATAGTGTTAATTTATTAAAAACTAGTTAATTTTTTTTTTTAATTTTTAAAATACAAACATAAAATATACTAAAAAATACATATTTTACTAGTTTACATCATTTCAAAATTATAAACATATAAGCCACTTTTTAGTGATTCAAGTTTAAAAATTGGATCAGTGATGGTCGTTTCCTTTATAAAGTGTGACACAACTTTGTGTTTTTTCCTTAATACTCTAATCTAAAAATGAAATGATCTAATGATTCAAAACCTAAAAAAAGCAACTTGTTTGAAAACAAAGCGTGATATGCAGAAAAGTAAAATGAATACAATAAACTACAAAATGAAGAATCAAAATAGGAACTATGCACTTGGAAACTAATGAGGAGCAGACTAGAGATTGTAGGGACCTCTGAAATTCTAGAAATTTTTAATTTTGAGGCAACTAGGACACTTACGCCTAGCTAGGTGACTTAGTCCCAGACTAGGGAAAATGTCGAGAAAGTTATTTCTTCCAAAAGGGTGTCTGGAACTATAAACATTTCTAAAAAAGAAATTTAGTGGGACTAAGTTGCCACTAGGGGTGACTTAGTCCACTCTAGATTTTCTACAAATTCGAAAGTGGAAATTGAAGCCCACAACCCCCACTCTGCTTTTTTACAAAAAAATGTATCTGAATCTTTGAAAAACCCTCAAAACCATAAGATAAATTGGTTTCTAATGGGGGGATTTCCTTGGTCAAACCCCTAGTTGGTATTTAAACTTTTTGGAAGATAAAATCTGCATAAACCCTATTCCTAAGTTTGCTTAAGACTAGGAAAAGCTAAAAATGAGATAAAAACCCTATTCTAATGTGCTAGAATGAGGTGATTAAATGGCACTTGAATGATGCAAAACTTCAATGCAAGAAACCCTACAACTCTTCAAATGAATGTGAATGATATGTAAAATGTAATGTAAACCTTAAGTTTGAAGATAACAATAACATGAAACATGGAATCACTTCAAAAAAAAGTCATTAGGTGTCATTTGATGGCTAGTTGTATCTTTTAAACCTAGATTCCTCCATGATTCACCATAGGAATCCATGATAAATCCTTTACAACATGAGATATTGAATTAAAAGTGAGCTTGAAGACCTGCAAACACCCTAGTTTTCTGCCCTAAAGCTTCAACTTTGCTTCAAAATTCTATTGAATCTTCTTGTGTAAGATACTTTTTCTCTTGAATTTTTTTTTCTTTGTAAAAATGACGAGGAGATGTTAAAAATGACCTAAAATGTGTATTTATAAGCATCAACACCTAATTTTCCCATTATTTAGACTTAAGAGGCTGACATCCTTTGAAAAATTAAATTGAATTGATGAAATTCCCACTAAAAAGTGGAAAATACCCCAAAAGAGACTATGTCACCACCTTGGGTGACTTAGTCCCACTAGGGATATTTTTGGTGGGTTTCACAAAATTTGAGTCATTTTAGTAATATATGTTAGGATTTAAGTGGTTTTATGAGTGATTTAGGGCTCAAAGTCCAAAATCATGAGTATTATGGCCTTTAAATGCAATTTTAAGGGGTGATTGATAGAAGGTGCCTAAAGTAGGACCTATTTTTACCAAAAAAATTGTCTCTTTCTTCAATAGCATATAATTTCTGGTAATACATTAAGCCACCACCTTAGCACACATATGAATCTATGTGTATATGCAAGCTAAAGTATTATAAACAATGCACTTTATTGCATAAAAGAATACTCATTCAAAAGATAGGAGAATGAAGCCCCAATGTAGTTATTTGTAAAACCACAACATTAGGACATTGCATCCTACAACACAAATTCATTAGTTATCAAAAATCCTTTTACCTAACTCTTAGAAAGACAATTTAAGGGTAGACGTATGCCCCCCTTAATTTTGCTTGCCTTACAGAGGTGGAATCAAGGTAGCAATCTAGCCATGTCAAATCTGAAATATCATATTGAAGGACATATAAAAGTACCATGTCGCATAACAATAGATATGTGATGATGTCAGGTGCAAAATCATGATTCCAATACATGAAATGATGTCAAAAATGGAGTTTCCTAGCTGCCATTATGTTGTATTGAATAAAGAGTAATGTGTGAGATAGAAGAAACCCTAATACATGGTGTAGTAGGGTATGTGTAGGATCATGACGGGCCAAAAAGTGGCAATATGATGGGTATGTGGCTGACGACTATCCTTTTACCCAAAATTGATGAAACAAAAAGGGTTTTTAAAGGAGATTCTTAGCTTTCCACCGATATAAATTATGCTTTAATATGAATTTAATAAGTAATTATTATTGATTTTCTATTCAAATTATGACTAAATTCCTAATTGATAGGTTGATTGAAAAACATTTATAGCTTTCAAATGGTATCACATTTTTTGAGTCCAAAACATATGTCGCATTCTATGCTTTGCATACTATAGGATTAAAAAAAGAAAAATTGAATTTCATGAAGTTTTGACCAAGTTAAGGTGGTCAAGCATACGATTTTTTATATTTTTAAAAAATTTGTAATAAAAAATTCATAATTAATTATTTACTTGGAAACAAATTACAAAAGAATATGCATCACATCGAGGCATGAGTCGTCTACTTATATCTAAAATCTTCTAAAAAATATTATCATTTTATTGTGGTTAGGGTGGTCAGACAAACACCTACTTCTTATTCTTTCTCTGAAATTTAAGTACCACTGAATTGAAATTTCAAATTTTCACCAAATAGATTTTTTTTTTTAAACAAACCTAGTAGTTTAGAAACTACATTCAATTTTCTACAGATTCTATTCTTACATATTTTTGAAATAATATAGATAACTTATTCAATTTTTTACGTCAAGTTTCCTAACTCTAATTTTTTTGAATTTTTTGCCACTTAAGTGCCTATTTTTTCATGATGATCCTACACATACCCAATAAAAGGAATGAAAATAGGTTAAAGAGGTAAAGGAAAGTAATCTATCACTTACTATTTCATTTTACCTGCTTGCAATGTGAGAGTGACAAGTGAGAAGGAAAATGTCAAGCAAATGAGGGTACACACCTACACGATTGGACATTCTCTGGGACCAGGTGGCATGTGATCAACATCAACATGAGGTTAGTTGATTCTACAATCTTCATTTTGTGATTTTGTAATGGTTTAATGAATTTTAGGGTATATCTAGGTTGATTAAGGGTCTTGGAAAAAAAGTTCGCAAAGTGTCTCCTTTTTTTGTGAAGTGTCCCTTTTGTTTGCAAAGTGTCCCTTTTGTTCACAAAGTGTCTCGTTTCTTCACAAATTCTCTACTTTCCTTGCAAAGTTTCCCATTTCTTTGAAAAGTGTCTCATTTCTTTGTAGAATGTCCCAAAAGTGTTCTAAAGTGTCTAAGGCCTTTAGGAGAGCATACCAGATGAAATTTAGCACACTTTCATGATGAAAAACATAAAAATGAAAGAATTTAAAATAAATTTTAGAGCATATTTATGTAAATTTTATAGGTATCCACCCAAGGATGATAGTAGTTAGGAGGGAGATAGTTGAGTTTTCTGAGAGATTTGGCTCCAAAAATGTCAATAGAGGAGATAGAGCATATTTATGCTATTGGAATATATTGAGCATATCTTATGCCACCTATGAGATACCTTAATGCCATGTTGAAGGCTCTCTATGAGTGATTGAATGTAGATACATGCATGTTTCATCAGCCTATAGGAGAGATGAAAATCACATTGAAGGATGTACACCAGATTCTCTATGTTGATTCGAGGAGAGCGAGTATATTTATGTAGAGATTAGACCTTCCATGAGTAGAGAGCTAATTTACAGTATTGTGTAGATGGTCCAGTTCATGATGCACGAGTTAGAGGATGGATTGATTTTTCCATGTTATTATATTCATGAGCACTAGTGCTTTGACGTATTATGATGCAGACTGTAGCACTAGTTCTCATCCTTGATGGATGGGGTATTCACCTTGAGGGAGGACTAGTCCACATGATTCGAGGGATGGAAAAGCAAAAAATAATATATGCATGGGGTTGATGTTGGAACATCTCTATTATGATTTGGGGTGATTTTTATTTTGAGAGGTGGACAGTATGGTGCACTACACACTTCTATAGGTGTGATGTCTTGAGCACATTACATGTACAAGACCAATTGGCTATCCATATGTGACAACAATAGGGTACCCATGAGCTTTCAGGTATCCTCTACAATGGCTATGGCAGTATGGTGATTTGCATTTTTGGAGCGTACAATTTGATCAACTGGATGAAGATAAGGTCATTTGGAGACCTTATCAGTTGACATTGCAATGGCTAGATTATACTAAACAATTGAGGAGGATGTGGATGGATAGATTTTTGGTTGGCCACAATGACCATGTAGTATGACTATTCTACTACAATTGAGTCATGTGACAATTTGGACAAGTGTAGACACCACCCAAGACATGATTCACTTTCAGGAGATCAACATAGAGTGCTCAAAAACTGGGTGATACAATGTAACTCACGCTCAAGCATGTAGCTGAGAGTCACCCTGATGATTCTGATCATGACCAGTCACCATTCTATGATGTAGATGACATCAATTCCATACCAAAGCATGAGGAATGGTGGAAATTGACTCAACCAACACTAGTATTCCTGATGGATGAGCCATCCTATAATGGAGATGAGCATGAGGATAGGGCCAAGGAGACATGCTACAAGCTTGCAGATATATTTACTAATGTAATTGATGATGAGTATGATGAGGAGGAAAATACAGATTATGAGGATTAGGAGGGAGAGGAGGAGGATGAGGAGGAGGAGCAATACAAGGAAGAGGAGCCACCCTTGAGTGATACTAATGAGGCAATAGCTAAGGACCATCATGAGGTGGGGGATTCCTCTCCCATCTATAGGATGATGTCACGAGAAGTAGTTGTAGCTGGCACCATTACTCATAGCTGAGGGGAAGTTAGCACGACCTTCATGCTTGTAGTACAATATGACATTGAGATTGCTCAATCGACCCATGATATAGGTGATGATATTTGATTTTATGCATGTACTTAATTGATTACATCATTATATATGTATATATGTATGTATGTATGTATGTATGTATGTATGTATGTATGTATGTATGTATGTATGTATGTATGTATGTATATCATGATGATGGTTACTGATTGTGTGATGTTTCTACCTTGTAGGAGTGATGAAAGACTAGCGAGATTTCTATCATCAGGTTGCTACAGAGATAGTACCCACATCCATTGACAAGGATGAGATGGATCTTGATTACATGAATCCACCTATTGTGGAGGAAGAGCCATAGTCACTTTGACCTTTCATGAGGCTATGGGTAGCTTATAAAAGTGTGAGGAGACAATTGCATTGGGTATAGACCATAGGGCAGTCATCATAGAGTCCAATACATATGGAGAGAATGCAAGTAGAGATAGCATGACTACAAGAGGAGAGAGATGTGGCCCTTGGGCAAGCACAAGGTTTGGATTTTGTACTCAGATTTGGTGGATCATGATCATGATCACACATGACTGTCTCATCATGTCCAGGTACCTAATCATGAGCACCAGATGTTGAAGGGTTTAGTTCTCATAGACCTTGGTGATGTTGTATTCTATGATGATATGTACATAAAAATGTGAAGATATGTATTTATAGAGAATTTTTTTGTTTTTTACAATTTTTCTAAATGTGATTGAATGTTAAATGGACATGCGATTAATCAAATGACCATGGCAAGATTACTTTAATTAATTTCTTCATGATTTAACAAAGTGTATGTGATCTAATTAAAACATATTGTAGTTTTATTTTAGATAAAACATAATGATTGAGTATGTTATGCTAAATAAAATTTAACTTATCACAACACATAAGATGAAAGTGAATATCATGAAGCCTAATGGAATTATAAATAATCACTTTAGTGTTTAAGACAAACCTGTAATAAAGTTGTAAAAAATGAAGCACTGTGAAAGCATATAAGGGAATATCCCATAACATTTAACACAGCTTTATAATTCATACTATTCATAATGGATTAAAAATAATACCGACACAAATGTGTGACATTGACTGGTTCTTTAAGGGGTGTTCCATTGAGTTTCATTAAGACATATGCACTAGACCCATAGATTTTGTTGACATCATAGGGTCCTAACCAATTAGGACTGAATTTCTTATGGTCATTAGGGTTAGCATTGACATTATGCTAATTTGTAGATAGAACATAGTCACCCTTGTCAAGTGTGTGAGGCGTGACATTGAGATTGTAATAATGTTGTTGCCTTTTGGAATAAGCTTGAAGATGCTGAAGAGCATTAATGTGTTTTTCATTGAGCATTTCAAGTTGGTGTAATTGTTTGGTCTTATAAGTGTCATTGTCAATTAAACCTTGAAGATCAATCTGTAACATTGGGATTTTTGACTCCAGGGGCATGATTGCCTCATTAGGGTTACCATTGACATTATGCTAATTTGTAGATAGAACATAGTCACCCTTGTCAAGTGTGTGAGGGATGACATTGAGATTGTAATAATGTTGTTTCCTTTTGGAATAAGCTTGAAGATGCTCAAGAGCATTAATGTGTTTTTCATTGAGCATTTCAAGTTGGTGTAATTGTTTGGTCTTATAAGTGTCATTGTCAATCAAACCTTGAAGATCAATCTGTAACATTGGGATTTTTGACTCCAAGGGCATGATTTCCTTAATACCATAAACTAGGTCATAAGGTGTTGCTATGATGGAGGAACAAACACTTTTGTGATAAGCCAAAAGTGCATAATGCAATTGTGTGTGTTATTCCTTGTGATTGGCATTAACAATTTTCTTTAAAATTTGTTTGACGATTTTGTTAGTTGACTCATCTTGACCATTAGATTGTAGGTAGTAAGGTGCCAAAAAATGGTTTTGAATATGGAAAGTCTCCAAGAATTTCTTCACATCATTATTCATAAATGTTGTTCCATTATCAGAGACTAATGCAGAAGGAAGCCCAAAACAAGAAATTGTGTGCTCAAGGATAAACTGAGAGATTACCTCATTAGTTGTAGATCAAAGAGGAATGGACTCTTCCCATTTTTTGAAATAATTAGTGGTAATGATAAACATATGTCCAGCGGAAGATGGCGGGGATATTTTTCCAATTATATCTTGCCCCCATACTAAGAATGACCAAATAGGGATTTGGGCATGGAGCTCAGAAGTAGGAGCATGAAAAAAATGACTATGTTCTTGACATTTAGGACATCTCTTAACATATGCATAATAGTACTTTTCCATATTTTAGTAATAACCCACACAAAGGAGTTTTTATGCAAAGGTATTTGCACCAAAATGACCTCTACAACATCCGACATGAGCCTATTCGAGTGCCATATTAATTTCAGAATCCTTAGGGAATCTGAGTAAAATACCATCAAAGTACCATCAATATAACATGTCAACAAGGATGATATACTTGGTGGCTATTTTTTTTAAACAAGCACAGTTGTTTCCTGTGATAGGTTCAAGAAGAGTACCATCTTTTATATAGTTATAAATAGCATCATACTATTCACTCAAACCATTTTTGGTTGTGACTAATGTGGTGAGAGTGATATCAGTGATGGAAGGTTTCATGATAGGATGAATAGTGAATATAATATCTTGTGAAGGATTAGAGGGGGATATAAGAGAAGCAACACTAGCCATTGCATCCATAGGTCGATTATCTTTTCGTGAGATGTTATCAATGGTCAAGGAGTTAAATTTTTCCAACAAAAAAATTGTGAGATCTTTATATTTGGATAATTTATCATGTTTAGCTTGATAGTCACCATTGATTTTTTTTTATTACTAATTGTGAGTCACCAAAATCTTAATATCTATAATTCCCATAATTAAAGCACCGAGTATTCTGGTGATTAAGACCTCATATTCATCAGTGTTATTTGTACATAGGAAATTTAAGCAATATGAAAAGGTAATAGGTTTTCCTTCAGGTGGAATTAATATCATTTGAGCACCATAACCTATTCTACACTTAGATCCATCAAAATATAATTTCCATGTAGAAACATTTGATGTCAATACACTGTCATTAGGAAAAGAATCATTACTAGGTAACACAAGAGGGGAAGGGGCATCAGATAAATGGTTGGTCAAGGATTTTTCTTTAATTGTTTTTTGCAAAACAAAATTAAGGTCAAACTCAGTTAACAACATAAACAATTTAGCTAAATGTCCTAATAAGTCTATTTTATTGGAAAGATATTTGAGAGGATCAAATTTTGTCATGACTTGTATTTCAACATTTATTAAGTCATGTTGTAATTTACTAGTATCGAATACAAGGGATAAACATTGATTTTCGATGGGAGTATATTAGTTTTCGTAATCTATTAGGGTTTCATTAATGCAATAAATAGGATGTTATTTTCCATTATTTTCTTTCTAAGCTAATAATGTTGCAAGAGAACAAGCAGATGCGACAATGTAAAGGATGAATGGTTTGTTTAGCATGGTAGGCTATAAAATAGGTGGACTTACAAGGTATTCCTTCAAACTCTCAAAGGCCTACTTACAATCCTCATTCCAATCAAAGGGAACATCCTTCTTGAGGAGATGTATGAAAGGTAACATTCTATCAGCTAAAGAAGTGAAAAAATGATGAATGGCTTGTATTTTTCCTTGTAGCATGTGTAATTGAGAAATATTGTGAGGAGGTGGCATGTTAATGATAGCATCAATTTTATTTGTATCCACTTTGATGCCTCTATGAGATATGATAAACCCTAAAAGTTTGCCACTATCTACTCCAAAGACACTTTTTTGGATTAAGTCTCATTTTGTATTTATGCATTCATTCAAAGATCCGGTGAAGGACAGTCACATTGTCTTGTTGTCATAAGGATTTGGAGAGGATGACATCAACATAATATTCCAATATTTTATGTATGCAATCATGAAATATCAATTTCATTGCTCTTTGATATGTTTCTCCAACATTCTTTAGTACAAAAGGCATCATAACCCAACATAATGTTACCCAAATAGTTGTGCATGTTGTCTTGCATTGATCTTGTGGGTTGATGAAGATTTGATTATAATGATAAAATCCATCCATGAATGACAATAAATCATTTCCAACAGTTGAATCCACAATCATGTCAATATTACGAAGTGGAAAATCTTCTTTTAAGGATGCTTTATTCAAATCATGTAAATCCACACATATCCTGATACAACTATCAGGTTTAGCAATTGTGACAATATTTGAGATCCAAGGAGAATAATCAATAAGATGAATGAAACTTACATCAAGGATTTTTTCAAGTTCTCCTTCACATGCAAGGCTATCTTAGGATTCATTTTTTTGTATCATCTAATGAATAGGTTTAGTATCATTTGCAAGAACAATGTTATTTGTAACAATTTTTGGGTCTATACCTGGCATATTGAAATATTTCCATGCAAAATTTTTAGGAAAATCATGGAGTAATAGCTTCCAATCTTAATGAACTTTTCTATATCATTTATTTCCATTGGTATATTAATTGTATCTCCTATAGGGAGTGCATTCAAATTAGGAAACTCAAGATCATATGGTTCCATGGTTTTCTCATGATCATTAGCATGTTATCACCTGGAACTTATCATAGCATAGGTAATATTTCATTTAGAGGAGGATTTCTCAATAGCACCTAACATTTGTTTCAAGGCTTCATTACTTTCAACATACTCCTAAGATGGTGGAGAATTCAAGTTAAGAAATTTAGGATGTTTGAGCATAAGTTGAGTTTGTGGTTTACATGTGATAGTGTTGATATTTAATGAGGGTCATTGAGTTTCTTTTTCTATCTTAGAAAAGGAATATCCTAAACAAATCTTTATGTATTGTGTATTAGGCTCAATAGGGACACAGATGCCTTTTTCATGTTTTCCACATCATTTACCATTGTACCCCAATTGTTTCATAAGCTTTTAACCATGTCCATAAAGTCTCTCCATTTCCTTGGGATTGGGGGGTTGCTAGTAATCTATCTCATCAAATTTGTTGTGTAAGATTTGTTTTTGTGAAAGGGAGGTGAGATAGACGAAGTGGAAGATTCTTGTGAATTTTGAGTGGACATAGCTATTGGTTCCTCTTGTTTTTTTGTCTCCTTGTGAGTAATTATGTATTCATCCACGAATGAAGGAGTAAATTGTAATGTTCCCCAATCATCATTGAGAAATTTAGACACAAATTTTGTTTCCTATTTATTGGTCTAAAGAGGGTCAATATGAGATGTTGGAATTAAAGTATTCAAAGGACTTGTTCCTTTTTCAAGTTGCAAGCAACTCTCAAGCTTGAGGTCTATCTCAACTTGATATACTTTGTTGTTATAGATGTATTTCATTATACAATGAATAGTCAAAGGTACCACATGCATCTCATGAATCGATGGCCGACCCAAGAGAAGATTATATGTAAGATCATAGGGCATGACATGAATAGGAGTCTACAAGATAACCACTCTGACTGTTATAGATAAAGTGATTATACCGAGTGGTTGCTTTGTTGTCTTGTCAAATCCTCTAATGGATAAGGAATTAGGTTTAATTTGTGATTTATCCACATATAATTGATCAAGAAGTTTCACACTGCATACCTTGAGGGTAGAGCCATTTCCAACAAGGGTTTGCTTAATACATATTGTGGTATATTGGGAAATGATCATAAAATCCTCATTTTGTCTCCATAATTCTAATTGGGGGAGCTCATGTTGATGAAAGGTAATTTCTACAATAAGTGTATTCATTCCCTCTAGAAGAGTTTCCACCTTGATTGCATTTGTACCAGGAGGAACAACTAGTTGTTGCGAGGTTGTTTGAAGCATTGAATGATAATTGAGTAAATTTAGAAGAATATCCCAAAGGGATATATTTTCGGGAGTATTCTTAAGTTAATGTTCAATGAGATCATACTTCCTAAGGTGTGAATTTAAGTGAGGAGCACAAGGAAAACTAGGATTTGGTAAAGGTAAGGAGGTTGGAGGGGGTTTTGGGGGTTGTGGGTTGTTTCTAGTGTAGTGTGTTTGTGCAACAACATCATTTTTTTGTGGATAAAGGGAAAAACACAAGTTTAGGTGGAGGTTGAGGTTGATGTGAAGGTGGGTAAATAACAAGTTGAGGTTGAATATCATTAACATATTTTGCTGTTTTTTACTCATGAAAAACCTTTGTGGATGGCTTGTGTGAGATGAATTCCTCAAGGGCTTCATCTAACATACTCAAGTCATCATGACTAAAAGTTTTGGGAGAGAATTTGTCACTAAGCGGTTTAGGTTTATCATCACAAGTCTTAGTGGATGAACTTAGTAAGAGGAAACCTTGAAAGGTTTCATCTAATCTATCCAAGTCATCACTACTAAGAGGTCTGGATTATATGGTTGTCCTAAAATAAAACATTGTTTTAATTGGTTCATGTGATGTTGTAAAGTTTTTGTTTGTTTTTTCTGATGAATCTAATCTAAATGAGCTAGGAACTAATGTTGAAAATGAACATTGTAAAAATATAATGCTATCTATAATTGCAATTCAAATAAATAGTAAAAACATGAATGATTCAAGTAGAATAGTAAATAACTATACATAAATAGATCAATGACTAAATCTAACATGAATTTTAGAAATGGGAAACAAAATGCAGAAAACAAAAATGCAAAATGGACAGTGGGACTAAGTCACCCAAGGTGGAAAATTAGTCCAATTAGGGTTATTCTTGAAATTTTTCTAAATTTTCTGATGGATATGAATGTGTTTAGGAATAAATAATGCAAATATATACTATAAATGAAAATTTTCACTATTATGCTATGAAACAAGATGGAATAATGCATCCTACAATGAGCTTTTCACTAATGCACTTTTAAAACCATAGGATAAACTAAAACCAATGTAATATGCAATGCAAATGAAACCTAGGATGCACTAAAAATTCAGAAGGAATAATGTTCAAAAGAATTAGGTTCAACAAAATGTAAATGATGATTTTGGATGGCCCTCACAATGCTTTGCTCCTAGGATTTTTCATCTAAAAGGAGAAAGGGGATTGGATGGAATCCAAAATGCAAGGGTTTACACTCAAGATTAAACTAAATGAGATTTATTATGCTTAATTAAGATTCTCTAATGTTGTGATCTAGAAATGAAATGAATTAATGATGCATAACCTAAGAAAAGTAACTTGATTGAAAACACACTATGATGTGTAGGAAAGTAAAATGAATGAAATAAACTACAAAATGTAGATGCAAAACATGAACTATGACCTAGAAATTGATGTGGACTAGACTAGAGATTATATGGACCACTTAAATTCTAGAAATTTTGATTTTTGAGGAAATTCGGACACTTACACCTAGCCAAGGTGACTTAGTCCCAGACTAGGGAAAATACCCAGAAAGTTGTTTCTGCCAAAAGGGCGTCTGAAACTATAAACATTTATAATAAAGAAATGCAATGGGACTAAGTCGCCACTAGGGGAAACTTAGTCCACTCTATATTTTCTACAAATCCAAAAGTGGAAATGGAAGCCCACAACCTCCACTCTACTTTTTGACAGAAATTTCTATTTGAATCTTCGAAAAACCTTGCAAACCAAAAGATAAATTGGTTTCTAATGGGGTTTTGCCTTGGTCAAACCCCTAGTTGGTATTTAAACTTTGTGGAAGATAAAATCTGCATAAACCCTAGTCGTAAGTTTTTTTAAGACTAGGAAAAGCTAAAAATGAGATAAAACCCTGTTCTAATGTGCTAGAAAGGGGTGATTAAATGACACTTGAATGATGTAAAAATTCAATGCAAGAAACCCTACAAATCTTCAAATGAATGTGAATGATATGTAAAATGTAATGCAAACCTTATGTCTGAAGATAACAAGAACATGGAAGATGGAATCACTTCAAAAACAAGTCATTAGGTGTGATTTGATGGCTAGTTGCATCTTTTCAACCTATATTTCTCCATGATTCACCATAGGCATCCATAATCAATACTTTGTAATGTGAGATCTTGAATGAAAAGTGATCTTGAAGACCTGCAAAAACCCTAGTTTGCTGCCCTAAAGCTTCAACTTTGCTGCAAAATGCTATTGAATCTTCTTGTGTAAGATACTTTTTCTCTTGACCTTTTTTTTTACTTTGTAAAAATGACTGGGAGATGTAAAAAATGACCTAAAATGTGTATTTATAAGCATCAACACCCAATTTTCTGATTATTTAGACTTAAAAGGCTGACATCCATTGAAAAGTTAAATTGAATTGATGAAATTCCCCGCTCAAAAGTGAAAAATAACCAAAAAGGGACTAAGTCACTACCTTGGACAACTTAGTCCCACCGGGGTTATTTTTGGTGGGTTTCACAAAATTCTACTGGTTTTAGTAATTTTTTTCAAGATTTAAGTGGTTTTATGATTGAATTAGGCCTCAAATTCCAAAATCATGAGTATTAGGGGCCTATAAATGGAATTTTAAGGGGTGATTGATAGAAGGTTTCTAAAGTAGGACCTATTTTTACCAAAAAATTGTCTCTTTCTTCAAGAGTATACAATTTTTGAAAATACAATATCAAAATATCACAAACCTATTCTCCATTATGGATGAATGAGTCCCCTTTGGTGGGACTCATTTGCCCAAGGTGTAAAATGAGTCCCCTTTAACTCAAAATTCAAATTTTATTTAAAATTATAGCAAATTTTTAATCTCCAAGGTCTGAGGTTAACCTATAGTATTGTAGTTTCAGGAAATATTCCATAATAAAGTATAAATACAAGGTTCTTTCACTCATTTTTATCCCAAGCATTCAAGTATTCATACTAAGAATTCAAGTGAGTTCATAAGAGAATTTGAGCATTCACAAGAGCATTCAAGGAATTTGAAGAGTAGATTATTAAGAATATGAGAGCATTCTTCAAGTTTCTTTCATCACGTCAAAGATTACTTGCACCGTATTGCTTTAGAGCTAATAATTGTGGTGTAGGGTTTTGTGATTCAAGCAAGCATTACATTCAATATCTATCAACATCAAGAAAGATTCAAGAGCCACATCCATTAGAGCAAATATTTAGATGATTGCAACATCTTATTCCAAGGGTTTGTTGAGCTACAACATTTTCTTTTATTCATTCATCATTCTCTTTCCATATTTGGTTCTATTTCAAGGTTTAATTACCAGCAAGTGGTTTGACCAAGGTAAACCCATATTCACTAACCCCACAACATTTTTCCCTCTTCTTGTGTGTGATTTGCATGAATAGGTTCTAATTTTATCAAGGAGGAAAGGTGGAGAAATTTTTTCAAGTTGTTAAAGTTTCCATTACACCTAAGAGAAGCTTTGAGAAGGTTTATAGGTGGAACTTTGTAGATTCATACCCAAAAATTAGTCAAACAGAGTAGAGCAAACTAAGAAGCACATAATCTAGTCCAGAACTTCTCAAAAAGTAGAATTGGACTAATTCACCACTATTGAACAATGAGTCCCATTGTACAGGTCTAAAGAAGATTTTTACAGATCTAGATACCCTTTTGGTAGAAACCTATTTTGGCACATTTTCCCCAAAACTAGACTGATTCACTTAGACTAGCATATGAGTCCCAATCAACATTAGCAGCAGATTTTTTAGGAATTTAGACCTCCATTCTACCTCCTTCATTTTTCTAGGTGCACATTTCCAATTTCATATTTTTCTATTGTGTTTTGTTTATCTTTATAAGTCATTTAGCATTTTTTTGCATATCACATTGTGCTTTCCAACATATCTCTTTTCCAAGTTCATACTTTGTGGTGAATCCCCTTTCCTAATTTCAAATCATATCTTAGGATATCTTGTTTTTAGATCTTTTCTATCCTTTATTGGGTGAAGATATCTAAGGATTCCTTGAGTGTGGAGAGTGTGAAATTGGATCTCTCTCTTTGTATCTCCTTTGTTCAAAGTGTAGACGCATCCACATTTCCATCTGTCACACTCTTCTATATAATTTTCTTCTAGATTATAAATGAAATGGTTAATGAATTTTTTATTTGTCTTCAATTGTTTTAAATTGAATGAGTAATTTAAATTTGTGCTTCGGTACAAAGAATTGATTAAATGCTAAATTATGGTCATAGATTTCTAAGGAAAAGGAATATGATTGATAAGTAGTTGTGTTTTACCCATAGTGAAATTTTTATTTGTCTTCAATTGTTTTAAATTGAATGAGTAATTTTATTTTTGCTTTGGTACAAAGAATTGATTAAATGCTAAATTATGGTCATAGATTTCTAAGGAAAAGGCATATGATTGATAAGTAGTTGTGTTTTAGGCATAGTGAATTGAATACTATAATGTAGTATCTCAATAGTCCATTAATTACTAACTCAAATTACTAAGGTATTACTGATTATTGTGAATCTTTCTCCATTACCCCAAGACAAGGCACTAGTCTCTTCATTTTGTTATCCTGAAGATAAATGAGTTAGTCATACACTTGACCAAGGGCTTGAAATGAGAATGAATATTATCTAAAAAATATTTAATTACAATATACCAATCTAAAGTATCATCTTATTACTTGCTATAGATAGTAATTTTTTTAAAGGTAAGACAAATCTTTAATGAAGGATATCTATTTGCACTTTATAGGAATTTATTTGTGTAGAAATGTTCTTGATCAAATGAATATTATATGAACATAACAAGGATTACCCTCTTGGGTTTCACAGAGGTTGAAGTGAAGATGTAAGGGCCTTATAATCCTTACTTGTGTGTTGGACAATCCTTACCCTTGCTAATTATTGAATTCTAGCAGATTCATAGGTAAATGGTAAGATCAAGTTTGGTTCTAAAAAAATAAGCAACATGTCCCACCTATGTTTTGGCACCTAAACCTAAATTTAGCATAAAACTAAACATTTCTTGAAATTTGTGTCCCAAGCCTAGGCTACTAGGACTCGTACACCCCAACTAGCATATGAGTCCTACTTAGCTTGGACCTTATTTTGAATTCAATTATTTGTAAGATATTTTTCTCCTAGATATGATGTCAGCTTGTAGTATTGTAATTTTAGGAAATTTTCCAAAAACAAGTATAAATACAAGGTTATTTTACATTTTTTCTCCTAAAAATTTAAGGGATCTTATGAAAATTCATGTTAGAGCTTTCAAGAGCATTCAAGAGTGATTATCAATAATTTATGAGCATTATTCAAGATTCAAGCATCATGTTATAGTCATCATGCATCATGTTTATTTTTTAGATAAAATTTGTGATATAGGTTCTTATTATTCAAGCAAGCATTCAAGTCAAGATCCACAATTTACAACCAAGAGTCAAGATCTACAGTCATGTTAGCAATTTCATACAAGATTGTAGCCTTTATTACAAGTTTTTGGTAAATTGCAACACAACTTATTTGTTCATTCAACATTCCTTCATTCCATTTCTATTCATTTCAAGGCTTGATTACCAAAATAGGGTTTGACCAAGGAAAAACCCACTGCTATATTTGACTACAAATTCTGATGAATGTTTGGTGACTTATCAACAAAATATTGTTGACTTATCGATGCAACACTGATTTAAATTTTGTCATTGAATTTTCATCGCTTTAACAACCAATTTTTATACGTCGAAACCATGACCCAACATTGTTGGTCAGCACCACAAACAATTTTGGTAGTTTCCATCACAAAATCAACATTAACTTTTTCCATCTATCAATGCAAAAAATCACAAAACATTTCAAAACAACCATTTGAAATCATCAAAAAAACACCGAACATTCGTCCATTTTTTGGTGAGGTGGAACAAATTGTTGTTGCCATTACAACGAAAACTACATCATGTGTATAGTAACCTAGTTGTAAATTTTTGTGGCTCGTTGAGCTATGTTCATTGAAATTGCAACAAAACCCTACAATTTTTTTTTTTTAAATTATTTGTTCAAACATCTTCCCTCCCTAACAATGTGCTTCCTCCAATGTTTTTATTAGTGAAGCTTGCTAGTTGTTGTTCCAATATATTGTAACGTGCCAATATAAACATGAAACATGATTGGGGTGACATAGATACTACTTGGCCGATATGTTATTTCTCTTTAATTTGAAATGTGTGAACAATGGGTCTTGGACACATATAGTGAGTAAATAGCTTATAAGAACAATGGTAGAATACCCAACAATGAAGACTTGGGAAAAAATTTGATAGAAATTGTTGGATACGTCTCACATGACCTACAATAATGCAAGTCCCAAAGCATATGGGCATAGTGTTGAAAACCCACACACAGAAACTAGGGACCCAAATTTGTGTCTTAAGGTTGTGGAATCCCTACAAAAACCCTCATTAACCAATCAAAAAGTAAACAATTGTCTACTAGTTTGAAAGGATTAATCACAAAATCGGTTTTAATAGTTGAGATAGGTGTGAATGAAAAAATGGAAGACTTATGGTAAAATTTCAAATATGTGAAGATCCCCTTGGGAAAAAATCTAATAGTCACCTTCTTCTCTCATAGTGGAATAAAGTAAAATATTTTCTTAAAATTTTACTAGCAAAAGTTAGTGTAAAGACAATAGACAAGTATGTTGATGCCATCATTGAACTGCACACCAAGCTCACGAATCAAAACAAGTATTGTTCTCACAACATATGAATCCAACCTTATTACAATTGATTTCAACTATTGATTTCAACTAGAAATTAAATCCACAACTAATGATTTCTAAATAATACATTCTATTTTTGGTTAGTTTTGTGTGTGAGAGAGTGAGAAAGTGAGTGTGTGTGTGTGTGAGAGAGAGAGAGAGAGAGTGAGAAGGTTACTTTTTTGATAGATCTCTACAAAATATGTGTGTTCTTTCTCATATGATACTTGGGTGAATAAAAATAGCTAAACCCAAACCAAAAACCAAACCAACAACATATAATACATAGTTGTATTATTCTATCCAATGAAATTATTTTATCATCAGTCCATGAAGCACATGATAGGTGATTACTAGGAGCAATCCATCCACTCACTTATTCCATTGGTCACTAAATAAGAGAATCATCTATAAAATTTCTACCCAGATTGAAAGGTTCCCCTCATATGGATCAAACGACATGTAAGAAACTAGAGATGATTAGTGGGAGCAACTACAGAATCAATAACCTACCAAATAATGGCATGACATCATCACTAACTACTCATCACATAGTGAATTATGGATGATTTTAGCATTAACCACATAATTAGAATATTTGTATGTTTAATGATTTAATACTAGTTGTGTTATAGGGATCTCTCCTAAACTCCTCATACCCAAACCTAGCTCGAACTACATACCAGTCTCAAGCCAATTCTTGTGCTGAAATGGGGTATGTGTAGGATCATGATGGGCCAAAAAAGTGGCAATATGATGAGTATTTGTAGGGTATGTGGTTGAAGACTTTTTTTAACCCAAAATTGATGAAATGAAAAGGGTTTTTAACTGAGATTCTCAACTTTCCACCAATATAAAATATTCTTCACTTTAAATTTAATTAATAATTATTATTCATTTTCTATTTGAATTATGACTAAAGTCCTTATTGATAGGATTATTGAAAAAATCTATAGCTTTCAAATGGTATCACATTTTTGGAATAAAAAACATGCATCAGATTCTATGCTTCACATACTGTAGGATTAAAAAAAGAAAAATTGAATTTCATGAAATTTTTACCAAGTTAATGATGAGGGCACAACCCGAGACACAGAAAATAACCCACAAACAAGAGAATAATTTTATTATTTAGAAAATGGAGCTTCTTACATGCAGAGGATCTCAAATCCCCAAGTTCTACAACACATGCAAGTTACAGACAGCTACAGAATAACCCTTTCGCAATATGCAAGCTTGTCCCCAAAAAGTTACCCAAAAATTAGAAACCCGCCCATAAATAGAGCTCCTCTTTAGTTTGGAGCCAAAAAAACATTCAAATTTTAGTTTAGGCGGTTTGGCACCGAAAATTTACAACTTGAAGTTCACATTTCAAAAGAACATTTGCAATTGTATCTTCTAGAAAGTGCGTCAACTTCGGGCCATAACTTTTGATCCGGGACTCCGATTCGCGAACCGTTTGAACCATTGGAAAGGTCTCGAAGTCAAAAACGTGCTCAAAATTGCTATACTGATTTTAGCAAGTTTTGGGGCCGATCCAGGAAATCTAAGTGCCTCAAATCTAACTCGGAAGATTTTCAAGTGCAAATCCAAGAAACTAAAACTGCAATATCTTTCAACCTAGGAATAGAAATTAAAAACGTAAATTGTGAATTTCATTATGACGAAAAGGGTATCCAAAAATGTAAAAACATATAAAAACTGAGAAACTTGAAATTTAACTATTTTTGGGTGATGCAAGATTTCCCTTACACCACTGGATGCTCCTGCATCAGTTAAGGTGGTCAGACATATGAGTTTTTATATTATTTAAAAGTTGTAATAAAAAATTTATAATTAATTATTTACTTGGAAAAAAATTAAAAAAAATATGCATCACATCCAGATATAAGTCCTCTACTTATGTCTAAAATACTATAAAACTATATTATCATTTTATTGTGGTTAGGGTTGTCAAACAAACACCTACTTATTTTTTCCTTGAAATTTAAGTACTACTACATTAAAATTTCAATTTTTCACCAAATAGATTTTTAAAAATAAAAATAAACCTAGTATTTTAGAAACTACATTCAATTTGCTACAAATTATATTGTTACATATTTTTGAAATAATATACATAACTTATTCAATTTTCTACATCAAGTTGCCTAACTCTGATTTTTCTAAAAAAAATTCCACTTAAAGGCCTATTTTTTTCATGATGATCCTGCACATACCCAATGGTTGGGCTCTTCTTCTTTTTTTTTGCATTACATGAGTACATCCCAAGTTTTTCTAATCCAAAATCACATATCCCCAGACATGGGATCCATTCGTGGATAGCTTCCCCTACAAAAGTTGTCATCCAGGGTAACATATGAGATGTGTTAAAAAGTAAAATAACTACAAAGGGGAACATATTGAAGCAAAGAGAACTAATGAAAATCACATAAGCTTAAAAGTCTAGCATAATGAAATATTGAAAAGTGCATTACCTTATTGAGATTCTCTTTTTTTCAAGAATAGTATAATATTCTCTACTTAATAGGGCCAACCACATGACAATGGAAGCTCATTTGGCCCCTCCCCCCCATCACATCACTCTCAAATCCCCATACCGGATCATATAACATTAATCATTCATTCATCCATTAATAATATATAGCATTCATTCATTAAAATATAATATTCATTCATTAACATATTCACATTCATTCTTTCATTTTTTACATATTATCAAAAATATGGTTGTCAAAAATATCATTTTTTCACATTCATTAACATATTATAAAAAATATGGTTGTCATAATATGAGTAATCTTATGGAGTCCTCCATCTTTCATCACTTAGTTTATTGCATTCTATTTTGGGGAGGATTTTTGTTTCCATGTGGTTTTCTCCTTTACCCCGTTTGATTTAGTTTGCATTGCATTTGTAAATGAGCACTTGATCAACCCTTGTTGCTGAGACTCATATTTGCATAATAATTTTCTTCTCCCTAAGTTGCACTTATGGGGGGTGTTGGTGTAATTAATTATTTAATTACACTTTAGCATAAGTTTACTTAGGATATTTTATTTTCTAGGATAATTATTATTTAATTCTTATCTTATCTTATTGAGCTGTCTTTTTTCTCAAGATAAGATTAGGGTTATCTTTTCCTACTTTATTGCATCATTTCCTTTTCGAAGGCTTTTGTATTAGTTCTAAAAAAATTATTCTCAATAATCATGAATGCTGATTTTTTGTTTGCATACATTTGCTCTGAGAGTTTACAGAACTTCTGTTGTTTTGTTTTGAATATATGTGCATGTGATAGGTGATTGCTTGCAGGTGTTCTTGGGGACTATGAAGTTGGTTTATCAACTTCTACATGGTATCAGAGCAGCATAACACAAGAACAGTTGGGTTACATACTTCATCAGATATGAAGGGACATTCTCTTTGTGCTTCTTCAGGTATTGGATCAGGGAGATGGCTTCTAAATTTAGGAGCATCTCATCATATGGAATCTTCACAATCTATGTTCACTTCCTTTGTTCCTTGCACTATGTCTCTCATTTTGATGGGAAACAACACTTACATGAGTGTTACAGGGAAGGGGTCTATTAGTTTTTGGGATCACTCCTTCAGGATGTCTTGTGTGTCCCTCACTTGACAAACAACCTTCTTTCCATTTATCAGATAACACATGGGTGCAACGGGAGATCTATGGAGTTCACACCTAATTTGGTTATCATGAGAGACTTGGAGAGTAGAGCAACTATTGCTACTGAGATGAGTGATCCACTATCCCAATAGCAATAACTGCTCTACTCTCCAAGTCTCTGATGATAACTGAATTAGGTGTGAACTCCACAAATCTCCCATTGCCCCCATGTGTTATCTGATAAATGGAAATAAGGTTGTTTGTCAAGTGAGGGACACACAAGACATCCTAAAAGGAGTGATCCCCAAAACTAATAGACCCCTTCCCTGTAACACTCATGTAAGTGTTGTTTCCCATCAAAATGGGAGACATAGTGCAAGGCTCAAAGGAAGTGAATATAGATTGTGAAGATTCCATATGATGAGATGCTCTTGAATCTAGAAGCTATCTCCTTGATCCAATACCTAAAGAAGCACAAAGAGCATTTCCCTTTATATTTGATGAAGTATGTAACCCAGCTATGCCTGTGTTATGCTACTCTAAAGAAGAAGAATAAGGAGAAGAAGATTATGCAGACATCCTAGAAGGAAAATCAATCTGATGTTTCTAAAGAAGATGTTTCAGCTCATCAATGTCCTTGTAACAATTATGTTCTGCATGTCCTTCCCTCTTGCAATATGCGCATGTAAGCTATAGATTAATTGCACAATAAATTCACAGAAAAGAAATTTGATTTATAAAAATTAATACACTTAGTTAAATAACAACTAATAACAGCAGAAGAAAAAATAGCATGAATCCAATCACAAAAAGACAATAACACAAATTTACCTAGGAAACCCCAATGAGGGGAAAAACCTACAAATGTTGGATCTTCTATTCAACCTAACAACAAACTTTTCTTTTTGAAAATACAATATGAGTTTGCTACAAAAATCTTATATTTATAGAGCCTAGCTACTTTACTTAGTGTGCAAGGAAAGAATCTTTGCTTGATTTCTTTGGCTTTAATTACACATAAAATCACTCTTGTATTTATCTTATCCTCACAAACTCAAAAACATTCTATTAAAGAATAAAAATCCTGTTGTTGCTAAAAATCCAACTTGAATGGTTTTAAAGCATGTCTAACTCAAGTTGGTTTAAAGTCAATTAAAGCATATCCAACTCAAGTTTCTTTAAAAAAAATCCACATCCCACCTTTCGAGCTACAAAAATCAACACTCCCTCTTAGCGAGGAAGGTGTTCTGCACCACAACCAACTTGTCCTTGAAGAATTCAAACTTGCTCTTCATCAAGGCCTTCATTAGGATATCTACTATTTGTTCATCCGTAGAAATGTAATGGATTTTCACTATCCCCTTTTCCACACAATCTCTAATCAAGTGGTACTTGATCTCAATGTGCTTTGACTTGTCATGAAACACTGGATTCTCAAAGAGTTTGATACAACTCTGATTATCATAGTAAATGACTATAGGATCCAACTCTTGATTTAAGAGCCCAACTAGAAGTTTCTGAAGCTAGATAGCCTCACTTGTAGCCATACTGGCTGCCATATACTCGGCCTCTGCAGAACTTAGCGCAACTAACTTTTGTTTCCTACTGTACCAAGAGACTACTCCTGATCCCAAACTAAAACTGCACCCTGAAGTGCTCTTCCAATTAGCTGTATTGCATGCCCAATCTGCATCGGTAAACCCCTCAAAATTCACTCCATCCTGCAAAACATACTTCAACCCATAATCAATTATGCCTCAAAGATATCTCAAAACATGCTTCATAGCTACCCAGTGCACATGTTTACATTCCACCATAAACTAAGTGAGTTCACTGCAAAACAAATGTCTGGCCAGGTGTTGACCAGATTCATAAGAGAGCCTATGAACTTTCTGTATGAAGTTAGGTCCACTACATCTAATCTAGAAGCATCAATCTTCTTCCAATTGGTCACAAGTGGCATTGACATATGCTTACAATTCTCCATTCTAAATCACTTCAAGATATCAATTAAGTACTTCCCTTGTCTAAGGAAGATCTCTCCCTCTTTCTACCACAACTCCAATCCCAGAAAGTAATGCATCAACCCCAAGTCCTTCATCTCAAACTCTCTTGCAAGATCCTACTTGCAGTGTGCTATGAGCTCCTCTGACCTTGTGTGATGCAAAATGGTAGGGGAAGCAACACCTTTTTCCAATAGCTTCAATAAATGCACACATCAACTTCACTATTCCTTCCAACAAGCAACTTGATCAACCAACTCAACTCACACACCCAAACATGTTTGAAGGACTTGGGGATGCTATGTACACTCTCAACATGTCAAAACAAGACCAAATAACCTGACTTTATACTCAAAAGCTCCCATTCTCTCATCACTCTTACACAAGCCCATGCAACCTTGCAACATTGCCAACTAGGACAGTCAAAATAAAAACTTATTATAGGCATTAACCAAACAATGAAATCAGGTTTTAGACTTCTAACAAGATCCCCCACAAGTTCCCAAAAGCACAGGATCAAACACCCAAAACAAATGTATCAAAAGATTGATTTACCAGCCATAAACAAGGCTTAACTAGGCATGTAC
Source organism: Sequoia sempervirens (assembly GCA_007258455.2). Lineage (NCBI taxonomy): Eukaryota > Viridiplantae > Streptophyta > Pinopsida > Cupressales > Cupressaceae > Sequoia > Sequoia sempervirens. The sequence continues at coordinate 426,313,022 of VDFB02281492.1, read as the reverse complement.
AAGGAAGATTTCAACTTGTCAAGGCACACCCCAACACCCCTAATGCCTTTAAAAGACTCCAACAGGTTCCCCAAGACCCCTTTCACATGTTTCATTCATTCTATTTCTTTAAAATACTCAAAAATCAAAAGAAAAGCTTACAAATGATCATTTTCTGGACTGTTTCAAGGTAAAACCAGACCTAGGGCATCACATAGCTTTTGCAAAACTCCATTTTTCAATATGAAACAAATTGAAGAATTTAAAGGAGTCCTAAATCTACCAATCCATCAAGTTTTATATTTTCCCATGGTGGAAATGGGAATTACATCCATTTTGGTGACCAAACCCTTGTTTTGCAAGGTTTCAGACCCACTTTCACTAAAATTGATGTAACTTACTCAATACTTAATGAAAATGAGTCAAATCACCACAAAAAGAAATTATACTCTTCCCTCTTTCAATCCATTCCAATTTGGAGTCTGTGCAATGATAGACTAGACCATACCAAGCATGGGATCAGGAAAAAATGCTGTAAAAAATAGAAAAAACAAAGTTTTCTTCTTATTAAATGCTTCAAAACTTCAAAACTGCCAACAACAGCCCAACCTCGACCCAAGGGAGGAATTATAAACTTTTTTCCCATCATTTACAACTTCCCTCAACTGATTTTTGAAGGAGGGATCCATTAGTTAATGAGATTACATTATTAAAGTTGATTTTATGCCAAATTTCCTTATGACAACTTTGCATTTTGAAGCAACTTTGCAATCCTAAAGACCTAAGACCTTAACAACCATTAAAATAACCTTGAAGCAGCCTTATTACATTTTCAAGACCCCAAACCTTTCACACTTACATAAAAATTCACATTTTTTCCTTCAAAGGCTACAAAAGCAACTTTTAGTGCAAGATTGCATTGTTGCACATTTTGACTCAAAACTCAAAAACTCACCCTAGATTTTGCTCAATGGTCTTGATTGACCTTATTAATGACAAAAAGACTAAAAAATACTCATTCTAAGCTCCTAACAACATGTTTTCATCAAATGAGCAAAAATGGAGGATGAGGTGTAGGTGCTCTTGCACCATACACACCCCCTAGAAAAGACTCATGCCTCATGAGTTGTGTTTGATACCACAGTCTCCAAGATTTAAACAAGGTCTAGTGATCCAAAAAGCCACTTCACTAGTTCATGTAAACTAGAACTGCAAATAGCCCTGCACTTCTAGCATTTTGGAATGTATTGATACATGCATTTTCCCTCTTCTTTGTCCTCAGACCTGCAAACAGTCTTTTATCTTTTCCCTAAACAAGATTGAATTGTTTACTGTGTTTTTCACCTGCATACAAACAAGGATTAGTAACTCTATGATATTTTTGTTTCCTTTGTCACCTTCATGCTTGCAACTATCTTTTTGTCCCTGTTTTTCTTGTCTTTCACCCACTGCCTCATCAAGTTGTTTTGTCACTGTCAAATCAGACTTATGTACTGTACTTCCTACAAAATTTGTTTGTTTCTCAAACCCGGTCTTAACTATAGGGCATTCAATGGCTCCTACTAACACACTTTCATGCAAACTCACTGTCAACACTTATTTTACCCCTTCATCAAATCTTATACCTGCATTTTTAGTCTTAAAAAAGGAAATAACATCAAAAAATTGGTTCTCCTTCATCACATTTATAGGTTCCTTCTTGCCACACATTATGACCTTTGCTTTACCTTTAGCATCTTCTACAAGAGGATTTAACACAAAAAAATTACCATCTTGAACTATGGTGTAAGTATTTTCCCTACCATCATACAATTCCCTCTTGTCATATTGCTAAGGTCTGTCTAATAAGAGATGACAATAGTCCATTGGAAGAACATCACACACAGCACTATCATGATAACCACCAATTTGAAAATCCACTATAGCCTTTTCATTCACCAACAAAGATTGATCATCAGTTAACCATGAGATTTTATAGGGACATTCATGAGGAATCTTTTTCAATCCTAACTTATTGACCATTTCACATGACACCATGTTTTCAGTTGAGCCAGAATCAATGACCACTCTACATACCTTGTCCTTGCACTTACAATTTGTCTTGAAGAGACTTTTCCTTTGCAAAGGTACTTCATCTTTTGCTGCCTTCAAGATTGTTTTTCTCACCATCAACATTTCCCCAACCTCAGGATCTGCATTCCTACTTGGAGAACAATTACTTTCACACTCCTCTTCCTGTACCAATTGTGCTCTTCTATCAATCTTCTTGTCTCCACTAGAAGAACTACCAACCCTCTCAGGACACTTCCATGAAGGATGGCCAAACTCATTGCATGTGTAGCACCTTCCTACAAAATCATTAGAACCTCTACCAATACCAAACCTTCCTCTACCTCTAAAACCAAAACCACCTCTAGAATCATTGTGATCTTTACCTTTGTTTTCTCCTTGATCTTCATTTGGCTGCTTTGATGTAGAAGGTATTCCTCTTCCTCTTGCACTAGGACCACCTCTTCCTCTTACTTCTTTCTCTTGTCTCCTTTTAAGCTTCTCCTCCACCCTGATTGCCATTTGATAACAATCCTCTACACTCCTAGGGTTAGCCAAAACCAATTCATCCTGTATATTAAGCCTCAAACCACCAATATATCTAGCAATTTTTTCATCTTCATTCTCATGATGACCAGACCTCAAACTTAATTTATAAAACTCCTCAGTATAGGACTTAATATCCATTTCCCTTTGCCTCAAACTTTGTAATTTTTTAAACATTTGAATTTGGTGATCTTTGGGTAAGAATTTACCTTTGAGTTTAGATATCATCTTGTCCCATGATGTGATCTTAGACTTTCCTTATTTCCTCCTCTCAGACTGAAAGTAATTCCACCATACCAAAGCATGACCCTACAACTTAGTCTTTGCAATCCTTATTCTTTGCTCCTCAGGAACTTCTTCACATTCAAAATGGTTATCTAATGCAGCAATCCAATCAAGTAGTTCTTCATCATTTAGACTACCACCATATTTAGAAATATCAAGTTTTACCTTAGGCTTGTCACCTTTCACTACCTTTAGCAACATTGCCATTCTTTGGTCTTCTGGATCAAGTTCTTCTTCCATGTCTTCAAACTCCTCATCTTCCTCTTCTTCTGGCTCACTCTCTTCAGCATCTCTTCTCTTGTTTGTCTCTAGGGCTATGACTCTCTCTTCCAACTCTTTGAGTTCTCTTGCATGCCTTTCCTTCATCTCCCTCATCTCTTTAGCCATATCTTTGCTCTTTGGAGGCATCTTATCAACCTTGCATTTTCTTCAACCTAAAAAATGCAAACCAAAACCTACTCCCTGCTCTGATACCACTATGATGCAAAGTCGCAGGAGAAGCAACACCTTTTTCCAATAGCTTCAATAAATGCACACATCAACTTCACTATTCCTTCCAACAAGCAACTTGATCACCCAACTCAACTCATGCACCCATACATGTTTGAAGGACTTGGGGATGCTATGTACACTCTCAACATGTCAAAACAAGACCAACTAACCTGACTTTATACTCAAAAGCTCCCATTCTCTCATCACTCTTACACAAGCCCATGCAACCTTACAACCTTACCAACTAGGACAGTCAAAATAAAAACTTATTATAGGCATTAACCAAACAATGAAATCAGGTTTTAGACTTCTAACAAGATCCCCCACAAGCTCCCAAAAGCACAGGATCAAACACGCAAAACAAATGTATCAAAAGATTGATTTACCAGCCATAAACAAGGCTTAACTAGGCATGTACAAGGAAGATTTCAACTTGTCAAGGCACACCCCAACACCTATAATGCCTTTAAAAGACTCCAATAGGTTCCCCAAGACCCCTTTCACATGTTTCATTCATTCTATTTCTTTAAAATACTCAAAAATCAAAAGAAAAGCTGACAAATGATCATTTTTTGGACTGTTTCAAGGTAAAACCAGACCTAGGGCATCACATAACTTTTGCAAACTCCATTTTTCAATATGAAAAAATTTGAAAAATGTAAAGGAATCCTAAATCTACCAATCCACCAAGTTTTAGATTTTTCCCACAGTGGAAATGGGAATTACATCCATTTTGGTGACCAAACCCTTGTTTTGCAAGGTTTTAGACCTACTTTCACTAAAATTGATGTAACTTACTCAATACTTAATGAAAATGAGTCAAATCACCACCAAAAGAAAGTAGACTCTTCCTCTTTCAATACATTCCAATTTTGAGTCCGTACATTGATATACCAGACCGTACCAAGCACGGGATCAGGAAAAAATGCTGTAAAAAACAAAAAAAACAAAGTTTTCTTCTTATTAAATGCTTCAAAACTTCAAACTGCCAACAACAGCCCAACCTCGACCCAAGGGAGGATTTTTAAACTTTTTTCCCATTTTTTACAACTACCCTCAATTGATTTTTGAAGGAGGGAACCATTAGTTAATGAGATTACATTATTAATGTTGATTTTATGCCAAATTTCGTTATGACAACTTTGCATTTTGAAGCAACTTTGCAATCCTAAAGACCTAAGACCTTAACAACCATTCAAATAACCTTTAAGTAGTCTTATTACATTTTCAAGACCCCAAACCTTGCACACTTACATAAAAATTCACATTTTTTCCTTCAAAGGCTACAAAAGCAACTTTTAGTGCAAGATTGCATTGTTGCACATTTTGACTCAAAACTTAAAAACTCACCCTAGATTTTTCTCAATGGTCTTGATTGACCTTATTAATGACAAAAAGACTCAAAAAGACTCATTCTAACCTCCTAACAACATGTTTTCATCAAATGAGAAAAAATGGAGGATGAGGTGTAGGTGCTCTTGCACCAATGTGAGAAATAGGTAATCAACATATAACAACAATATGAGAAGTTCTCCCTTCACTTGACATAGTATAGGTTCATATCCACCTCACTCTTGATGAAACCCACACTCTACAAGTAACTATTGATATGTGAATACAACGCCCTGGGAGCCTACTTGAGTCCATACAGTGCTCTTTTCAACCTGCATTCATGAGAATTCATCTCATGTGCTTCAAATCCTTCTGGATGCTCTATGTAAATCTCTTCCTCAATCACTCCATTGAGGAAGGTCATTTTTGCATCCATCTAGTGAATCCTCCAACCCATTTGTGCTGCTACAGAAATGATAGCTCTTATGGATGAGTACCTGGCTACTGGAGTGAAAGTCTCATCATAGTCGACTCCTTCCTTCTGAGGAAACCCCTTAGGCACAAATTGGGCTTTGAACTTCTCCACGCTACCATCTGCAACATGCTTAATCTTATACAACCATCTCGAGCCCACCATAGATTTATCTTTCGGTCATGGTACTACCTCCCACACACTATTCTTCATGATGGAAGAATACTCTTCTACCATGGCATCTCTCCACACTTGGTGCTTGTATGCCTCCTGAAAGCTAGAAGGCTCTACTTCAATTAATTCACTAATAAGTGCAACATAATCAGAATAATGTCTAGGATCCCTTCTCTATCTGACTGAATCTTGAGGATCACCTACATATTCTTAAGCCTCTCTCAGTGTCTGCTCAGCTGCCCTGTTTCTTCTCTTCTCTGTAATAGGAATCTGAGGTTGAAGAATTATTGATTCCTCCTTCTAATCACCCTACTCGGCCTTCTCACTTTGCTCTCCAGCTTGGGTGACTGAAGTTTGAGAAAAAATTTCTACCTCAACTATGGGCGATTGCTCCCCCTCATTCATCAAGTTGCTAGATTTCTGAAGAGCCCTCTCTTCCTCAAACTTCACATCTCTGCAAACAACTATTTTCCTGAGAGTAGGAATGTAAACTCGATAAGCCTTAGAAGTTTCACTATACCCAACAAGGATACCCTTCTCTGTTGTAGGTTCCAACTTGGTTCTCTTCTCAACAGGAATGTGACAATACACAAGGTATCCAAAGATGTGAATGTGCCCCAAATATGGTTTCTTACTAGTGAATGCCTCTTCTCGAGCCAACTTACCCAACACTTTGTGAGGGCTCCTATTCTGCAAATACACAATTGTGTTGTAAGCTTCTACCCATAAGAACCAAGGCAAATCTTGATCATGAAGCATGGCCTTGGCTACTCCAACTATAGCCCTGTTCTTCTGTTCAGCAACCCCATTCTACTAAGGGTTGTATGGAACTGTCAACTCTTTCTTTATACCTTCCTGAGCACAAAAATATTTGAAGGAATTCAAGGTATACTCACCTCCATTATCAGACCTCAGTATATTGATCTTCTTCCTAGTTTGGTTCTCCATGAGAGCCTTAAACTCTTTGAACCTACTGAAGACCTCATCTTTATTCTTCATGAAATATATCCACGTCTTCCTGGAGAAATCATCAATGAAGGTGGCATAATACTCATATCCATTCAAGGATGTTGTTGACATGGGCCCACACACATCTGAGTGTACAAGATCCAAAATCCCTTCAAATCTAGTGTCACTATTTGGAAATTGGTCTTGGCATATTTCCCAAGTGCACAGCCTTTGCACACCTCATGCTTTTATGTTTTCATCTCAAGCAGCCCTGTCACTATTTCCTTAAGAATATTAAGTGCTCCATGGTGAAGGTGAGGGTATGTGCATGATCATCATGGAAAAAATAGGCCCTTAAGTGGCAAAAAAATTAGAAAAATTAGTGTTAGGCAACTTGACGTAAAAATTTGAATAAGTTATCTATATTATTTCAAAAATATGTAAGAATATAATTTGTAGAAAATTGAATGTAGTTTCTAAACTACTAGGTTTATTTAAAAATAAATAAAATCTATTTGGTGAAAATTTTAAATTTCAATGTAGTAGAACTTAAATTTCGGGAAAATAAGAAGTAGGTGTCTATCGACCACCCTAACCAAATAAAATGATAATATTTTTTTATAAGATTTTACATATAAGTAGAGGACTCATGTATGGATGTGATGCATATTTTTTTGTAGTTTTTTCCAAGTAAATAATTAATTAGAATTTGTTATTTTAACTTTTAAAAATATAAAAACTCATATGTCGACACCTTAACTTGGTCAAAGCATGAAAATTTATTTTTTCTTTTTAATCCTATAGTATGTGAAGCATAGAATGTGATGCATGTTTTGGATGCAAAAATGTGATACCATTTGAAAGTTGTAGATTTTTTCAATCAACCTATCGATTAGGACTTTAGTCGTAATTCTAATAGAAAATGAATAAATTATTTATTAAATTCAAATTAAATCATAATTTATATTGGTGGAAAGCTAAGAATCTCCTCTAAAACCATTTTTGTTTCATCAACTTTGGGTAAAAAAAAGTCGTCAGCCACATACCCTACAAATACCCATAATATTGCCACTTTTTGGCCCATCATGATCCTGCACATACCCGTGAGCCATCCTCTTGTGCCACAATTCTCCTATCCCTTTACAACTACTAACCGATGCATGTGCTGGCTCAAACTGTAACCGATACAAGCTGCCATGCCTAACTCCAATCACTTTTGCAACCTTAGAATCTTTGGGACGAATATAGACTTTTCCCCTCTCAAAGGTCGCGATGTAACCCTTGTCTTCCAAAGAAGAAACTGAGATTAAATTCTTTGTCATGCCAGGGACATACAACACATCCTCCACTAGCAAAGGTTTTCTAAACTCCCTCTGAAACTTGACAGTGCCAATACCAGTTGCATGGTACTTGGCATTGTCTCCAAGCTCAATATAGAAATCCAACTTCTTCTCCTCCAACTTGGTGAAGCATTCTATGACTCCTGTCATGTGGCGAGAAAACCCATTGTGAATATACCATACCCTATTAGCAATTAAACTTGAGAGACAAGAAATGAGTGAAAACTCATTCTCAAATCGTGATGCAAACTTGTCCACCTCTGTTATAGCAGCAACTTTCTTCTTGTCCTTATTTTTCTTATTTGGACATTGACTAGCATAGTGACCCATCTGATGGTTGAAAAAAAAAATAATCTTGTTTAGATATTTCTTCTTCCCACTCTTGAAAGAAGAACCTTTTGATTACTCTTTATTGGAATTCTTCTTACCCTTGCTTGCAAGAGAAATATTTTCTTCATCTTGACCCTTCTTCGTCAGATCTCCTCGATGAGCACCTTCATGGATCTCCTCCTGAAAAAATCATCCCAAAGTCTTTCCCAATCAGGTAGCCGATCTCTGCTGACAACACACTTGACAAACACTTCCTAGTTCTTTGAAAAACCATTCAAGGCTATACACACCAACTCATCTTCATTAATCATCTCTCCAACAACAACAAGCTCATCTCTGGCCTATGCTAGCTTGGACAAGTAAGAGATCACACTCTTGCCTTTGGATATCTTGGTATTATGCAATTTTTCCTTGAGCATCATCTTACGACTCTAATAGTCACTCTGATAAAGTTTTGTGAGTGTATCCCACATCTCCTTGGAGGTGTTTTTCCCTGATAAATGAGGAATTAAATGATCTCTTACTCCATCTAGGATAATCCTCTGAGCCTTGGCCTCTTTGACTTCATGTGAATCTAAGGCAAAGGGATCATTTATTGGTGTAGTCACTTTTGTGCTAGCATAGATCCATAGCTTGTTCTCCTTGAGAACATATGTAATCTGAACCTTCCACTACAAGAAGTTAGATGCACCCTCAAGCCTGACCTCATACCGAACACTGGTTTCCATAGCCACAAAAGAACTGGAGATAAAAATCTGATTTTTTTCTCTAAATTTGCATCACAAATCTTGGTTTCATATTCAGATTTGCAAACTAAAAAGACCTTCCACAGAAGAGAAAATCAGAAAAAGTGGAGAGGTTGCAAAAGAATGTGCAACATAATATTATTTGAGAATTCTATAATTACATGATAATGATTTTCTTTATAAAATTATACATGTGCATATTGCAAGAGGGAAGGACATGAAGAACATAATTGTTACAAGAAGGAAATTAATGAGTTGAAACATCTTCTTCAAAAACATCAGATTGATTTTCCTTCTAGGATGTCTGCATCATCTTCTTCTCCTCATTCTTCTTCTTCAGAGTAGCATAACATAGGCACATCTGGGTTAAATACTTCATCAGATATGAAGGGACATTCTCTTTGTGCTTCTTCAAGTATTGGATCAAGGAGATGGCTTCTAGATTCAAGAGCATCTCATTATATGGCATCTTTGCAGTCTATGTTCACTTCCTTTGAGTCTTGCACTATGTCTCCCATTTTTATGGAAAACAACACTTACATGAGTGTTACAGGGAAGGGGTCTATTAGTTTTGGGGATCACTCCTTTCAGGATGTCTTGTGTGTCCCTCACTTGACAAACAACCTTCTTTCCATTTATCAGATAACACATGGGGGCAATGGGAGATCTGTGGAGTTCACACCTGTTTCAGTTATCATCAAAGACTTGGAGAATAGATTAGTTGTTTCTACTGGGATAGTGGATCACTCGTCTCGGTTGTATTCTTTCATTGATTTTTCTACTGGTGGTGCTTCTGTTCCTACAACTGTTCCTCACACTGCGAGTGTGCATCATCATTCAGAGGAGAGAATTGGCTTCTTGAGCATTGGATTTATCACTTCGGCTTCTTCATTTTTTGAGGTCACACCTACTTCTATGGAGACATCTTGGGTTGCATCTACTTCACCTTCAAAGATTGCTTTCATTCAGCCTCTTCCCTCTGACTTCTTTCAAGAGATGCAGTTTCTTCACTGCTTTTGGAGTTACTTCATTCTAGGGGGGATATGTGGTCTCTTTCTTCCTCTCTTATGGGGGGATTCATTTATGTATCTTTGTGATGGATGGTGTCCTTGGGGGGTCTTATGGAGTCCTCCATCTTTCATCACTTAGTTTATTGCATTCTATTTTGGGGAGTTTTGTTCCCATGTGGTTTTCTCCTCTACCCCATTTGATTTAGTTTGCATTGCATTTGTAAATGAGTACCTGATCAGGCCTTGTTGTCGAGACTCATATTTGCATAATAATTTTCTTCACCCTAAGTTGCACTTATGGGGGGGTGTTGTTGTAATTAATTATTTAATTACACTTTAGCATAAGTTTACTTAGAATATTTAATTTCCTAGGATAATTATTATTTAATTCTTATCTTATCTTATTGAGCCATCTTTTTTCTCAAAATAAGATTAGGGTTGTCTTTTCCTGATTTATTGCATCATTTCCTTTTCGAAGGCTTTTGTATTATTTGTAAAACAATTATTCTCAATAATCATGAATGCTGAACTTTTGCTTGCACACATTTTCTCTGAGAATTTACACAACTTCTATTGTTTTGTTCTGAATATCTTTGCATGTGATAGGTGATTGCTTGCAGGTGTTCTTAGGGACTGTGAAGTAGGTTTATCAACTTCTACAATTAAAATCACCTTCTTTTTTTTGTTTCCTTTTTGCAACTAAAAAAATAAGTGGAGTATCATTTCCAAATTCATATGTCCCCCCTTCAGTTGTTCTTCCCTCTGCTCATGATCTTAATGTATGCCTAGTTGTGTACTCATGATGTGGAGGCTACTGCAAGGGGGGTCTACTACAATAACAAAGAAATGTTAAATTGATATGTTTTATTATTATTGTTACTAGTATTTCATTAATTAAGAGAACATTAGAGTGGCTCTCTTTACCTGATGGGGCCATATCATGTTCCTGATCTTGTCTTATAGCCTCATGCTCAACATGTTGAACACCCTCTAAATCCTTTAGAATTGAAACATGAAATGTTACATTAATTAATACACCAATTGCAATTAAATATGTTTAAAAGAACATTAGAGTGGTCCTCTTTATCTAATGGGGCCACATCATGTTCTTGATCTTGTCTAGCCTAATTATTCTCAACATGTTGATCATGCTCTACATGCTTGAAATTTGAAACACAAAAGGTTACATTAATTAATACACCAATTGCAATTAAAGATGTTTAATTGTATTAATAAATACTACATTTTGTATAGCATATGAATACATCCAGTACCAGGATGCACACCGTGACCTTCATCTGCAAGTTGTACTCCACCCTCATCGAGCTGCATTCCAATGTCATGTGTAGTATTATCATTTCTTTCCTATTTTAAAAAAATAGGAACATAGTTACATTATGGTGGAAATTAATATTGAATAGATTGTACAAGTATTCAATTTTAAATAAAGTTCACTGAGTTTATTTACCTGCATATTGGATGCAGTGGAAGCTTGTGTTTTCCCAGTAAAGAGTCTTAGGCATTCAGCCATGGCTCCATAGCCTTGTTGGAAGGAAATATTTAGGCCTTCTTTTGTGGGAACTATGTTGAATTTAGAGCCCTACATTTTTGCATAAGACCATGAATTTTGCTTCTATGGTGTGATAAAACCAAAATTGTTTGCAATTTATTATTTGAATGCAATATTTCATTTATTGATAGTTACAATTCATGTGGCTAATTTCATATAACCACCAGATCCAAGTTTTTGTTTCCCATGTTTTTCTAGTCTTTTCTTTATTTCCTTGGATGTGTCGGGCAACCTATGAAATTTTTTAAATACATTTTATTATGTAAAAAGAAAGAGTAATTAGTAGATAATTACATTATTGATAGTATCACATACCTTCCTTGGCCTAGTGGTGTCTTTTCTTTTTTCTTTTCAGCCTTCTCCTTTCCATCTAACACCAGATCCTTCCACTCCCTCTCTAGAATCATGGGGGTACACTCATACTTTTTGTTCTTCTCTAAATGTGACCTATATTGGCCCCTCACATAATTTTGATAGGTACCATCTTTCTTTAGGACCTTGGTTTGGTTGAATGTGTTATTACCAAACAAAAAAACAAAATGGTTAATGAGCTCATCTTTTAAATCTTGATTTTGGGAACTCCACCATGTACATATGGTGGGCCCGAAGATCTCCAATGTAATATCATTTAGATGTTTATAAAAAAAAACATTTCCTACAAAATGATCATGGGATCCTTAGTCTAAAAAGAGTGATCAATAAGTAAATTTCAATTGGATTATATATAATAATAATTAAAACATTTTAAAGTACCTAGACCTTCTCTATCTTTATGAGAATGAAATCCTTGGTCACCATAAATGTGACCAACAATGTTCCCATACTAGTAATATAGGAAGATCTAGGAAATGTTGCTAAAACATCACCAGTACTAGTGGCCTATGCATCCCAAGGTATATGTCCTAACACATGTTCTCACATGTGTTTGTTCCCAGAGGGTGCACTACCTAATGCCTGCATGCTATGTGTTGCTGACATTTCAATCAAAAATATAGCCATGGATGATGGGGTCATATGATGTGATGTATGTGCAAGAAGATCAAGATCAACACTTGTACCAACCCCTACTCCCCAGGTAGCATCTACAGTACCCTGATCATGGCTAGCAACATCATGAGGATGCAAAAAATCCTATAAAAACAACACATATTTTAGTTCATGACATAAAAGAGTACAAAATATAAAACCATGAATGAACTTATGTTATAATTAAATATCTCATGAAAACTTACTTGAAAGTTCCTTGCTCTCTTAGTTAATATTTTAACCCTTTCTCTTATCTCATCTGTTTGAGGTAGTATGAATAACAACTAAAGGATTTCTTCATTGCATTTTTTTTGGGTCTTCCATATCATATCCAGAGGGCTTGCAGAATATGTGATTTCAACATCACATAATAGTGATTGCACTTCCCTATAGATGCTCACCTCTACTGCTGGTGCTTTTACCTGATCATCTAACTACGAAAAAAATATTTAAAACATTATTGAAATTAACCTAATAAACTTATGAAAAATAATAATAATAATTTTTTTTTCTTGTATCTAATTTGTACAATTACAATGAGGTAAACCTATCAGGTAGAAGTACCTAAAGATTCATTGTGATCTATGCTCTAGGCTAGAGCCTCCCCCTATGATCAATGTGTTGTTGTGACACAAATTAAATATAAAAAAACATTCTTGAAATGAAACCAATAGACTTAGGAAAAAAATATAATAATAAAATGGTATACTGGAGTCATTAATTGGAGGTTGGGTAAAATGAAATATATTATGCACCACTCCCATAGTAACTATGTTTGTATCTATGTGATTCAAATTGTTATTGATTAGCAACTCTTCCCCTACAGTTATTAGTTTTATCGCACATAAGAATACATAGTTTCCCTCGTGCACCTTGAATATTTAATTGGATTGCTTATTTTTTGACCCAGGTCATGTACTATTTATAAACCCTACAATATTCCTTAATTATTTTGGCCTTATATCAATGTACATAGCCACTCCTTTATTTTTGTCCTTATCTTTTAGTTGTATATAATTTGTTGATAGTCCATACCTACACATACTTCATGTATATCAAACCAGCTCCATCCAATCCTTATAACTATAATAGGGTCTAACATACTCCATCAACTCAGTAAATTTTTTGCAATAGACCTTTATGCCATCCATGAAAAATAGGCCCAAACCATGTAATGATGATGGTGCTATGTGATATATCATCTTGTTGACACAAAAATCAGTGTTTATTGGAGGAAGTTCCTTGCGTACCCATTTTTCCATAGATGTTTGTACCTCAAGGGTGCTTCAATGTCACCTATGCTTTCATCATCATAAGAAGATGACCCCCCTTCAACGAGAAAAAATTCCATGCATTTATGAAATTTTCTTCTAATCTTTTCACCTTTAGTTGATCTCCCTCTTTTATACCTACTACATGTCTCGCTTTCCTCTTCTCTTCCTGAATTTCCCTCACTCAAGGAAGATAGATATGAAAAATACATATTTGGTTGTACCTACACTCATAAGGATGTTGGATGAAGTTCTTTCATGGTGATGCAATCCCATGGTATAGGGTTGGAGGATTAAAAACCAAGATTATCACTACTAGTCAAATTCATGTGGAGGTAACAATAGTTGTGAATGTATCAATAAACCTTGTAAGGGTCTAATGATCAGAGATCACTTGGTAAGCATGGGAATGGCAAGTAGGGTTTCCAACCTTGTGTTTTGAAGCCTTGGGTTTTGGGAACATCTAGAGGAGTCATTGTCTTGTTTCTTGGAGGTTGATTGTGTTAGTTGGTGGAAGGTTGCTATTATTTTTTGTACCTATCTATGAAATTTTTTGGACCACCTTTGATGTGAAATAGCCCCTCATGCAACCATCCTTTAAGTATATTTCTAAATGGACAAACCCATTTTCTTTAATGATTAAGTTCCATAGGTTTCTACCCCTATGGTTTTTGGGTCCCCCAAATAAAATAATAAAAGATGGGCCCTACTCATTAAAACCCCAAAATGTATTAGAGTTTCTTTCTTTGTTAAGAATCTAGTTAAAGAGGCTAATTGCGTATCTCCCTATCTAGCATTCCTTCACCATTTTCTAGACACCCACAACATCTTTGAACCATTTATACTCTTCTAGAACTTGAAAAAAAAAGTCCACTTTGATTAGTGTTCTCTTTTGGGCTTTCCCTAGTGTTAGAATCTGTATTATTCTTTTGGAGGTTTGGTTAAGTCAGTGAAATATTCATAAGTTTTTAATGGTTTCTTGTCTTTTTTTCATCTCTTGTACTGGTGCAAGAGCACCTTGGCATAATTAGGCCTCTATGAAGCAATGTTTTGAAATTTGATTCAATGTTATTGTTCCTACTTCTCAAATCATGTTATTAGAGTAATGTTTCATATATTTGAGGTCATGTTGAGGTCATTTGGTGTTTATTAAGTCCAAAAGTGCAAAAATGAAAACAATGTAAAAAGTTGTCAACTTAATCAAAAAGGAAATATTAAGAGATGAAGAGTCATTAGGGTCAGTTAGAGGAAGTTAAAAGGCTATAAGTCAATTTTTTTTCCTTTAAAAAGGCTCTTGTATCTTTAATAACTTCTAGGGAAATTGAATAAAGAATAAGTTCAAGGAAAATCTCTAATTTTTAATCATTTTTATTCAAAAATCTTGCATTTCCAAGCATTGTACGAAATTGTATAGCCTTGAAGGTATAGTAGAATGGTTCGATATGGTAATAATATCAATCACCTTCTTGTTACATCAAAGTTCATGCATTTTAGTTAAGATTTTTGTGAGTTATTGTGGATTTACTTTAGACTGCTAAAACCCTCAGTTAGGGTAACCAGAGATAGAAATAATTATGTTTCTCCTTTATTAATTGGTGGAATCTTTTGGTTTCTTGTGAGATTATCCTACTATGAATTTTCTTTCATCTTTTAGTATATTTAGGGAAAAATCATTAAGATAAGATGCGAGGGAATGAAGTTTCTTGACTAAAAAATTGTGTACAATTCATGAATAGAGTAATTATGAAGGTTAAGCCCTAGGGTTTTGTGAAAATAATTTGCAAATGGACTTCGATGCTTTGAAGAGCATATAGCAATCAAATTGAACATGTCCCAAGCACTAGACAAGTGTACTTTAGTCAAGAGTTAGTAAAGCAACAAACCCTTATGCAAATCAGGCCTAATTAGGCCTAAATTTGTCTAAGACAACAATATTTGAAGCTTGTACATTGTAAAAGATTTGATACCCGTTTTGAATATGTTTTAGATATACAAGGAGGGAATTGAAAAGTGTGGATAGACTTGTGTAATAATACTTAGATTGTGAAGGAATCCCTGACAAATAGGTTGACAGACCTACAAGCGTTGCAAATAGGGTATGAAGGAACTAGTGACTGTAATACCCCCATATTTCTGATACTATTTGCTACTATTGGTTTCTCTTGTGTGTTAGCATGATACTGAATTGTGTTGGTGATTCATTCACCGACTTGGTGTGTTCGGATGCATAATTTAGTTAATTGTTTCATGTGACATTATTAGTATGATTTATGATAATCTGTGTGTTGATTGGATTATTGTTTATTCAAATAGTTTTTCATTAATGTTTTATATGTCGATGTGATGATTCTATGGTGATCATGTTATTTGAATTCAATATTATTTTATAATGTAATGGTTTAATAATTAGTTATGATACATTAGTTAAGTAATCATGTTATCTTATGATCAATTTGGTTAGAAATGTTAGTTCGTCATTGATATTGTAATTGTTAGAATAAATTAGGTGAGAGGATAGTGTAGCATCACTCGTTCACGAGTGCCCTGCTACGTTGCAATTCCTTCTCACAATAGGATATTTTGATTATATATATACATGTGCTACTTGATGGTTATTTGGATGCAGGATTGCAAGAATAAGTCTCAATTCCACCTGCTTCGACAGGACAGGGTGAGCTTTAAACTAACCCAACGGGTAAAAATGTTGAAAAAGGGAGTAGGTTTGGAAGTGTCCCCATCCCAAGTCCATCGTCCTGTTGTAAGTTGTGGTGTCATGACTGAAGTTTTATCCTTGTCTTTATGTAGTTTGACTATTGAGTATTTTTTTAATTCATGGTTAGTGTTTAATTAATTAATCTTATTTCATAAAATAATTAATTAATGTTGCATTGTTACTTGATTTAATTGTGAGTTAGTTAAAAGTTAAATTTAAATATATCGTAAATAAAAAAATATTTAATTAATTAAAATTTAAGATATTAAATTAAATGAACATCGTTGAAGATAATTAAATATTATCTTTTTATTAATATTAAATTAGAAAATCATGTTCAGATAATATCTTGATTAAATAAATTATTTTAATTAAAATTGTAGATAAGTTGTGCTTTTAAAAGTTGGAAAAAGGACCAATAAGAGAAGAGGATTTTTGAGAAAAGAAAGCGGAAGAGCTTTATTGATTCTTTTTATTTATTTATTATTTTTATGAGAGTTATTCACACACAGAAGTTTTTCTCTGTTGTTTTGGATCTGTAAAAAGAAAAAGAAAAGAAAAATAGTTCTGGGGGTTTTGTGTTTTCTGGGTAAAATTATTGTGGATGAAGAAAAGATAGATTCAGAGTTGAGCTAAAGACAGGAATTTGGAAAAGAAGCTGCAGAGGGGTTCCACATTCGAAAGAAGATTACTGTGCTAGATTCTTCACCAGACGAAGGACTCCAGGTTTTATTCTATTATTTATTATTACTTTTGTTGTGCTTTGAACAATATCTATTGGCTGTGTTTTGAAAAATTTATAGAAAGAAGTTTTGTGATTTGAAAATTTATTCATATGAAACCCTTGAATCTTTTGTTGAAAACATTAGTAAATCTTTTTGAAATTCTTTAGCTTAGTAGTGAAAATTATTGTTGTTGAAATAAAAAAAAATTTAGATTGAAGGTTGAATTTTCATATTAGATCTGTATTGGTTATTGAAAATCTGTTATTATATCGTTGGTCTAAATTTATGGATTAAATATATAGTTATACGTACATTTATACAAAATTTAAATATACATATGTTATTATTTGTCTGGATCATTGGAATGGATATGTTTATAAATTTACAAACTTTAATAGCTTTGTTTATACGAATATTAAATAAAGTATAATAAATTTATTGCATAATTTATATTTGAGAATACTGAATAAAATATCCCTAATTGATTTTGTATTCTTTGATGAAATTTTCTTTATTCAAATTAAAAGTTAATGTATATATAAAATATATATATACACATATAAAAATAAATTTATACATATTTCAAATTTTATATTTATGTATTGAATAATTTTTGGATTTTAAATACATTTATTATGAATCTATTTCGTATTCCGTGCAAGCAAAATACCTGTTAAAAGTTATATTTTATAAAAATAAAAATGAAATAAATTAAATTAAATTAAAATATATATATATAAAATAAAATTTATGGGGGTGGGGGTCGCCTGAGGCCATACCCCCACGGCCCCTGAGGTGGCTATCCGCAGCCACCATAGGCTGTGCATGGCAGCCAAGGCTGCGGGTCGTAGCCTATGGAGGCTGCGGCCTACCACGGCCTGCCACCTGTGGTACGCAGTACCATAAGCGACTGTGGTACTGTGTACCATAGGCCAAAAACGGCTATAAAAGCATAAAGGTTTTTTTTTTTAATTCATTTTTATTTTATTTTATTTATTATTTTTATTACGAATTTTTAATATTTTAATTCGTATTGTTTAATATGTATTTATTTGATATATATATATATGTATATATATGTATATATATTTGGGGTTATGGATATATTTAAAATTATAATTTAAAAAAAAAAAGTATGATAATTTTATAAAATGGTTTTAAAATATAGTTTTTATTTATTTATTATATATATATATAAAAAAAGGTATATATATGTATATATATATATAAGAGACTTTATATATTGTGATTACGTTTTAATATGATAATTTTTTTTACAATTTACTATATTATAGTTTAATTGAGGAAATCGGAAATAAGCTTTGTGATTATAATTTAATCGATGAGTTAAAATTAAAAGATGCAATGTTATAGTGAAATTGTGCGAATTTGAAATAAACGATGTGTTTTTGGATTTGAATCGAATATTCTTGAGTTGTTGAGTTATTTGTTTGATGAAATTATTGAGTATTGGAAATATTTTATATGGCATTTTTATATAATTGTTTTCTTGAGATTATTTGTTAAGTCTATTGTGGTATTCTCTTCTTTGTTTTATGGTGTCGTATGGGAAAACCCTAGATTTATCTTATCATTCATAGGAACTTAAGTTATTGCTAAGACTTCTAGAGGCGGGAAACTGATGTTGGTTGTGATCTCATATTTTGATGATTGCCCTTTTGTGTTGGTTTTGGTGGTGATGTTAATGTATACTTGGATTGTACCATTTTGTGAATGTTATGCACGTGTTTATGGGTGAGAAAGTTAAGCCTCGCGATTGATCCATTGTTGGTTCAATTTTTCCTTGTTGATACAATTCGGTTAAGTTGGATATTTATGTACTTGAGTGTCTAGAGAGAGTGGCTCTAGTGGGGGCCGGCGCACAAAGGGGTTGTCAGGGTAACCCACGAATAGTTAGATTAATCAGTGATGACCTAAGTAATAAACCGCGGGTGGGGATTAAACACTAACAAGATAATTGTGATGCCTTGTCCACTTGTTAGTGCTATCATAGACTAAAGGGGACCGAGAAGGCCGTGGTTGCCAAGATCGTTGCCTTGTCTTCACGAAAGGTTAACGATTCCGCATGAGTAACCCTATGGAGTGGCACCTTGAGATAAGCTATCCGGAGAACCATAGATGTAGGTGGCACCTTAACTTGGTTGTCTGGAGAATCCATGTAGAGATGGAGGTGACACCTTGTGATAGGATGTTTGGATAATTCATGTTAAGCCATGCGATGACACTCTCCTCTAACATTCTGTTGTGTTATTTTACTGAAGTCCTCTGGAAGTGATTTATTAATTTGTCTTTGGTTATTGTTGGAAGTAGTATTTGATATTATGTCTTGAGTTTCATTGATGTTGTGATTGTGACTTGTTGTTATGTTCAGAAGTGGTTTGTTGTTGTGCCTTTTGGAATTATCTTTGTTTAGTTTTCTATGTGGTCTTTGATGTTAAGTTGTCTGTCTGGAGTTAGTATTGTGTTACTGTTAGATGTGCTTGGTCTGGGATCCTTCCTTGTCTACTCCTAGCATGGGGGTGGTTGGGTGGAATGTGCTTCGCACCCCATTGGGCTCCCTTTTAGTTGCAGATGTATCTTTGTTGCAAGGTTTTGGCGGATGCTATTGATCTAGTGTTCTTATGTTCCAGATGGATGTTTACACTTCGGATGTAATTCATTATTGATGTATCATCTCCCATGTGTGTTGGGATGACCTTGATGTAATTTTTATATGGGGTTATTGTGATGTATTTTCAGACAGTTGTATTGTACTATCTTATGGATGTAATGTATATTCAGGTTATGTTTTCATTCAGGAACGATCACTTGTTATAGTTGGTTATGTTGAGTTCTATCCGTCGAAATATGTATCACTTTATATCTTTATAATTTCATTTACTGTCATATGTACATGTTATTAATATGGTTATCGTTAATTGATATTTTAAATGATGATATGAGAATGAATGGATTTATATAACTGTTTAATTATTGTTTAATCTATTATCTTGGTTACGGGTTAGAATAGTAATGTCACCCTGTGTACCCTAAGGGATTTAGTTGTGCAACTTAGAACAATGTAATATTGGAATACTTAAGTAAGTTATTATGTTCCTTTTAAAAAAAAAAATTGCGTCTGTATTAGTTCCTTTGAGGTTCGCATGGCAGGGCGTTACAGTGACAGTAAGAACTTTAAGGGACTTTGATGATTAAGTGTGAGTTCTTGGTTGTTTTGGTTAAGAGATTACCAAGGTATACTTTGATCTCATTTTTATATAAGGTTTGGTGTAAGCATGAAGTTAAAAAGTCCATTGCTATGACTAATCTATCTAATAATAGCCCTATTTTGGAGACTAAAATGAAAGTACAGTATATGATTTTGTTAAATTTTCAAGAATAAAGGATGGGAGATGGTTTAAATTTGTTTGAAGTGAAATGGAATAGAAATTGTGTGGTTTATATTAGCCTAAATACTATTTTGGGTCATATTACTTTATGTTGAGTTGAAATAGTGAAGTTTGGGACAGTCATAAAGAGAGTTAATGGTAAGATGAAAGGGCATACTGGGTAATTGTTTTTTTTTATCAAGATGAAGTTGACTAAGTTTTTTGAAGGTCTGGTAATGGTTTGGAACTATAAAGAAAAATTTGAGTGTTTGTGTTGAGTTTTGTGAAGGGAAATACAGTTGAAAAAGTGTGTCAAAAGAAGGAAAGTTCAAGATTTTTTGTGACTTGTCAAATGAGATTATGTGAGTTTTTTTCCTTCCTTTGAATTTGCATCATGTACTTCTATGCATTCTATTATGGATAGGCACTAGGAATTTTTCATTGTGCACTCACGAACCATGTATTGTTTTCTGTCCCTTTGATCATTTGTGGACCTCAATATGTAAATTTATTTCATCAAAGTTTAGAAATTTGAACCCTGGTGAACTTCATGTGATGTTATGTGACAGGAATTCATTTTAATCTTATAGTAGAAAACATATGCTAAGAAAGATACAAAAACTACAATTCACAGGCCAAAAATGGCCACCCAACTAATTGAACATCTCAAAGCTTGGTTGTTCAAACTAACTAGACACCAGTACTAGGTAGTACTTGGGTTTTTCAATGGGACATTGGCTTGAATTGACCAAAATATAGCATGCAACACCTTGATGGGAACAAACAGAGTCTAAATCACTTACAACCATTGTCCCTTGTTTGATTTTCCCTTTCTGAGTGCCCTCTCCTCTCACTCTGGCTTTCCTCCTACCAAATGGTTCCTAGTCTTCCTCCTCGACTCAATGGCCTTGCATACTCATCCAGTGAAGTCTCACAACTCTCCACTTAGGGGTTGGATGCAGTGGTTCTTGGTACAGTATGCTATGTCATGCTCCTACATGAAAATATATAGTTTATATATATGCTATGTCAACATATAGTTTATATACAAAATATATATGTTATGTCAACATATAGTTTATTTTATTTTCTACAAAATATAATTTTTGTATGGTGTCTTGTTGAGCTTATTTAGTTGGTATTCTCTTTTTATATATTTTTTGATGATTTATTTCCTATGACATGATTGAATATTATCTACAGTCCTGATGATTGTTAAAAAGGCTTATGATATGTGATGTTTAATCATGATGGATGTCTAAGAATTAGTAATTGAAATAATACTTGACTAAAGATTGAGCTATCTAATATTTTTTCCTTTACATCATGGAAGAAATGCTTGCAATCAATGTCTTATTAATGTAGCCTACAAGGTTTCTTTTCCTCATTTTTTGAGGTCCTATTCTTGTTATGACTTTTTGTTTTACATTGGTCTATTACATTAATGGGGAGCATATCTAGTGAATCAATTCTTTAAGTATATTTGATTCTTATCCTTGTGCATAATTATTTTTATTATATCCTATGATTCATTGATTATTGGTTTAAATCACTCATTACAACTAACATGGATATGAATTATGATGTGGGTGTGAGAAGGGATTGTTGAATATGAAGGAATGGTTTAGGAAAGTACTCCTTAATCCAAATGAGTCATTTTCTTGTCATGGAATGTGTTAAGAGACTTTAAAATTAATATATTCAATCTAGTTGATATTCGCACATCTAAAGCATGCCAAAGGAACTTTGGAGATATGCTATGACATCAAGAAGATTGTTAAGATGATGTCAAGTATTTATCCATTAGGGTAGGAAAACATAGATGAATTGGTACAAAAGGTTCCATTCAACTTGGAGGAAATGCATAATTACCTAAGGGGATAATGTGAGATTGGACCAAGTTTATATTATGATACAAATAGCTTGGAAAAAGGGATGATGAAATGGTTAAGTAGGGGAAATTGTAGAGATAAATATAACACCAAGGGAAGAACACTAGAACTAATTTTAGCACTATGGATTAATCCGAGACTCAAAATTCCACTAAGAGGAATCCATTACCTCTTAAATCAATTCCATTGGTGGCTTTATCCTCCAATATAGAGTCATTGGTTAGCTTATCATGTGAACTTCCACTATAAGTAGGATTACCATACAATTTCATAACATGCATGTGTGGTTTCAAAAATTTTATACATTCTTGTGAATTTGAAAGAAAGGCATGTTTTGACTTCTCCAATAGGTTTTAGGGGTTAATTTGACTTGGTTTTAGCATTAGAGGGACAAACCTCATGGTTTAGGTTCCATAAAAAAATATACTCATTTTTTTAGCTTCCTATTATCCTCTTTATATTCAATGAGATTTTTAAAGATCATCTAAATATTCATTTATAATGAAAATGCACAAAATGATGTGTAACAAATCCAAGGTGAGGCTCATAGAGCCTCAACTTTTGAAACCATTAACCAAAGAAATGCTAAGAACAATATATGAAAGAGATGAAGAATAAGGAAATTGTATTATTAGGAAGGACAAGATGCCTTTTTATGGAATGACTTCATGTTTGAGTCTCAAAACCCTTCCATATTTTCAATGCATGTTTCTAGGCTAACCATGTCAAGTTTCACTCCATACAAGCACACATTGAAAAAAATTCAATGTTGGCCCCATTCACATGTCACTATGTGGGGTCAACATGAGGAAACACTAATTTTTTGGGAATGAAATAACCAAAGATATGATCAAATAATATCTAATCATAAATATTTTTAGAGTAATTAGGATTTGATCATATGGAAATTTCTAGGAGAGCTACAATAGTTGTAACATCATGAATTAGCAACATTAAAAAGTACATCATGAATTAATTATGCAACAGAATAAAAATTTAAAAAATCATTAATTAATTATGTAACCATATAAGTCAAATATAATTCTATCAAGAAATCAATATCAAATAGATAATATAATTGTATAACTCATACATTTCAATGTCATTGATCTTCTTCTTCATCCAACTCTTTGTCTGTATCATCCAATCTAGATTTGACATTGTAAGGATTGGTCATATCATCATCATCGTCATTGATATTAGTTTCGATAATGTCATCATCCACATGGATATCATCTTCATGAACATTAACTCCTACATCATCATGATCTAGTTGCTCTTCTTTGACATATTCATCAGACACATCATCAACTAATTGTTGATCCTGATCATCATTTGCACCATCTTCTAGTTCATCAGTATCTTCTTCTTCCACCATAGTATACTTTAATGACCTTCCTCTTGGATCACATCTAACAAAAAATGACCAAATCAGTTTCCTTGGTACCTCTAAGTAAAATACCTATTCACATTGGCTTAGAAGAACATAGGGCTCATTTCCAGCTCCCTCGATTGACCTTGTATTAACCATGGTAAATCCATTGTCATGTTAAATAACAGTTCTCTCAGGATCATTTTCATTCAATCGTAGCTTGTACCATTAGACGGAGAACAAAACTAATTTGAAGGACTTAAAGTAAAACTCAATTATATCATCCAAAATCCCATAGTATCAATTTTCTGAGACTTCCAGATGTATGTTGCTTCTAGATGAAACATTAGTCACCTAAAAGACTGGAGTTATCCTAGAATCACAAGTTTTCTTCGTGTCATCCAACTTTTTGATTCAAAATTTACAACCATTGCACCACATAGCCTTGTGGTGTTTCACCTGCAATATGTCAAACATGTAAAAATTATTACATCATTAGTTGATAAACATATTTATTATTTTCCAAATGTATGCAAAAAAAAACTCAACATATATATACATCAATATAATTGAAAATAATTAAATAATATGGGTGATTACTATATTTATACATACCTATTTATCTCTTAAAACATATGCTAAATCAATTTCCCTTGGTGTAACATTGGAATCTCCATTATGACGAGCTTCTTTAACCAATGAAGCCACACCTTCACATGTTAATGTGTGATCAGATTGTTGACATCGTTCAATCCATACCATGATCCAATCAAGATTGTTTGCGATGTACAAATGTACTGCATCCCACTATTGACCAACTATATAAAAAAAAAAAAAAATTACAAATGACATATAATTAGATAATTTCCATGGTATACGACCCTAATTTATAATTGATGTACCTAAAAACTGAACATCCCACTACCAATGATCTTATTATCTTTCATTGTTGGATAAATTCAAATTAAATTTTGAAAAAAACTACATTCATAAATCCCTCATAGAAAACTAAATCTTGATGTAATTGCTTGTGATCACAACCAAATTTGATCCCCAAAAATTTCTCAAAGTAAAAACTTTTTGATCCATATTGACAAGAGTTGGTGCAGATCTCCCCAATCTCTAAGCCACTATTTTCCAATGATGATGTTTTTGGCATATTGATAGGAAATCCAAGTTGTCATATTGATCAAAGTGCCTAGGTGAATACATATTGGGTGGACACAACTCACAGTTCATCGATGCAGTGGATCATCAGCAAGACATATGATATCGGCATGAGATTTATCGTTCAGAATGATCTTATGAGTTTCACTAATGAAATATGTCGGCAAGATATTTATCCTCTCACACCGATGATATAAAGGAAACTACTCATCAGAAAGACAAGCATCATTGGTGTGAATCCAACAAGTCATACTGAGTAATTATGTCTTACTAGTGAACTACCATCAGTAAGAAGTTCATCATGTCTCACTAATCAAGCATAGAGAAGCATATTGACAAAACAAGAAGCTATCGATGTAATTTTGAAAGGTTCTCCCAATGCTCCATGTCACACCAATGATATCGGCAAGTTTTTTGGTGACATATTCAAGATTGGAGGATTGAAAATTGAGGAAACTCGTAGTGTTGTAAAAATTATAGAATGTCTTAGTGAAGCATGATCTCTTATCGATGAAGACACAAATAGATCAAAAGATCATCAGAGTCACTTTTGGTGAAATTTACAAAGATATAGAGGATAAATTATGTATCGGTGAGAAAGATATCATGTTTCTTTGACCAACAACTTTTTTGGTGAATGTTGGAAAAAACCAAATATAAAGGATCACCTAGAATTCAAATTGTCTTGTCAATACAGGGTACTTGATGTGACAATGATAATTTCAAAAAGATTGTGAACTTGTGCTTAGAGCTGAAACATTAATGGTGGAATGAATGCAAAGAGATAGTTGATTTATTAATTGAATAGCAATAATTTAAGGTCTTAAGTAGAATTCACAATGGAAGAAATAGGAGGAAGGATGAAGAACTAGAGAACCTTGCGGTCGAAGGATTTCAAACAGAATCTATGAGTTTTCTACAATTTTGTTTTCTAATTTTGTCATTTTAAAAAAGGGTATAATGGAGGGAATGAACTAAGGGAAAGAAAAAAAAAATGTGAGAGTAGTCGCCCCAAGAGTAAAAAACAAAAAAATGAAGCTGAAAATGAACCAGGACCTAAGTGATCAATTTCCCAGCTCTAGACCTAGGGCCAGGTGCTCCACGTAGCTCAGGGAGGATGTAGAAAAGTTATAAGATAGGTGAAAACAAATAGGAGATACATGGACCCAAATTAAGGGATATGATTTATTCATCTTCCATTACCACCGAAGGAATCAGTATGAACCAGTGTGTAACCCCTGGAAATTTAACCTAGGAAAGTTGGTCTATCCAAATGTGTTTGTAGATGTGAAATTGATAAAAGTGTTAGTTGTCAGTTATGAACCCAAGATAAAAGCTATTTGTTACCCTTCTGGAAAATCATTCATACACATATCAGAGGCTACAGTATGTGAAGTTTTCAATTTAGGAGTGTGTGACAAGAAAATTGTGTATGAGGAACTGGATAGAGAATTCTGGAGATTGGATATTGTGTGCAAGGGTTGGAGGCTACCACTGCATAGATGTAAGAAGGATGGTAACATGGCCCCATTAGATTATGGTGATGGTACCCCATTTCATGTCAACCTATTTTGAACCATACCTAAAGTACACCTATTACTCAGTGTACCAAGTGCTAGGGGTGGATGCCCCTGAATACATGTCAATTGTGTCAATGGTGATTGCAACAAATGTCTAATACCATAACTCTCAACCTTTTGATTATGCCACTCATATTTTCAATGAATTCGATGTAGGATTGATGGTGGTAAGGAATGGATCCCTTGTTTTTTATTTGAGGCATTATTCAATCCTAATGCATATGATTCTTTACTATGGGAAAGAATTGATTATGTGGCCCGATAAGCTAAGGGTTTCACAATTTGATAAAGAGTGGAGGTTATTTCTGGTACAACTTTGGACTACTATTTGTGACAATAGATTTTCCAATTCATGCTTCATACATTTTAAAGAATATTTTGTGAATCCATTTGTATAAACTATATAATCACCCTTGTGAATATTCATTGTTTGATCAGATAAAAAGGTTCCTTAGACCCAAGGACTTTAATGGGATTATTAATCACAATTGGGGAGACTGGCACTGTTTGGAAGATGCAACAATGATTAGGATATATGGATTTGAGGATGCACCCTTTATTCTTGTTGGAATTGTGTGCCTCAATCCCACAGGCTTAAACTTCTTGTGAGCAATTTCAGTGAGACTGGTGAGATGTCTAGCCGATTTGCTAGTTGATCCTGAACTGTCATTGTGACCTCCTGAATGTCTTGGAAATCGACATCTGAAACCTTTGGCATAACCTTGGACTAGCGGAATGATGTCTCAGTGACGATAGGAATTCTTTCCGATATCGGTGTGACCTTTGGTCTATCTGGCTGATGTGATAATCAGTATGACTTGCTCCTATTGGCAAGAAGTCTTGGCGACTGGGAGATTTCTGGCCAAAAGGTTGGTGTCTACTAGATGTCAGGGAGACCTATGATGAAAGGAGTCATCGGTGTAATCCATTTGCTTTGGTAAGAAGTCTTAGTGATGGTGGATTGTCTCGCGGACAACAACTCACTAGGATATCAAGGTGACTCTTGGCAAATAGTGGTTTCGAGATAACTTGGAAGCCTCAGTAAGAAGTCTTACCGATGTGTGAATGTGTTGCAGATGGGGATACACTTGAAGTCTTTGTGGTGACACAAAGACTTCGGTATGAAGTCTTGGTGATGGGTGTTGGTCTCGCCAATATTGAGGGGTCTTTGGTATAATTCCTGATGAAGGATGAGTTCAGTATGACTTGAACACTTGGTATGAAGTCCTAGCGACTGATGGAGAGTCTCGCCGATAGTATGTACTCAGAGTAACACATGAAGGCTCGGCGTGATGTCTTGGTGAAAGTGGTAAGTCCTGCCAATAGTAAAAGGTCTTTGGGATGACATGTTGTGCTCGGTGGGATGTCTTGGCAAAAGACAAATGTCAGATGCTTCAGTATAACTTGAAGGCATCGGTATGATGTCTTGATAAAGAGTAATTGACTTGCCGATGGGAATCTTGATGTCGGTATGACCTCTTAGCGAAAGTGATAATTCTTGCTAACTATTGGACATTTCAGAGTGACCTTTGAACATTGGTATGATGTCTCATCGAATGGCGATTGTCTCGCCAATGAGAATTCTGAGGTTGATTTGACTTGGGAATTTTGGTATGATGTCTTGGCGACAAGGGGAAGTCTAAGCGATAGCTTTTTGGACTCAGTATAATGTCTTGTCGATAGTGAAGACTCTTGGTGATAATGATAGATGGGATCTGTGGCATCGGGGAGACATAGTTATTGTCTCATTGACATGCAACATAGGTTGAATGCCCTTGACCGAGTGAAGACTATCCTACATGGTATGACTTGGACCAATCAGACTGAGTAGAATGTGAAATGTTTGTTGTGAGACCATTTGGATGACTGTCCTACATGGTATGACCTATATGTATTATCTTCTATGCAATGAAGTGGAAACATCTACGTTGTTGAGCTGGATGATTCATTAGTTGTGATCCGATAGTTGGAAATGAACAGATTCATAGAGGCTATTGAGAATGAATGTATATTTATATGCATTGGACATTCTGTATAGCAAATGATCCGGTAGAGAAGAGATCCAAAGAGAACAAGAGATGAAGAGAGAGGGCCAAGTGGCTGGCTGAAAGGCTGAGGCCATGAGGCTGAAGTAGAGGAAGAGAGAGGTAGGGTTTTGTTGCTAGAATCTCTCCCGATCATGAATGCCATGGTTGATCTCTCATGTTGAGTTTGCTACCAGTTGTATCTAGAATGAACAAGATGTAATCTCTAAAAAGGATATGAGCCTGAAATTGTATTGTAACCATTTGTTGTTGAATAATACAATGACTCGATCTTTGGAGTGTGGGGTTTTTTATCCAAAAGGATTTTCCCCACGTAAATCTATTTGTTCTGGTTATTGTCTCATCTTTCATGTCTATTGGTTCTTGTTGTAGAATATGTTAATGCATGCTGTTGAATATACATGTCCTTCTCTTAGAAGGATCAATGTGGGAAATAAACTATATCTATTTCCACATTAGGACATAGTTGTACGTGTCTTTGAGGTAACCTAATCGAAATGAAAGTTATCAAAAGCACTATTGTTCTTGGAGGTTACTCTGAGATGCCCCCAGAACTTGATATTTTCCCTTTCAAGTGGTATCAAAGCCATATTTTGGTTGTTTCTCTTGGGTATTTCTCCTATGAAGATTTCTCAGTTTGTTAGGTTGGAGGAAATCTGGAGGAATGGACTGATTTATTGATCCTTTGGTGAGTGAATTTCTTGTGATATTCAAAGACAACATGCAACTTGAAGGATGGTGCAGATGGAAAAGGGAGTTGATCATGTTGCTTTGTTGTGATCTATGTCTCCTAGTTGGTAATAGTATATCTTTGGTGTATGAGGTGGATTTTCAAGCTCCATGGTTGTGTAGCAGTAAAGTTTTCATATTGGAAGTCTGTGAAAGATGCTTTTGGGTGATATGGAGAAGCCTAGGTTGTTTCTCAACCATGGAGAGGAGTGCTTATGCTAGGTGGTGTTTCCTAGTGTTGGAAGGCATGGTTTCTTGTGAACCTCGAATACATAAAGGCTATGGAGTTAATCATTAGATGATTTGCAAGCTTCTGAAATAGCCTTTCTCTTTGTCTCGGATGCATGTACATGTTGGTGGTTTAGATTTCACCTGAAAGAGGCCTAGATCTCTTGAACTATTGTTTCCTTTTAAGGATGTTTTGTATTTGCATGGCTTAGTGGTTTTGTAGGTTTTACATAGTTAAGAAAAACTTGTGGTGATGTGGAGTTGCTATTAAGCTATTTTCTAGAGCCTAGCTTTGGGGTGCCGCTAGATGAGATAGTTGCACTGCATGCATGCTTTGTGCATGGTTTGAGAAGGTGTGTTTCTTCTCTGCATGGGAGTGTTGGTACATGATTTGTCACTCAACATTCTTGTGGTGGTGCTTGTGGGTTCCTTGATTATGGTTCTCTCATTGTGGACATGATTGGAAAATCAGATCTGGAGTGATCTGGTGTTTGAGTCATGTTTTCTACATGGTTATTCTCTTTGAAATCTCAGTGTTGCAGTTTCCGATGCGATGACGGGTTTGCATGTTCTATGTCTGTGATCTACAATTTATGTGGTTGGTGGATTAGCTACCCATTGGGTGTAGTGTAATAACTTGGATGTGGACTGTCTTTATCCACGAGGTTGATTCCTTGCATGTGCAGACTTGTTAGTTGGCCTTGTCTGTGGTCACTTGTGCATTGGCGTGATTGTTATGAGATGAGAGGATGAATATTGTTGAGTACCTGAATAGTCGATTATGGGAACTGATAGCAGGTAGTCATGATGCTTGGAGAGCTCGGATGTCATGTTTTAGTGGGAGCTTTAGCAGTGACTGTGGGTTCATCACATGGTGGTGAATGGTCTTCTTTAGTGTTGCAAATGTTTCAAGAGGGAGCTTTGCTGCAGAAGGTTTCTTTCGCATTTGCATGGATATTATTTGAAGATGTGCAACATCTTGGATCCATGGAGGACGCTTGGAGTCTTTGGCTAAGGTGTTGGTGGTGCTTGATAGGTGATGTTGGTTTTGAGTTTATTTTCTTTATGTCATGGTATACTCTTGTTTGTGTACTAGAGTTTTGGAATTGTGCATTGTACTTGAGACTATGGTGAAGTCACTTGAAGCATGGTATCTCCTAAGGGGATATGTAGATCATGGTGTCATGATAAGTTCTTGATTTAGCTGATTGGAGCTTTGATAGTGGTCTGGTAATTCTTTGTGTATTGGGTGCTTTGATTATTTAATTGATACTTTGTGATAGTGCAGTAATGCAGTTGAAGTTTAGCATGAGATGATCAATTGTTAGTACTCATGGATACATGGAGAATAAGGTGAGGTTGTCTTTCTCTTATGAGAGAGGTGTTGTTGATTGGTTTTTTTGATGAAGTTTTTCAGCAGAAAGTCCAAGAAGCCTACACCTTGGTTGAACGTGAGTTCAATAAGAGACCTATGAGGAGATTGCTCTTGGATCAATCATTATGACTTGTATATCTTGAAGCAGCATTCCTGTTCTCACTCTTGGTATGCACGACAGTTTATCTGAGAGGTATTTGGCCCATTATATTTTTCAGATGTATTATTTGTTCACTTTCATGATATGGAACTTGAATTGTTGTTTAATGGTTCTAGAGGATTCATAGTGGAAGATGTACATCTTGTTTCATCTCCTTGAGCTTTTGTGTTATGTTATTTACTGATGAGAATTGGTAGGAGATGATGTATGGGCTGATTTCCTGAAAGGGGAATGAAGTAGCTTGATTTTCTTTTGGGATGAGAAGGAGATCATTCTTGACACAACTAGCTATTAGAAGTGTATGTAGGAGGATGTTCTATAGGAATATGATGCGCACAATTTCTCTCTGTGGCTGTGAAGGTTTGTTGTGAGAGAAATGTTTCCTGTAACAGTTTGTTGTAGGTTGTGCATGTCATTGTGGATATTTCCTTGGTACTACATGGTTACATTTCTATGTGCTATTATTGGTAGACTTGTGATGCCCTTTGATCTTTCAGATCTAGATTACTCAGGTAGTGGGAGTTCCTATATGTGTCTTGTTTTCTTTGACTGGTTGACACTTGGAGCTTGTATTTGTTGTTAATAAGTTGGATATGTTATGGCATAAGTTTACTAATGTTGATACCTTTGAGGTATGTGAGATTGGATGGAATAGCATGAGTTGTGGGTGTTATTTTTTAGTCGTGTGGGTTTATCAGTTAGACAAAAGCAATCAGTCTGATTGTTGTTCTAACTTGTGT
Source organism: Sequoia sempervirens (assembly GCA_007258455.2). NCBI lineage: Eukaryota > Viridiplantae > Streptophyta > Pinopsida > Cupressales > Cupressaceae > Sequoia > Sequoia sempervirens. The sequence continues at coordinate 426,281,337 of VDFB02281492.1, read as the reverse complement.
TATTTGTCTTGTTTCTGGAGAATGACTTCACTATTGTGTTCTATTTGAAGCTTTGAAATTAATATTGATTTTGTATAGCATCTAAGCACAGTGAAGTGGTAGCAGTATCTTGTTGATGATATCACTAGGATCTTTTACTTGTGTTCATTGGAATGGTGCTTATTCACCTTGGCTTGTATCTTTCTTCCACATGTGCCATGTTGGAAGATGACAAGGATTGTTTCCTAAATGATGGACATATTGGATGTTGGTGCAAAATTATTGATGGAGCATGAGAGCATGTTTGAGGTCTATGTGGTTTCTTGGAAGGTTGTGATCGGTTTCATTTCAGTTACTTTGTTGGACAATGAGTTACAGTTGGATGCTTGGTTTTTGTTGTAGATTGTATGGTGGATTGTTATCTATGGAATCATTTTGATTGGTTATCTTGAGTATTGCGGGGTCTGAACTGGTGGAGCTAGTCTGATCTTAGTTCCTGGTTGCTTTGGAGGTGCCTGTGTGATCTTCGTCAAGTGGGAGATTTTTGGAATTGTGTGCCACAATCCCACAGGCTGAAACTTCTTGTGAGCAATTTCAGTGAGACTGGTGAGATGTCTGGCCGATCTACTAGTTGATTCTGAACTGTCACTATGACCTCCTGAATGTCTTAGCAATCAACATCTGAAACTTTCGGTGTAACATTCGACTATCAGAATGATGTCTCAGCCATGATAGGAAGTCTTGTCGATATCAGTGTGACCTTTGGTCTGTCTAGCCGATGTGATAATTGGCATGACTTGCTCCTATCGGCAAGAATTTTTCGCGACTAGGAGATCTTTGGCTGATAGGTTGGTGTTTAGAGGATGTCGGGGAGACCTATGGTGAAAGGAGTCATCAGTGTAACCCATTTGCTTCAGTAAAAAGTCTTAGCGATGGTGGGCTGTCTTGCCGACAATGACTCACTAGGATGTCGGGGTGACTCTTGGCGAATAGTGGTTTCAAGATAACTTGGAAGCCTCAGTAAGACGTCTTACCAATGTGTGAATGTGTTGCTGATGTGGATACACTTGAAGTCTTGGCAATGGGTGTTGGTCTCGCCGATGTTGAGGGGTCTTCAGTATAACTCCTAATGAAGGATGAGTTCGGTATGACCTCAACACTCGGTATGAAGTCCCAGTGACTGATGGAGAGTCTCGTCGACATTATGCACTTGGAGTAACACACAAAGGATCAGCATGATGTCTTGGTGAAAGCGGTAAGTCTCACCAATAGTAAAAGGTCTTTGGGATGACATGTTGTGCTCGGTGGGATGTCTTGGTGAAATACGAATGTCTTGTTAATTGTTAGATGCTTCGGTATAACTTGACTGCATCAGTATGATGCCTTAGCAAAGAGTGATTATCTTTCCGATGGGAATCTTGATGTCAGTATGACCTCTCAGCTAAAGTGATAAGTCTTGCCCACTGTTGGACATTTCAGAGTGACATTTGAACATTGGTATGATGTCTCATCGAATGGCGATTCTCTCACCAATGAAAATGCTGAGGTCGATGTGACTTGGGAATTTCAATATGATGTCTTGGCGAGAAGGGGAAGTTTGAGTGATAGCTTTTTGGACTCAGTATAATGTCTTTTCGATAGTGAAGACTCTTGGCAATAACAACAAATGGGCTCTATGGCATTGGGGAGACACGGTTAGTGTCCCACCGACATGCGACACAGGTTGAACACCCTTGATTGAGTGAAGACTATCCTACATGGTACGACTTGGGCCAATCAGAGTGAGCAGAATGTCAACCATTTGTTGTGAGACTGTTTGGATGAATGTCCTATGTGGTGTGACCTGGATGTATTATCTTCTATGCAATGAAGTGGAAACATCTACATTGTTGAGCTGGATGATTCATTAGTTGTGATCTGATAGTTGGAAACGAACCGATTCACAGAGGCTGTTGAGAACAAATGTATATTTATATGCATTGGACATTTTGTACAGAAAATGAGCCGATAGAGAAGAGAGCTAGAGAGAACAAGAGAAGAAGAGAGAGGGTTAAGTGGTTGGCTAAAAGGCCAAGGCCATGAGGCCAAAGCAAATGAAGAGAGAGGCAGGGTTTTGCTGCTGGAATCTCTCCTGATCATGAATTCCTTGGTTGATCTCTCATGTTGAGTTTGCTACCAGTTGTATCCAGAATGAACAAGATGTAATCTCTGAAAAGGCTATGAGCCTGAAATTGTATTGTAACCGTTTGTTGCTAAATAATATAATGGCTCGATCTTTGGAGTGTGGGATTTTTTATCCAAAAGGATTTTCCCCACATAAATTTGTTTGTTTTGGTTTCCGTCTCATCTTTCATGTCTATTGGTTCTTGTTGTAGAATTTGTTAATGCATGCTATTGAATATACATGTGCTTCTCTCAGAAGGATCAATGTGGGAAATAAACTATGTTTGTTTCCACGTTAGGACATTGTTGTACATGTCTTTGAGGCAACCTAATCAAAATGAAAGTTACCAAAGGCACTACTATTCTTGGAGGTTACTCTGAGATGCCCCCAGAACCTGATATTTTCCCTTTCAATTCTTCCACAAATAGTACCTGATAGAATTGTATATCTTGAGATTGCTAGGAAATTAGATTATTCATATTTCATGAATTTAAGCTCTTTTGGAAAATAGGCATTTATGCCTAGCACAGTTTGTTTCGTTGATTTCATTATGTTGGAAAGGGAGGGATATAATTTGGTTTGGAATAAATTGTTGCAATATAACATGAAAGGTCTAGCTCGAAAAGGATTTGATCCAGAGGGATATATCAACTGTGCAAGTGAAAAAATAAACTTGGGTGGGTATGATCATGTACCCTATCAATATGATGATTTGATCATAAATCTAGAAGAGGAGTATGTAGAAAAAGTCATTGATGAGTACAAAAAAGGATTTCTTGATGTTGGGATGCTATCTTTAGAGGAGGAAACACCTAGTGATAACAAGCCTCACAACATAACTGCCAAAATATTTAGATCAAGAACTAAAGCTTACAAATGTCATCCTAAGGAGATAGAATTTGAAGAAAGTTTAGATACAGATGCAAGACAAATTACATATAGATCATTCGTAGCTAATGATGAATTTGTAAAAATTCCAGATTTTAAGGATTTTTTATATAATTAAAAGGGGAAACAAATAAGGGAATCAATTGGAAATATAACACCAACTAATGAAGGACATTTTTTGGGTAACCTAAAAATAGGTGTGGATAAAGAAATGGAAGATATGACTCCTGAGAAGGGGAGAAAGATGCTAGAAGATGCAAGAGTCATGATTTTTCTCGGGTTAGATTTGAATTCTTCCCTAGTATTTGATAGTTTCTTGAAGAACAATAATGCCACATATAAGCCCAACCCTGAAGGTGTGACATAGATATATGCAAGATCTAGGTACAATCCAGATGAAGGGTCACTCATGATTTGGGCCCTGTATCTACCTCATAGGAAATTAGTTGCGATTGATATTGAAAATGTATTTGGGAATGTGATGACCTTAAAAGTTGGAGAGGTTGATCCCATAACCACAATAGATATTGGCATTAATGTTGCTAAATTAAATAAAGCACATATTCAAATGTTGATAAAAGAAAAATAAATGTATAGAATGAACAAGGAAATATTTCTTATAGAGAATGATCATTTGAAGGATATGGTGGGAATAACATTAGAACCCACAAAGCAATTCACTCAAGGAGAGAGTTCTTAGAAAAAAGATCGGTGGGTAGGATCTGATGCATATTCATAGGGAAAATATGATGCACTCGGTGCAATGATAAAGAAGAGGCAAGCCAACTTGATGACTTGGCTAAGTAAACTTTGGGGAACACATTTGAAAAATTATGTTGTAGAATGAGAACATAAGAGGATTGATGGGAGAATCCATGAGAAACTAAAAGAAATAAGTGAAAGAGATGTTCCAGATAATGCAGCTATTGATATTTCCAATCATTTCATAAAGAGACACGAGGACTTTCAAGAAGAATTGTAGGGGGCTGAATAGGGGTTGATTGATGCCACTAAGCAGGGATTACCAATGTTATTCTAAGAAAAAAGGATAATTGAAGGAAAAAGGCAAATGGATTAATGAATGAGAATCAATGCTACAAACAATTTTGGAGGTAGCTATAGGAGACAATTCAACACTAGACAAAGCTTGTGAGAAAAAACAAACAAATGGTGATCAAGGAGATAGAAATTCATAATGCACTTGGAGATGCGGACACACATGCACATCAGGATTACCTTGATCATTTTTCAAAAACCCATTTATGGTTAAATAGAGCCTAAATGCTAGTTTATTATTGTTATGTAAAAATATTTCTGAATGTATGTGTCCTTTCATAGTTTTTTATATTTATACCTTATCTATATGATCAAGGGAGAAGATAGACAGATAAGAAAAAGAATATTATAGATAGTTTTTGTAATGATTTTTTCATCAAAAAGACTCAGATGCATGCATGAAGTTCAATGAAGTTAATGAAGATATACAGATTTGTGGCTTAGACTTTGGTATTAGTTTTCAGTGGAATTATATAGCTATTTGATTGTCTCCATTTTGATGGTTTTTTGTTGTTTAAATTGGTATATCAAGCATATATTAGTTTTTCGATACAAATTTGTTGTATTTGTGTGATGTGATTGTTTGGTTCTTTCAAGTAAATATTATATCCTTATAATCAATCACAGTAACTGGAAAGTATTAATTAGATTAGTAAGTAGAATCAAATAATTAGTGTTGTCATCCTATCTCAAGTAGAGTTGTCAACCATTTACTTGCATGTTTGTACAAGTTGCAAACTAAATTTGTATGCCAAATAGTTTGAATTATTGCCATCATAGATTACACTTTTCTAGATCTTCATTAGACTCCATATACCTAATGAGGCACTAGTCTTACATAGTTCATTTTAGTTCATCCATTTTATATTTTACATCTGTTAACTGAACATATTAGGATTAGCCTTGATTTTGCTATATACAATATATACCATAATAAATATTCGATTGTACACTCCGGCCACTTTCCATTGTGGATAAATTTCTTGAAAAATAAACACAAATCAAGTTTGCTTCATTCATATAGGTTTACCCGCCTAGGTCTAGTATCACTTGAAGAGAAGAAGGTCTAAACTATTTGGCCTTGTATATTACCTTGAAACGTACCAAGAGTTTGGAAACCTCTTGAAGCATTTTTCCTACATTTTTTAGAGCTAATAGGGTCTTCTTCTTATGTATATGAAATTCAAATTGTAATATTTGATCATCAATTTTTTTTAAGATTTTAATAATTTTCAGTAGTGAAAGACCTATTTTCTAGAGTAATACAATACCAATAATTTTCTATTTGTGTGTGGAAGATTCATTCATTTGGACTAGTTCTTTGTTGTTTATTTTCAAGAAATTGAAGGCAATGCAAAATTTATTCTAATTAATCTCCATGACCAACTTATAATTATCTCTTTCCTCAATCTACCTTTCCCCATTAGGTAGTCCCCTTTGAATTTGTTAATGGAGTTGGGATCCCAAATGCAATCTACATGGATCTTTGTTGTGAACTTAGGAAGATATTCAGTAATGTATGCCATCATCTGGTATACCATATATCCTTCCACCATATAACCCTTAGGATGTTCTCTTTCTCTAACTAAAGCCTTAAAAAATTTCAAGTTCCTCTCAACCATCCACATTGACATTGTGTGTACAAGTCCATACAATTCAATCTCCTCAACTTGTTGTATGAGGTAGTGTTCTTGTGCATTGAAAAATGTCAAAGGTAGACACTTTTTCATTTCACATATTAGATGGGGAATTTTTCTCCTCCAATAAATTATATCTTCTTTATGGATTTCTTTAGATGACAACCATCTACAAGTGATTCAAGGCACAATTATATTAATGAGATTTAACAAAATATACAATATATTACATAACAAGTAAAGAAAATGGAAAATATAAGATATATACAATGAATTGAACAAATATTGCTACTTACCTCATGTTTTTTCAAAGATTATATATAACTTTCTTGACATTGTTGTCGAAGTTGTCTAGGAGAGATGGAGGTAGAATGTACTGCAACAATTATAAAATGATCCTTTCATTATTTTTCCAAAACTAGTAAACATAATACACTAAAAAGTGCATTCAATATACAAATATATATAAAATATACCAAAATAATTACCTTAATGAAGGTATTCCAATCATGGGCTTTCATCCCTAGCCCAAATTCACCTTTCTTTGTTATGATATTGTTTATGTTCATAGCAAATCTTATAGGAAATTGAATTTTTTGTATGAATTTTTTTATAGCATTGCTTTGCTGCTCCATTAATAACCAAGAAAGGGCACTTATATTAATTTGGTCTCCATTGCTATTTAATTGAATGAAATTTTTCATTGCATGATTGGATTCATGAATTTCACTACAAATTTTGACAATATTTTCTTTGTCATGCCCTCCATCCAATATTTTCCACAATGTTTCTGTTATATTTTTTCTGATATGCATTGTATCAAACAAATACACAATTTGTAGCTGCTAATAGTAGGGCAACCTACTAAAATTTTTGGGATAAATTTTCAATCCCTATGGAATCCATCCATTAATGCCTTGATGACCTTCATGAAGCATATAAGTTAAACAAATTAACAATGACAATCATTTTCAATTACAACATACGTAAACAAAACATAATATAAAAATATAAATTCTAAACATATCATACATGATAGATAAACAATTTGATTTGATGTATAAAATTCACAATTAATTCTATTATACTCCAACTTCTATAGGCGACGTGTCATTCTTCGCGGTTTTGATGCAGTCTCTTCTTTCCCATTGAAAAGATATTTTTCAATAGTTCGATACTTATGATTTTTGTGGAGGAAGTTCATATACTCATCAAAAACCTACTTTCCTAAACTTTTTGAATGACAAGTTTTCATCTTTGGACAACAAACTAGACATGAAAAGTTTCCCTTTGTTTCAAGACCTGCAAGATCATATATAATTGGATTAAATATGTCAATTTTTTATAATTATATATAATGAATAGATTATTTTAAAAACATGCATTATATATACTTCATAAAATTAAATATCATTAAAGTGCAGTTGAATTTTATAACATACCACAAAAATGTGTTAGCCCTAGGGCATCATGAATTTTCCATTCAAGCATTACATGGAATTGAAATTTTCTTTGTCCTATTGGTCTAGAGACGTCATACATAGTGACGCCATTCCATAACTTTAGTAACTCGTCAATAAGAGGATCCATATATACATTCATATCTTTAACTTGGTACTTACCTAGTTGAATGAAAATAAACATTACATAATTAAATTATAACCATTTTACTTTCAATATATATAAATTAATGTACATGGCTATTAAATGAAAAAATATAAGTCATTATGCAACAAATAAGACAAATGAGATGCTACTACGTTAAAGAAAATTGATGTAAACAAATAGCTAGAATAATCATTTCCAACATTATGGAGGAATGTTATTGTTGATAACAAAAACAGGCCACACCAAGTAAATAGATCTTAGCTCTCCAAATGGATTGACACCGTTTGCTACCAATAAAAGCCTAAGATTACAAATTTCTTCTTTAAAGCACGACCATTTTTCCTCCATGTCCCTAAATGTAGAACCATCCACATGCATTAGAATAATTTCATCTCCACTTTTATTTCATGCATGGTAATCCAAAAATTGCACTAAGCTTTTGCACCTAAATAATCATTGCATACATGGAATAATTGGAATATAATGATGAACCTTGCGAGACACCTTTTTTGTTAGTTGATATTTTCAATATCTACTAAAATGAAATTCTAGGAATTTTGTTGCAAATTCATGTTGTTTATGATATATAATATGATCATTGGGACATGCATCTATTGCTTGATACTCCATTCCAGTATCTTTCATAATGGAAGATAAATCTCGATATGAGCGAGGTAAAATATTTGATGGTGGTAAAAAAAATTCTCCTATCAATCTACAACAAAAAATATTTTTTTAATATAAAGAATATTAATGGTACATATTCAATCCTTTATTTACTAGTGATGAACTAACAACAAAAATAGATGAAAAAACATGACATATATGACATACCTTAACATCTATGAGATTGCTATGTTGGATAAACCATTCATAACCTTCAAGTTCAGAAGCAACAATACAATAGAGAGAAGAGTTGTTTGGGAGCCTTGATAAAGGGGCTCATATGCCTTCTCAAGTACAGGTAAATTATGAACATCATCAAAGTCATTTCGATCATCATGATCAACTACACCACTAAATGTGTCATGGATCAATGTATTGTACCATCATCTTCAACTATGTTTTCTAGTGCATGATCATATTCTTCCATAGGATCATTAACTTCATCTTCGATATTCATAGCCCCATGTTCCTCCATTTGCAAAACCACATTATCCAAGCCGTGCTAATCCATATCATGTGCCCTAGGGCACCCCACCTTTATAATAATTATTGACACAAATAAACCATGATCATGATCAAGTTATTTTTTATATATATAAAAATGTTAAAATGATATAAACATTTACAAATTTAATCAATATAAAGACATATAATGAACAACTTACCAATCGACAATAATCATGCCCCCCTTCAACATGACCATACTACCTATAATGTTTCTCAGCTATTGTGATTAAAACTCTTATCATTTTTAAGCCCTTGCAATTATTGCAAGGACAATAAAATTTCCCATAACCCTTTCTTTTCAATCTAGCCCACAATGTAGAAAGTGTCTTCATTTTATTCTGCACTAATATTATCTGACATGATTTTTATTTACCAAGCTTGAATATTTATATCTTCAAAAAATATCAAACTCACACTCCACTATTGCAAATATAGATGAATTTTCAAACTCACTTTTATTTATTAAAAAATATTTGTCAGAACCTCGATGAATACTAACCATATACCAGTCGGCCCACAAATTTAGGAGACTAACCATATGTCAGCCCACAAATTGATGGAAGGGGATGGTTGACTTTAAGTGTATGTTAAAATAGCAATGAAAATAATGGAGTGTCACAATTTTGACAAACATTAGGCATAATTTTTTTTTTTTGAAAATTTCACATTAAATACAAAGGTACCTGACAATACATCTAATTATACATCTTTCATCAGAAATTTTCATTGTATTTTGTATTCAAATGAGTTAGTGACCCTATCCACGAACAAAATAAATTTTTTCCCTCTCTTGTATTTGTGATTTCCAAGTCTAGGTTGAAGATCCATTGACGAGCATTATTGGAGAAAAGTTGTCAAGTTTTCAAAGTTGTCATCTACATTACAAGATCACAAAAAGTCACCTATAGGTTGCAATTCAGTGTTTCAGACTAAAATATTTCATAGGAGAGAAGCTATAGGATAACACTAGAGGATTTTAGAATTTTAGATCAACCCAAATACTAGGAATAAATTTCCACTTGTGGCATATGAGTCTTAGTATACCATATTTAAAGCTTTTTTTGTAGATCATGGTTTAGCAATTCTAGATTATGATTCTGACCCAAAACCCTAAATTGGGACTAAATCACCCCTAGTAGTGTATGAGTTCTAATATGCATTAAAATTTAGATTTTCAAGAGTGCAATTATTGTTACAAGCTTCTTCAAATTTCTAGGTGCCCCTTTGTCCTTTCTTTGTTCATTCTTATGATATTCAGTTTCATATCTTAGAGTGCATAGTTAGGTTTACATATCAATGCATTTCTTTCTTTCGAAGCGCTTTCTTGCTGGTGAACCCCCTTATTGTCTTTAATCACACCCCTAGGAAACCTTATTGTATATTTATTTCACTCATTTCTATCCATAGATTGAGATATCTTAGGTTTCCTTGAATGAAACTTGAGGGAAATTGGTGAAGGAACCCTAATCCCCCTTTCATTTTTTTCTCCCAAACATAGAGAGCCATTTTTTTCTATTTCATTTTGGTGAACTAAAGTGAAATAGGCCCTCCTAGTTCCATCTCTCCTATGGGTGGAAAACCCCAATTTATAGTGTTCATTTTGGTCAACTTAGCCTTTAGAATTCCTTATTCCTAATTTGGAGTGAATCATAGTCCTAGATATAGTTTACATTAACTTTTCATTAGGTCTTGCATCAGTTAATTTGCATCTAGGGTTTCAAAATATTATATTAGCAAAAAATTATATAGGATGCATTCTTGCATCTTGCATCATTTAAATTCATTTCAAATCTATAATTGCACTTAGTCTAGACATCATTCAAACTAGAAAACCTAACATTGATTCAAAATTTGTTCAAATTAGAGAAAAAAGCCTAATTAGGGACTCATATGCCCCTCTAGGGTATTTAGTCCCAGTGCAAGTTGTTTTATCTAATTTCTAGGTATTCTATATGGACTATTTTGCAACATTTGAATCCCTGGAAAATGCTAAATAAGACTCATAAGAATAGAAAATTGTCATCACAAGGGTTTGGGACCTAGGAAAACAAACTTTCTATGCTCCACATTTGAGGATAACCCCAGAGATCTCAAAGAAAAATAGAAAGAGATCTTGCAATAGGGTTTTCCTAGGGTATGTTTAGAAACTAATGAGGGGTTCACCACCAAGTTAAGGCTTGGAAAAGAAAATGAAATGCAAGTAGTAAAGCTAAGACATAATTTAATACAAACTTAAACTAAATGACCTATAAATGTATGTAAAATAGAATAACAAGCTATGAGGTGAAGTGTGTTCACTGAGGAATATGAAGTATACTAGAAGGAGCCTTGCAATACTCAAAATTCTTAAATTTTGGCCTATTGGGACTCATTTTCCAATCTTAGTGAATTAGTCCTAGATCTGGGTTTCTACACAGGAACATGTTTTTTGAAAAGGGGTATTTGAATCTACAAAAACCCTAGAAAAAACATATAATGGGACTCATTCATCGCTTCTAGTGAATTAGTCCCATTCTTATTTTTCAAGAATTTAATGTTCAGATCTATGCTCTAATCTTTGCTCATGTCTTCCAAATTGATTTCTAGATCGAAAACTATTGATTTCAGACCTATAGGAGACTTTTTATGAATATGACAACATTGTGAAAACTTGATGACTTTCTTCAACCTTGCAACCTTATCTTCAAAGGATCTTCAAGACTTCAAAGCACCTAGATCTATAATCACACAAAGAAAGAGAAAAAAACTTGCTATGTTTTTTTTTAATAGGGGTTTGTCTTGGTCAAACCCCTTTTAGGTAATTAAATCAAATGATGAGATAATTAGAGACATTGAACATGAAACATGAAACATAGGATATGAAACATGAACAATGATACTTTGAATGATGGACACTTGTAAATCTATAATTTAGCATAAAGTGTCCATGAAGGATGTAGATCTTGGTCATGAAATGAATGAAGAATAATGCTTGACCTTTGATCTTGAATACAACATCACAACACTAGCTCAACAACATGATTGATTCTTGATGATAATGGATCTTGAAATGCTACAAAAAAATATGAATAATTATTCCCTTGAATGCCTTAGAAATTATCTTGTAAACCTTCTTGAGACTCCTATGAAGTCTTGTAATCATGAAATTGCTATTAGGAATTCTTTGACAAATGTATTAGGTGAAAATATGTAGAAGAACCTTGTATTTATACTTAATTATTCAATAATTCCTGAAATTACAACACTACAAGTTGACATTAGATCTAGGAGGATAAAATCCTGCAAATTTTTTGAATTAATTTTAATTTTATGTTAAATGAAACTAATTCTCCCAAGATGGTGAATGAGCCCCATTGGGAATAATGTATGGGATTAGAATTTAAAATTTGTTAGAAAGGTGTGAAACTAGGTTCGGGACCAAAAAACCTAGGTGGGACTCATTCGTCAAAGGTGGCGAATGAGTCCTAGATCACTAAATGTTATCCCAAAGCTTGAAAGGACCTAAATTATGTTTGGGTGATGATTAATGTTGGGATTATCCTCAAATTTATACATAAATTAAGGCATGTGGATGCAATTTAAGGCCAATTAAAGCATAATAAATCCCAACTATTAAATAAAAACCTTAGAAAAGTGTGAAAGTGTTACAACACTTTACAACACCCAAGAAAAAGGCTTAATTAAGGCACATTTTGGTTAAAAATAGGTTTATTAGAGTCAATTAATTAATAGAATCCTAGAAAAGTGTGATAGTTTTCTACAATAGGGTGTGTGCAGGATCATGATGGGCCAAAAAGTGGCAACATGATGGGTATGTGGCTAAAGACTATCTTTTTACCCAAAATTGATGAAATGGAAAGGGTTTATAAAGGAGATTCTTAGCTTTCCATTGATATAAATTATGCTTTACTTTGAATTTAATAAGTAATTATTATTCATTTTATATTCAAATTATGACTAAAGTACTAATTGATAGGCTGATTGAAAAACATCTATATCTTTCAAACGGTATCACATTTTTTGAATGCAAAAAATGCGTCACATTCTATGCTTCATATAATATAGGATTAAAAAATAGAAATTGAATTTCATGAATTTTAAACAAGTTAAGGTGGTCAGACATATGAGTTTTATATTTTTTAAAAGTTGTAATAAAAATTCATAATTAATTGCTTACCTAGAAAAAAATTACAAAAAATATGCATCACATTGAGGCATGAGTCCTCACTTATATCTAAAATATTATTCATTTTATTGTGGTTATGGTGGTCAAACAAACACCTACTTCTTTTTTCCTTGAAATTTAAGTACCATTTCATTGAAATTCCAAATTTTCACCAAATAGATTTTTATTTTTTTAAACAAACCTAGTAGTTTAGAAACTACATTCAATTTTCTAAAAATTCTATTGTTGCATATTTTTGAAATAATATAAATAACTTATTCAGATTTTTATGTCAAGTTTCCTAACTCTAATTTTTCTAATTTTTTTGCCACTTAAGGGCCTATTTTTATCATGATGATCCTACAAATACTTAATACTTTACAACACCTTTACAAGGTACCATTTAAGTTAATTAGTTCACAAGGGACCAAGACCTAATTTGGTTGTGTTAGACACATTACAACACTAATTCAAGGTATCCTTAAGCTCAATTTCACAAGGGGGTCCCAAACATGTGTGAAAATGTCATCAATGACATTTTTAAACACTACATTTAGCCCCCACTTTAGTGAGAAAATTAACTTGCTTCAAGATTACACTAAAGTAGATATTCAAGAGGGGTCCAAACATACCAATCTAGATGAACATTCATGAAAAAGATCAAAGGAGGTGGCCAACCCCCAGAATCTAAGATCCTTCATCAAACCAAAATGAGAACAAAAGGACATGCACAAGGTGAATGATTTGCAACAAAACAAGATACACAAGTATACAATGCCAAAGACATGAAAGAGACAGAAAAGAATAAGATAGGTGGAACCAACTTGAAACAAAATGTGCTCACCCTAAGGCCACAAAATTTTATGTCATCCACATGGTGAGCATCTACAATACGCTCACTCTAGGGCAACAAAACTTTAGGTCATCCATAGGGTGAGTATCCAAAAAGGGTGAGAAAAACAACCAATATGTTCCCACAAAATGCGAGTGGCTAAAGGAAGTCATTCCTTCATTTGGATCTCATACAACCAGACCAAAGCTATACCTCCTGATAACTTTGATAAGGTACCACACAATAATGATCTTCAAGCTTCATGAGACAACAAGAAATTTGTATGCTTGGAGCTCATGAACAAACAATGAACTTCAAGCTCCATGAAAAGGGGATGCCCCAAAAAGGTAGTATGTCACATGTGAGAAAACTTAAGGCATGTCGAGTCCACATCCCAAGCTTTCTCTTATATGTACATGAAAGGTGGTCAACTATCCAAAAGAAACAAGTGACATACAAGGACAAGGCTACATAACCCCTTGCCCCCACTTAGTGCAAGATAAGGATAAGTTGAATAGGATGAAAATAAATGTTAATTAGAAGAAATAGATACATCAATACAAGGAAGAGCATCATATTCCTTAAGAAACTTTGAATTGTTCTACTCAAAGCCCTACATTCATTAGTAGAATGAACATGAACTCTATGATATGCACAAAATGAGCTCTTGTAGTAAGATTTCTTTTGTGTTCTTGGAGGGAGATATATCAAACAATATTTGAGCAGTCTCAACAAGATACTTTCTTCATCAAAAGTAGAGGATGTTTCTTTATTTTGTGACAAATATATCTCTTGCTTAGTATTAGTTATCATACCTACACAAGACTCTTTAGATTATGATATTATGTTCTCTCCTTGAAAGGAGGATGTAAAATCTATTGGAATTGAATCATAAGTGTTTAGCATGATGATATTAATGTTAAGCGAGGACTTCTCTATTTCTTTCAAAGGATAACAATCAATACCACTAGTGTCTATCAATTCAAGATGCACCACTGTTAAAGTCGGCTTAGAGTCCAGTCTTTTGTAAGAGTGTTAATATTAAGTGAAGACTTGTTTGTTTCTTTTGAGGGACAATAGCCAATACCATTAGCCGTTCCTTGCATGTTAGGCTATATAGGGACATAGATACCTTGCTCTCTTCCACCACATCCTTTCCACTATATCCTAATTGTTTCATAAGTTCATAACCTCTTTCGTAAAGCTTTTTCATTTCTTTTGGATTTGGTGGTTGTTGATAGTCAACTTCATCAATGTTGGTTGTGTATTTTTTGTTCTTTTGGTCTAAAGTGGTTGAGTTGGATTCTTTTGAAGGGTCTTCAAAAAAATTTGTTAACAATACCATTTTTTCTTTTCCCTTTTCAATTTTTTTTTTTATGATCTTGTATTCTCCCATGAATGTTGTTTTGAAATTAAATGATCACAAATCATCTAGTGGTAACATTGTGAAAGGTTTAGGAAATCTATCTTTTTGTTGTTCTTGGATGGGTTCCACTTGTGTAGTTGGTGTTAATATTTTCAAAGGATTTTCCCTATTTTTCTCAATGTTCAAACAATTATTTGGGTCAATGTTAGCTTCAAGTGTCTACACTTTATTCTCATATACATACTTCATGATACGATGAAGAGTAGAAGGTACCCAATTCATTGCATGAACCCATGATCTATCTAAAAGAATATTGTATGAAAGATCATGAGGCGTAACATGGATTAGTGTTTCTAATGTAGCCTTTCCAGTTGTAATAGAAAAAGTGATCACACCAAGTGAATGTTTTCCTACATTGTTAAATCCCTTAATAGATAAAGAATTAGATTGAATTTTCATTTATCCACACCAAGATTATCCAAAAGGGATACACTACACAAATTAAGAGTGGAACCATTGTCAATTAGGGTTCTCTTTATGCCTATCCTTTTATATCAAGATAGTATTATGAAAGCTTAATTTTGTTTTTGCACTTCATAAGGGGGGAGTTAACTTTGGTGAAAAATAGTGTCAAAATTTATTCCTTGGATCATTGTTGCTATGTTAGTCAAGTTTTCACTAGAGGGTACCTCAACTTGTTGCAAGGTGGTTTGAAGCATAATGTTATAGTTAGGTGGATTATTAATTAGGTCCCATAGGGATATTTTTGCATGAGTATTATTAAGTTGTTCAACAAGATCACTCCTTTCAACTATGTGAAGGTAAACAAGGAGCACTAGGAAAGATGGGATTAGGAAAAGATAAGGTTGTTGGGGTTGATTGTCTTGGTTGTGAATTTTTTCTAGTGTTATATGTATGAGCAATAGTATTATGAATCGGTTGTTGTGACAAATTATTCTAAGGTGGGTAGAGGATAAGTTTGGGTTTATTTTGAGTTTTTTTTTTGTGTGATGGTGGGTAAAGAACTAGAGGATTCTTAGGATGTCCAATAGTCAAGGAGAATCTAATGGACACTTGTACATTCATAACCTCAATGATTTTGGTTTGATGTATTTCTAATAAAGTGCAATCTAGTATCATCTTTTCACAATAATACAAGGGAATTACATCACTATCATTTTATTACACCATGATATCCTCCCTAGAAGGAGAGTGTTTAGGAGAACTACAAACCAAATTTTTGTGACATTAAAGGACTGGTTCTTCCAAAATAGCTTCATCGCAAGTAGGGGATGATCAATGGTTGAATTTTCTTACTTAATAAGGGTTTTAATAGGTGAAGGGGGACAACTAATATTTTCATGACTTTCATAGATCAAAGCATCTTCTCCACAAGTAGGAAAGATACTAGGAGAAGAACAAGTATGATTTTCATGATCATTTATGATTTCATTCCTTTGTTTTGTAATGTCTTCCAAAATAGGATAGGTAAGGGAAGGATCATAAAGAGGGCTGTTATAGACATTTAAGGTTTGATAATCTAACACCAACATATCCTCAAAATTTACAATCTCGTCCTCTAAACAATCATCACAAGAGGGAAAAGTGATGGGAGACAAATATATACTAGTTGAAGTTTCAATGGTCTCCTAGTGTGTTATGTGATTATCATGATTACCTACAATTTTTTCTTCTTGTTTGTCAATATCTTGTCCACTAAGAGAGGTAAGAGGAGAGAAACAACAAGGGCTATCAAAAATCTAATTGATTAGTTCCTCTAAAAAAAAAATTATTCTTCATAAATAGGAGATATATTAGGAGAAGAACAAATATTATTGTTAGGATTGTCCAATGTTCTATTCTTTTTCACTATAACACTCTCATAGGGAAGGGATATAAATTTTTTCTTAGCCTACCTAAAAAGGTAAGGTACTAAAATTGTTTGAACAAAAATGAAAATAAATTATAACCATTTTATTCAATGCTTCAAGAATGTAAACAATGTGTATCCAATGACAAAAAGTACTTTTATCCAACACATGCAAAACTTTAAGAATTCAAACAATGTATATCCAAAAATGAAAATAACTTTTATCAAACTTATGAAAAGTTTTATGAATGTAAACATTGTGTATGTAAAAGTGAAAAGTAATTTTATCTATATTAAATATGAAAAGTTTTAGAAATGTGAGAATTTCCAAATCTAATGATGCTTGTAATTGAAATGATTTCAAAAGTGAGTAGCCTAAATTGATGCTTTTGACTTAGATGGCTAAAGAAAATGTTCCTAAACCTTTCTAGGCTTATAGTATATGTTACTAGCAAGCTTAGGAAGCACAAAAATGAGGTTTTTGATGCTATAAAAGGTAGTTTAAAATCTAGACTGGGACTAATTTTCCTAGAGGGGCGTATGAGTCCCAATTAGGGTTTTTTTCACAATTTTCAAGAAATTTTAACTATTTTCTATGCTTTTTCATTTGTATAAACTATAATCTAAGTAAAAACACAAATTTTGTATAATTTTAAATGATTTGAGATGAAAAATGAAACCTATATGCACTTTAACTAATGCAAAATTTGGAAATCCTAGAATGTTAATTAACTAATGGAAATCCTAATGTAATGTTAATGCAAGCAAGATATAGGATGACGAAGCTCTCCAAATAAAAATTTATGATGTTCTAAATATAGGTTCACTAAAATATAAGAATAGAAAATTAAGGTCACAAGGGTTTAGGACCTATGAGAAAAAACCTTCTTTGCTCCACATTCAAGGATAACCCTAGAGATCTCAATGCAAAAGAGAAAGAGATCTTGCAATATGGTTGTCCTATGGTATGTTTAGAGATTAATGAGGGGTTTACCATGTTGTAAAAAATTAACACTAAGAGGGGGGGGTGAATCAGTGTTCTACAAAAATTAACTTTGTTATTCTAACCTTTAATCCACTTAGAACATTTAATCAAAAGTAATATGTAGAAACAAAAAGAAAGAAACCACACAACCATAATAGAAGGATTTTTATGTGGAAACCCTATTAGCGAAAAAACCACGGTGGATGGCCAATCCACAATAATTTCTAAGTATACCCAAAATAATTATTACAAAATGGGAATATGCACTTGCATTTAGGCTCACTGCCTAGAGCTCACTTCTCAAAAGATGGGCTCACTACCCTTACAATGATTTGGATTAGATACAAAAGAAAATAAACTAAATGGATAGCATCTACTAATGCTTGATTACAATTTCAGTTAAGCTCTGATGATTAACTTTTGTCCTTTTGATTGATATCAAACTTTTGTTCTGCTGTTCTCAAGTTCGCACACAAAATCCTTATGTACAAGTGAAAATATGCATGATATCACTCAAATACTCTTTTGAAGTTCATAAAATACCCCAATACACCTTCTCCATGCTTACAAATGATGTAATCGATCATCTAAATATATATGTGACTAAGGATTTAATTGCTACAAGTTGGCTCAATAAAACTTAATAATATTTATAACTTGTTGGCCCAAATCATGAATAATTTTGATGCGTATTCAAACAAGTCAGCTAGTCCATAGCTAGGACCCATAATTAAACATTTGAACATGAAAAAATCTTGGATTTTTTCACTTAACACATCCACAATGTACCACATTCACTGAGTCAGCTACAACAAACAAATAAACAAAAAGTATCCAATTGGACCTTGATGCAGAGGGTCAGGGATCTCAAAAGATACACAAAGATTTAAGATTAACAAAGTTTTGTTCTTCAATCTCTCAACTAGACACCAACTTAGAAATAAGGCCTTCACCTTGCACTTAAGACCTATCTGCCTCCCTTGTGATTCCTAATCATTGAAATGATCTCAAAAGACTTGAACAAACTTGATTCAAATGGGTTTCAAGCCCTAACCCTCCATTTTATACAAAACTCTCTTTTGCTGCTCACATAGCCATCTAGCCTATTAGGCCTTTGGCAATGGATTTTTGACTTCTTCCTCAAATTTTGCAAATGAACCTCCAATATAATGATGGTTTCAGATGTGGATTGTGATGAAAAACATCATGTCAACTCCTTGGCATCAATTGTTTCAGAAAACCTCACTTCAAACCCTGCTGTTTCCTTAAAATTAGGCCTAATTAGCCCTATTTTACAAAGCAACCCCTCTTTAAATTTGTCCCCTGACCATGAAACTTTCAGCAGTCTCCTAAAATGACTCAAAACCAAGGAATCCAAGTTTTTAGCCCTCTATGACACCTCTATCATGCTCCAGCACAAACCCCTCCTCAGCTTGCCTCAAAAACTAGGGCTTCTTGAAAACTAACCCTCCAATCACTTCCAGAACTTTATCATTGACTCTACACCATTAGGAAAACATATTTAGTTGATCCAAACTCAAAAACATTCCCCTCATTAAGGCAGATCTTCTGCTGCTACACCCTAGCCTCCATCTTCAAGCACTTTTCCCTTTGACAACTTGGTGTACACCTGATATTCTTCCTTCCTGCACATTAGTTGGTTAAATATGTATGATACATGTTAGGAATGATCCATTTCACAGGTCACAGCAGCATTCTACCTTGAAATGGATCAATCATCCATGAAAATCACCAAAATTAGTGAAAAATCTGCACTTTTTTTAGGACAGTCAGCAATATAATGCAAAGAACTGATTATAAACGTGTATCAGATCATTAAAGAGGTTAATTGAAAGTAAATACAGGTTCTTGAACCATCCAATTGATTAGGAATCAATAGATCATCAAAAAGACTCAAGAAAATGCAAGAAAACTATGTTTTTTCACTATTTTCTGTAGCAGTCCGTACAGTCACTTCTCCAAACGCCCAACCTAAAAATGACCATTTTGGGGTTATAGAACCATCCCCCAACTGATCCAACTGATTGGAATTGATTACAATGCATAATTACCTCTAAAACACCTAAAACTCCTTTTCCCGCCTAAACTAAAATTTAAAAATTTGAAATTACAAACTAGAGATTTATTAAAATCTATCACCTAAAAACCATTGGATATTCACTATCCAAGTTTATTTGACCTATTTAAGCATAATATCATTAATCAAAACCCCTAGAACCTAATTTTCCCTTACATTGCATTTTTAATCCAAATTCCTTATCAGGAACCTTGAAACTTTTAACACCCTCATTACACTTATTTATCTCAAATGCCATTATAGGCTTCAATACATCATAATTAATGCTTTGATTTGTTTGGAAAGCCCTCCTGACCCCTGCACTCTCCTGGTTCTTGAACAACTCTTTGAAAGCCTTGGCTCCCCACTGCATTCCAAAACACATGTTGCAACTCATGCAACAATACAAAATTCAATAACAAGATAAACCCACGCTCATCAAGTAATTCGAGGATCCACAACACAAAACAATGATCCGGTGAAGCTATCTGACTGGATACCTTGTTCCTGAAGTATTCTGTCGGTAATACACATTATTTTACTTGCCGATATGATTAGATATTGATTTTTTGGATCATGGGGATGACTTTATAACTTTTCCATCAATGACAACACTAGAATCCATATTCCAACAAACCCCCAAGTTATGACTTGAAAAAGACAATGAAATGCAAGTAGTAATGATAAGACAGAATTTAATGCAAACTTGAACTAAATGACCAATAAATGTATGTAAAACAAAACAACAAGGTGTGAGATAAAATATGTGCACCTGGGAATCTGAAGTAGACTGGAAGGAGCCTTGAAATACTAGAAATTTTGAACATTTGGCCTATTGGGACTCATTTTCCAATCTAGGTGAATCAGTCCTAGATCTAGGTTTCTACATAGGAACATGTTTGTGGAAAAAGGGTACCTAAATCTACAAGAACCTTGAAAAACACTTGTAGTGGGACTCATTTAGCACTTCTAGTGAATCAATCCTATTTCACTTTTTTAGGAATTCAAATTTCATATTTGTGCTGCAATCTCTACTCTTTTCTTCCAAATTAATTTTTGGATTTGAAATTGCTAATGTTGGACTTGCAGGTCACTTTTTATGAAGATAAAAATATTGTGACAACTTGATGACTTTCTTCAACCTTGCATCCTTATCTTCAAAGGATCTCCAAGTCTTCAAAGCACCTAGATTTGTAATCACACAAATAAAGAGAGAAAAAAAATCCAATTTTTAGTCAATAGGGGCTTTTCTTAGTCAAACCCCTTTTAGGTAATTAAATCAAATGAGGAGATAGTGAGAGATGAACATGAAACATGAAACATAGGACATGAAAAATGAACAATGATACCTTGAATGATTTCTTGTAAATCTATAATCTAGCATGAAGTGGCCATGAAGGATGTAGATCTTATCTTGAAATGAAAGAAGAACAATGCTTGACCTTTGATATTGGATACAAGATCACAACACTAGCTCAAAAAAATATGTGATGCTTGATGATAGTGGATCTTGAATTTTTGAAACAAATCACGAAGAATTCTACCCTTGAATTCCTTACAAATTCTCTTCTAAACCTTCTTGACACACCTATGAAGTCTTTTAATCATGAAATTTCTATTAGGAATACTCTCACAAAAGTCTTAGGTGAAAATGCATGAATGAACCTTGTATTTATACTTAATGATGCAAGAATTCTTGAAATTACAACACTACAAGTCAACATGAAATCTAGGAGGATAAAATACCACCAAAAATTTGAATTAATTTTAATTTTATTTTAAATGGGACTCATTCATGCAACATGGTGAATGAGTCCCAATGTATGGTACCAACATTCAAAAGTGCTTAGAAAGTTGTCAAACTAGATTTAGGACCCAAAAAAATAGGTGGGACTCATTTTCCAAAGGTGGTGAATGAGTCCCAAATCACTAAATCTAGGCCTCAAAGCCTAAAAACACCTAAATTATGATTGGGTGATTATTAATGTTAGAATTGTCCTCAAAATTATACATAAATTAAGGCTTGTGGACATAATTTAAGACTAATGAAAGCATAATAAAGCCCAATTATTAAATAAAATATTAAAAGGAACATGACAACTAAGAGTGGGAGTGAATTAGTTGTCACCAAATTCAAACATAAAACTCATAACACTTATCAACTTCACAACCACACTATTTTTTTATTAAGTATGGAGATGAAATATAGATTGCAGAAAGTAAAATCAACACAATGAACACCAGATTTTATGCAAAAAACCCAATAAGGGAAAAACCACATTGAGTATTAACTCTCAATATAAAGTGATAGACAAATCAAATACAAGAGGCTCATTTCCTAGAATGGGACTCACTATCTAGAATAGGACTTACTCTTTAAATACAAAGGTTCATTGCCTACAAAAGTAATCACTATCCAATAGGGAGGTTCACTTCCTATAGATACAAAACATAAAAAAAGATCCACCACAGTAATTTACACACATCCATAGCCTTGATCAAAAGATTGTAGAAATGTTCAACTCACTACTTTCAGGAATCTAAAACAATGAATTATTGTTGAGATTCAACTCACTTTCACACATCTCTACCCTTCAATTGTGGCTTACTTCGTTACTTTTCATCATCTAATCCTTCGTATCTCAACTTTCATTTATACCATCTTCAACCTTAAAATCATTCTCCAAGGTTGGCCACATACACTTCATTTCATAAATTCAAACTAGGTCAAAAACTCCACATTCCCACGATGGAAAATAATGAGAGTGGACCAATTAAAAACTTAACCAAGACCAAAATAAATGTCTCGGATCAAACACATGCTTCCTTAATTCAATTTTAAATTCTTCATATGAAGTGTAAACACTAGGTCAGCCAAACCTAATGAAAGCACAAATGAACATTGAAGTACACACTTTCCAATAGGAAGTTAACACATGGATGATGTAACACATTTCATCTTGCATGTGAACACATCTTAGATACTTCCAAATACATCCGTAGTAGGTGTAACAACCCTTGAGCACAAAACTCTTTCGAATTGTCCATCTAGAATATGCAATCCCACACAACTCTGAAGCTCATCTTCCAAAGCACCAAAACTTGAACATCTTTGCTATACCTAGAGAAAATCATTACAAGAAAATTTCCAGATCTGTAAGACCTTAAACAAAATAGTGGAGGATTGTGGTGCAAAAACATTTCTCCCAGTCCATAGATAACTAACTTTTCAAAAATAGTTCACACACCGGTGAACACAACTTTCACCTTCCATCAAACCAATAGCAACAAATCAGGAGATATCACCAACAAATCACCAAAAAAAAATCTTCAGATCTGCATTAGCATGCAATCAACATAGAAGAAATGTAGAGCACATACTGGAGCACATTTTGAACACATACATTACTTTGACTTCACTCTTTATTATTTTTCAGCACATCTACAACATAATAAGGATAGCTCCATATACTCACAACATCTCAATAGCATCTCAGCTATACATACATAATCTACAACATTCTAAATAGTGTTGAAATCAATGACAACATTAATGACAACACCACCAAACTTGTTCATACTTGCAACAATCTCCCCATTTTTCATTGATGGAAACATATTATGTGAAAAACCATCAAAGACCACATTCTCCTTTAAACACCCTACACAATAATCTAGGAGAGCACCTTTTCTCTTTCTCTTTTACTATTTTTCACATGACTCTCTCTCCCCCTTTGACATCAATGGAGAAGATAAAAAGCGGCGATCACTCCCCCTTAGGAGTACACCCATTCAACTCATACTACAATAATGAAAAATTTCTACTCCCCATGTGGAGTAGACCCATTCCTCAGCCTCGATAAATGAAGAATCTATTAATCCACTAGACTAATGCACCTCCATGTGAAAATAGTTTGGAGGGCCAATGATCCCCAAATTCTCCCTATGATACTAAAAATTATCCTTCTGTAGATCCTTAGTGAATATATTTGCAATCTATTCCTTTGTTGACACATACTTCAGCCTAACTTTTTTCTCTAACACCTTCTCTCTTAGGAAATGATATCTGGTAGATTTTTTTTTTCTTGAATGCATTAC
This sequence comes from Sequoia sempervirens, assembly GCA_007258455.2. Taxonomy (NCBI): domain Eukaryota; kingdom Viridiplantae; phylum Streptophyta; class Pinopsida; order Cupressales; family Cupressaceae; genus Sequoia; species Sequoia sempervirens. Next base: position 426,257,439 of record VDFB02281492.1, on the reverse strand, counting down.
CAAATTCTTTGAAATGTTTATAACACTTGTATTGTCACAGAAAATAGGAATAGGCTCATCGCATACCACTCCATTATCTTTCAAAGTTTTCTTCATCCACAAAACCTATGTGCAACAAGATGTTGCAGCAATATACTTTGCTTCTATAGTGGATAAAGAAACCGAGTCCTATTTTTTACTCAACCAAGAAAAAAATATTCCTATAAGAAAGAAATAACCTCCATTAGTACTCTTCTAGTCATCGACACAACCAACCCAATCTGCATTGGTATAAGCACTTAAAGTGAAATTAGCATCCTTAGGATACCATAAGCCATAATCTAGTGTACCTTTAAGATATCTTAATATCCTCTATATAGTTGTAACATGTGCTTCTCTAGGTTTTTCTTGAAATCTAGCATGTAACTAGCCATGTGAACCCCAAAGGACAAATAAACCATAATTACAGTACAATTTTTTTTTTTTTAAAAGTAAAAATAACATACATGTAACACACATTAAATCATGACATGAATTTCATTTAAGTATATTCATTTGTACATACATCCCTTGGGGTACACGAGGAGTCATTACGTGACTTAGATCCGCACAACGACAATAAAGAATAAAAGCCAAGATATAATCCATAATAAAATAATCATTAACAAATACAACACATACATGATAAAGCATTGATAAGAAACCATCTGATTACATAAATACAACATATGCATGATTAACTTAACACATTGAATAACAACTGCCAATAGCCACATAAGATTTAACGTTACATTACAATACAATGTTCAAGATGTACAATGATACAAAAGTGGTCCCAATCATAAATGGAAACCATACAACAAGATAACATGATGCACAATATCATAATTGGCTCCAAGACAGATACAACTCTGGAGTTGCTGCAACCGCACCAATCCGCACCTCTCGATCCTCGACTGGGGACCCAATGGGGTGCTTAGCACGTTCCACCCAACCATGTGAGTCCGAAAACCCACCCCCCCATGCTAGGAGCTGACAAGAAGAGTCCTCAACCAAGAACATCCCAACACGGAATCACAAGACTCACAACATACAAAAGTATCATAAAACTCAAGAATTGCAACAACATCCAAGAGTCAACATAATAAATTAAGATCACAACTCCCATCACATAAATCAAAGCAATGATCAGTAAATAAGTAACCAAAGGATGATCATGAAACATTTCCAATCAAAGTGAATTAATAAACATAATACAATCCCAAATTGCAAATAAACAATATAATAACATCATAACACAGTACCATAAAAATACAAGATCGTAAATCAAATATAAATGAGATCATACAAAACCACAAAGTACACCAAAGATGTATCAAGGCAAAAATCATTAATCAAGATAAATCCAAATATCAACAATCTATACCAACTCCCACAACCTACTTCCAGAGGAACACAATAAAGTAAAACACATGGGCAACTAGGGGAGAGTGTCATCGCATAGCCTACATGGGTTCTCCTGGCCCTTCCTCCAAACTGAGGCGCCGGCCCCCATCTATGGATCTCTGGCCCTTCCTCCTACTTGAGGCGCCGGCACCATAGGGTAGCTCATGCGGAGCCGATAACCTCTCATGAGGACGAGGTTACGACCTTGCCAACCACGGCCTTCTCAGCCTTCCATTAGTCTACGGAAGCACTAATGAAGATGAGGCATCCATTTTTTTTATCTTGTTATATATTACTACCCAACCCTCCTAAGTTAATTATTAGGTTTTCACTTAATTACCAACTCACTCGTGGGTTCTCCTGTGCTCTTCCCCTTACACGGGGCGCCGGCCCCCACAGGAGCCACTCTCCCTAGAGACCCAACAACATAAAAATCAAGGGTTGTACCATCATAATACGAACAAAGAATCACAATATAAAAGCATGCGAGGCATTACCCATCTCGCTAACAAGTACCACATCAGAGTCTTACAAAGTTCCGTACAACCCTTTTAAAATAATGAAACCAAAACACTTGCCACATCAAGGGCACATAAAGAGAGAACATCAACTGACAATCATCTCAAGCCTCTGGAAGTCAAAAGAATGACAACCCACAAATAAGGTAAAATAAAGCAATACGGTCCCAACACAAAAACTTATCATACGAACATCTCCTCAACCAAAAGGACTCAAGCGGGTGACCGAAATAATAAGGATCCATCAAACTCATTCGTTGATCAAATGTGAACTCAGTAAATAAAATCACCTAAGAAAACCAAACAACTCAAGAGATACATCGAAATTAATTCATCATAATAATCATTAAACATGGGGATACACTTAATGAACAACAATAAACAAACAAACACTTTCTATCCATCCGCAAGGACCAAAAATCTAATCACAACCTTATGACACAAAAGAGCTCCCTCCATAAACAAAACTCGGATAAAATAAAATAAAATACATAATCAACTTGATACAAAGCAGCCGGCTCAAACCATCAAATCAACCATGAACAAGTAAGCATCCTTATAGAGAATTTATGAGAAAGGGAATAAGGAATAGTCATCATTTAGAAAATCATCTATTTTACATAAACCCTACATTTATCCAAATATACACAATCAACTCTTACAACTATCAATTCTCCTCATTACCAAAATAAAACTATGCTAACCAAGAATTTTTCATATCTTCAACATATCCCTATCTACTTCATAAACTTATAAATATAAAGCAATCACACTAATATTCACGCCACACAATTACATGAATGAATATTTATACAAAAATGTTTATTTCACATAACAATTCCTAGGTCTCAGAAATAAATATAAAAGATTCCATTACCTATTTGCCAAGAGTATCCAATAGCCAATCATAATCAAAGAATATGTTTATGACATTATACTTTCTTCCTATTTCAAATTAATTCTTCTAATTGACTTAATATTACTAATTTCATCATTTGCTATAACCATCATCCACAACATTAATCTTGATGTCATTTCTAATATAATTGAATTCTCTAGTAGCTACCTCGATATCAAATTAACATTTTCACATAATAAACACATAGAATATTTCATCTTATTTTTATTTATTTTTAATTATCTCTGCTTCAAGCAACTTAATTCTTCTAATAACTTAATATTTCAATTTCATTATTTTCCATAATCATCTAATTTAACATACTATAACTTGCTAGCAATAATTACCTATTCAACAATTGAATTAATCAATATCTTATTACTAATATTATCATTTCTTACTAAACGTAAGACGCTGAAAAGGAACTCGGTCAACAATTCTATTCTATCAATTGCAACTTACACTTTTCCAAATATACATTGTTTCCCGCATTCCCTTTTTCTGATCTAAATCAATGAAACTACTCTTCGTTTTATTTATTTATTATTTTCAAATTCACTAACTATATTTTCTAATGAATACAAGACAAAAGGTCTTCTTTCTTGAAATCATAATATTTATATACCAAAATTACATATATATATATAGCACACATAAATATACATCTTTATTTATTTCTCTATTCCCATATTCTCTGATTATCAATCTAAGGATTTGTTTGCCAAAGATAGATTAACAAGCCTATCAACCCACGAGGTACAGAGAATAAATAAGTAAAATTTCATTACAAAACATACAGGGAGCTAAATACGATATAAGGAATATAAACCAGAGAGAGGCCATCGCTATCAGTCCAAAAATATTAAATGCTATAGCTAAGACTAGATGAAAATGAGATCAGAGAGATTGCATAAATCTATACACCCTACCATGATCAAATGCACCACTGACAGATTAACTATGAAATCAGAGAGGTTAATAAGTTTACTACACCTTTGCTAGTCTAAAGTTGCAGCTGTGAAAGGTGGTCAATGATTTCAGGGGAACTATTTAATTCTGTACAACGCCTTAACTCTAAATGCTGAAACTGTGACAGGTTGATGAGTATATCAGAAAGAGAAGATTGTAATTTGGAAATATCGCTGTCTACTTGCATTATTTATCAAATTCCAAATGTTACAACTGCCATAGATTAACAGGAGAATCAAGCAAGTTATTTAAAACTTTAAACTTCCTACATGTTCAGGCGCACGGCTATGAAAAACTGCCAAAGAAATCAGAAAGTTAATTTAATTTACTACATCTTTGAAAATCTAGAATAAGCAGCTAAGATAGGTTGCCAATGGTATCAGGGAGATTATATAAATTTAGATTACCAGACTATGCGAAGGAGCTCATCTAAACACTGTATCCAATAACATCAATTTCCCTCAGCTTCGACTGGATGGAGGTAATTGGCAAAGGCTTGAAACATTGTGCAGACCAAGAGAATTAAATAATCTGCTCACTGGTCCTCAATTTCTTCACTTGAACAATCTGCTCAATGACGGCATCAGAGAAGACACACGAACCAAGCTTCCTCCAAGTTTGAGATGGTTACGGTTGCAAAACGTGAGAAGCCATTTTCCTTCAGTTTTGCAGATAACGTTTTGGGAGTTGAAATTAAAATCAGATTGATGACTGTTATTTTATAATTGTGCAATACCAATAATCAGTGCCTTTGGAATATTAACCATGCTAGCCTGGCTAAAATTTAACTCAACCCTAGCATTGACGACTACTCTTTATTGGTTACAATTTCAAATACATCAGCTAATCACTTAATATTATTGGATTTTCAGTTATCATGTGATCTAGATTATTTATATCCATTATATAAGAGAATTTAAATTTGTAGCAGCGTATTCTCAACATCCAAAAAAAATCCTGGGAATGTTAATAATACAGTTTTCCTAACACACTAGAATTACTACCTTGACAAAGCCGCTGAAATCAATTTTTTTTTTACAGTAAACTATACTGTAAATTATACGCACAATGATAACATATGTGAAGTATAAACTGTAATGTGAGTATATATATATTTACAGGGAAAGGCATGATTGAACGCACTCAATATCCAAGATTTTATTTGTGTTTAAGGCGTACCTTTTAACCTAAGGCATCTGAGAAGTGGCTCATCTGATGAAACAACAATGCTCACATTTTCTACCATCGCCAGTATTCGTTCATCGAACCAGCACATGACAAGAGGCGTGGTTCTATCTTTTCTCGACCAGAAGGTGGTATTTTGCAGTTACTACTCCATATGGTATCGATGGCTTCCTCCCTTGCTTCCATTTCATCTATTTTTCCTTCAGAATTCGGTGTACCTCTCTGCTGTCCCTCCATGTCATTTTCTAAAAGAAACATCATCTCTGTCTTACAATTCAAAAACCCCTCTGCAAATGCACAGTCTCCCCCTTATTTTCTTTCTTGGTCAGTTGCCCCTGACTTTCCCCCATAAGCTAAATTTATTTTGCCAATTCACCCATTTCTCTTGGACTTCCAAAGGCTCAAAAGGTGAAATTTCTTTCCAGCTTCTCAAGCCTTTTACACTTCCCAAAAAAACTTATCACAATTAATTAATAAACTATTCACTTTCCATTTTCCAATTGCCTTCCTTTTTATTATTTTCTTTTCAAGATTATTTTGTTCATTATTATTATTAAATCAATTTATCTATTAATATCACTTGTGTTTTTAACAAATTAGTTTAATTTGATCCTTGGTTCTAAATCATTCGATTTAATTTAATTGATTATTATTTTAATTTCTAATCATATTTTAAAAAACTTTACAAAGCACTTATGATTTAATTAATTATTTAAACATGATTACTAACATATTATATTTTCCACATAATCAAATAACACAGAAATCAATGAAGCTCACACAGAAACTCACACACAAGTTCAGAACAACCGACATGGAGGGGCATTACATCCTCCCCCCCCTTAGCCATCGACTTACTCCTGGAAGTCGAGCTCAAGCATAACATGGTAACACAACAATATTAATGATCATAAGAACATCGACACCATAAATTAAAACATCAATTAAACGTCATCAAGTAAGCAACGAAAACCAAAAATAAGAAAATGATACCAAAACAAATGTGGTGGCAGGGTTGCAACCAAACCAATTTGACAAACACAAGGATAGATGACGAACTAGGTTGAGGAAACTTTCTTGTCAGTTCCTATTTTCCACATCAATCCCATTAGGTGTTTATGATGCTCGCCCTGTCCTGACAATGCAGATGGAATCGAGACTTAGTTCCTGCAATCCTGCATGCAAACAAACGTTGTGCACAATACATATATATCACCAATACATCGTGAGAGGAACTTCCAGCATAGTAGGGCACTCGCGAGCGAGTGATACCACACTGTCCCTCCCACTAAACAACACATAATAGTCACAACAATCCTAGTAATTCATAAACAATTTGCTTCTTATTAGTTAGGAAATATTTGTATAAGGATATTAACCATAAATCTAATTCCTATACTGTATCAAAATTAATTACTACTTGACATTATAAGTATCTATACCTGCATATTACAATTACATTACCTTCGTCACTATGCTTTCTGAAGCCAACTTCCTGTAAATCAAAAGCTACCATAGAACATTGCACATTAGTACCAATAATTCAAGTTGCATTTTAACCTCAAGATACTATATTCTACTAAAAATCATAAAATAATTATCCACAAAACCTCACATCTTCATTAAAACTCATAATTTTTTACACAAAGAACTCCACTTTAACCATTATTCAACACCAAATCTCACATCAATATCAATAAAAAGGCAAAATTTTACGCCTTCACAAATTCAAGAAAACATAATTCATCACTTAAGGACCACAAAATCACAGATTCCACACACACTTGACATATTCACACACATAAAACACATCACCAAGAAACTCATCACACTAAAACTCAAGGGTCCATAGAGCATCCCTGACAGGAAGGATACCAGTGCATTGCACACTACACCGAGGGTCCTATCCTTTCCCATCAGTTTCCTGCACCATCGACCTGACACCATCCAACGGAAGAAATTCAAGTTCACAACAATGACAAAAGAAAAGTGAAACTCAAGAGTCACGGGTCTAAGCGCAAGGTTACATAGTGAGCACACATAGTGCCCAGTGTATGAACCTAGGCTCTGATACCATGTTGTAACGCCCCGCCATGTGAACCCCAAAGGACAAATAAACCATAATTACAGTACAATTTTTTTTTTTTTTAAAAGTAAAAATAACATACATGTAACACACATTAAATCATGACATGAATTTCATTTAAGTATATTCATTTGTACATACATCCCTTGGGGTATTAATTTAGGAGTCATTACGACTTAGATCCACACAATGACAATAAAGAATAAAAATCCAAGATATAATCCATAACAAAATAATCATTAACAAATACAACACATACATGATAAAGCATTGATAAGAAAACCATCTCGATTACATAAATACAACATAAACATGATTAACTCAACACATTGAATAACAACTGCCAATAGCCACATAAGATTTAACGTTACATTACAATACAATGATCAAGATGTACAATGATACAAAAGTGGTCTCAATCATAAA
>VDFB02281492.1:426058340-426249832 GCA_007258455.2 Sequoia sempervirens | reverse complement strand
ATGATCCAAATTTATATATTAAACATAGTGAAATGATATTGTGATTATTATTTTATATGTTGATGATTTAATTGTCACTTCTAGTTCTAACATTTTGCTTAGTGATGTTAAGTCTCAACTCAATCAACAATTTCAAATGAGTGATTTGGGCCTATTACATTATTATTTTTATGCAAAATTGGAAAACACCTAAAGTGTTGGATTGGTTTCTAGATTTATGTCTAAACCACAAAAAACTCATTTTAAAGTTGCAAAAAGAATTTTAAGATATGTTAAAGGCACTCTTAATCTTGGTCTCATTTACTATTCAAATTGTGATTTTTCTATAAAAGGTTATACTAATTTAGATTTAGGAGGTGGTCCCAATGATGGGAGATCCACTTGTGGTTATTGTTTCTTTGTTGGATCAGGTGCAATCTCATCGAATAGTAAGAAAAACAATCTACTGGTGAAAGCAAAACCCGCTCAGGAGTAGAACCCACACCACGAATAAGCATGTGATAAAAGCAAACCCAGCTCGTGGAGGAGAACTTGTATCACCAAGTAAGTATGCCAATAGTAGGGGATATGAAATTCCAAGATGCTCACAAGCATGAAATAGAGGTAAAGCTACAAAGAATGTTGTAATGGAAGCTTGAGAGATCTTGGAGCTACTACAACAAGCTGCAAGCAAGTGGTGGAGTGAAGCTAAAAGCCAAAATGAAACTAGAAAAGTGATAGCAAGACTTGGAAAGACTTCCCAACCTACCTATGGATGGAAAGAATGAATTAAAAAGGAAGAGAAGAAGCTTCCTGGGTAGTTATAGAAAATCCTGAGCTGCTTCCATCGACAAACTTAGTTGCCAAGTGGAAAACATGTTCGAAAATGGTTGTCTAAGTGTTTACACATCATAAGACGCTACCATGGCTCACAGACATCCGCGGTTGGTTATGTTAATGTCTGACATCACCTCACAAAAAATGACGGAATGGAGAGGCACAAATTCCAATGCAGTCGATGCGAAGTCTGGTTTTGCCAATGAAAAGGGGTGTTATATCTGAGAGGAAAAATGGATAATGAAAGGCCAAATGATCCTACCAAGATGCTGGCGTGAGTGGATACTAAAGTGAAGCAAAATGTAGGTGAACCAGCAGTTATGCAATTTTGTTTTATACACCATTATGACACATGATAATAATTTTATGGAAGAGTATATGTCAAGAATAATGCTATTGATGGAAGATTCTATGAAAAAAGTGAGAATTACAAATTATATTTTATGTCAAGAATATTAATATGATAATGGGAGTTACAATTGATGGAGGACATAATTTAATGGGTAATCGGGATCTTGTAGGGAAAAAGGCATGGGAAGAAGGGGGTGATAGTTTTTGGGGTAACAATGCTAAAGAAAGAATATTGCTGGTTTCAGATGTGTGTTAAGGTTTGAGAAAATTCTATTTGAATTCAAGTAATGAGAGCAATAGCAGGTCTATATATGTCTACAATATCGTTGTTTCAGATCTATCCATAAGCATTTAAACAAAGCCAGATGTCAAATTTGAATGATGATCCTATGATACTTGATCTGTTGTCCATTGTAATTTATACCGAAGTATTATTTTCCTATAATCTAGATGAAGATATGTCACTTGCATTTGTAGCGCTAACATCAATATTTAGCTTTCAATTCTTTTGGACTTTTACTGTGGATTACCTAACCCTGCAAATGGTGTCAGCGATTGTAGAGATGTAAGATGTTGGCAAGTTTGTTAAATCTGGATTTTCACCTATCAATTTCATTTGCTTGAATGTTTGTTCAGCCTTTTCAAAAAAATCCATTTTGTGCATATCCTACAGACATGGAGTCTGTGAGATCACCCTTCTTGGAGGAATTATGTCATGCAGTTTGCAATTGTTGTCTATGCTTCCACATTTTGCATGCATGTCTTTTAATTATGATAGATGTCCATACACTATTCCAAAGCCCCATTTTGGCACAAGTAGGGAGGATTCTAGAAAAACTTATTGGAGTTGGCTCTTCATCTTTTAATTAGTTTACTTGAATGTTTGTAGAATTTTTCTTTAAAAAAAAAATACATTGTGTGCATATCTTGCGATCATTGCTATCCGTGAGACCATGCTTCTTTGTGGCATTATGTCAAATGATTGACATACCTGGTTTTTCAAAGACCTTACATCTTGGGTTCTTACACAACTAGAATCCATTTCAATAGCGAAATTCACTTGTCTTCAGATAGGAAAGATGAAGCTAATGGGACCAAATGGGTTGTTCCCATTGCAAGTTCTTCAGGATACTCAAACTATAGATACCAGATAGGTTATGTGCAAAAACTCTCTCTGGAATGATCTGAGAGGAAATTCTGGTACTTTGGACATCACCAAATTAGAAATTTTTAGCATAGTTTCTCCTAAAAGGCAGGTTAGGTTCTGTCATTGTTTCCATGTTGTGGGCTATACTCTTCTATTATTTGTAAGGAAGTTAGAGTAGCAAAAATAACTTCCTACGTCAATCTTGAGAAGAGATATTATGCAAGCTTTAAAAACCGATCTAACAGTTATATAAATTCCAAAAACACATTCTAATAGAAAATAAGCAATGAACACAAAACACTAAATATACGTGGGGAAAACCCTTTCAGGTGAAAAACCACACTCTCCAAAAGCCTGCTCAATGTATTTCAAATCCATGAACAAGATTGCATACACTTGCAAGGCAAGCCTATTAAAGGAGTATCACTAGTAAAACAATTCAGGCAACATAAAAGTACTTGCAAACTCAACACTCACAAAACTACTCCTCAAGCCTTCAATTTATAGACTTCTGGCTATACAAGAAACCATCTGTGGTTTACAAAACCATGTACTTGGCTTCTCAACCAAGAGTCTATAAATAAGAAGACATGCAACACAGAGGAGTGGAGGTTACAAAATGAAGAGTCAAGATTAGAAAGAGCCTAGAGTCAATCGATGGCTGAGATTCAAAAATGAGATAGTGGAGAAATTACTAATTGAAATCAATTAATTCATGAGAACGAATCTCTAGACAAGTGGAGCATAAATGAGTTTTTCAAATTATTTATTTAAGGAAAAAGGAAAATGGGCATTTAATTAAAATTATTTATATAAACATTTTAATTAAATAGGAGGAAATAGAAAAAGGCAATTAAATAATTAATTTAGATTAATTATTTAATAAGTGAGAAGTGTTGAGAGATAATTAAATAATTTTGACAATTATTTAACCATAGAATAATTAAGAGATTAATGAATAGGTAAATAATTAATAATAATTATTTAACTATAGACGAATGACGATAGGAAAATAATTAAATAAATGGTAATTTATTTAATTATTGAAGAAAGAGATATTAGCGACACAATTAAATTTATTTAATTGATCAATGTAGAATAAAGGTTGAGAGATGAATTAATTAAATAATTAATTTAATTAATAGAGGAATGTGATAAAGGATAATTAAATAATTAAAATTATTTAATTTTGCAGAGATGAAGACCAAGAAAAATGGCGTTCGCAAACCAAGACATTTTTCAATGCATCAAAGGGTGAGCAATCTTCAAAGTGTAAATGCCCCTATTGTCCTAACCTACCAGCATCAATACCTTGTACACCACAGTCAACCCCATATTCATTATCAACAAATTACACATGTTGACCTTGCTATCCATATTCAGGAAAATATGAACTCTCTTGAAAATGTATATCAACATCAACAGTTTGAGGAGGAAGATGATGAGTATTCACATATTGAAGAAAAAAGTCAAGATTCCATCATGAAATCAGAATATTGCATATCTCCCTTGGATGCATTTCTTAACCTAAGGAGACATGAAGGAGGATCTAGATGTGCTCTACTCAACATAATGGTGGATATCTATAGGAAAATACCTTTTGGTTCTCTACCTGATAAGTTCGTGATCATTGAATAGTTCATGAGATTATATGAGCCTAATTCAATTTATTGGTCTAAGTCATTAAAACCAGTTACTTTTGACCAAGTGAATGAATTGATTGGCATCATAGATAAGAAAAGGTATGAGGATGCTATCAATGTTGAATCTAATGGTGACATCATTGATGAATATGGAGAAACTGATCAAACAATGCAACCAGTAGAGGAAACAGGTGCAAGTGAAGTTTTCAATGATGATTGTCCATACATGAATGAAGATGAAATTATTGAAGTTCAATTCTCCACTTTGGATTAGGATTGCAATATTAAAAATGTTGAAGACACCATACCTAAGGAATGCATCAATAATGAAGTAAGTGAAGAAGTAAGCCCACTTAGCAGTGAACAAACAACACATCCATTTGTAGCTAAGTACCATGATGACACAATTAGTGAAGAAGAAATATGCACACCTGAAAATGGTTTCAAATTTTTTTCAAACCCATTGTGTGATCAAATAATAGAAGAAGATCAAATGAAATTTTTCAAAGGTGTTCCTAAACATAGATTTCATGTGTATTCAAATCCATTCTATGAAGAGGAAGAAGCATTTTCAGATAATTAGAATGATGTATCAACTTGTGAAGGAAGTAATTATGTTGATAAAAGTGTCACAGCTGATTCCAATGACTTTGAGTATTATTTTGACGATGAAAAGGGTAAAGAATACATCAGCAATGAGGTGGATGAAGAAGCATGTTCACTCAGCAATGATCAAATTTCAAATTTATTGACCATTGAATATCAAAGATGTACACACAAGAATGATGCTAAAATTTCATACCTAACATACATTTGCTTTGACAGTGAAGATGCTTTGTGTGAAAATGATGATGAACTTTATGATGAGTGTGAAAGAGTATGTTGAGGGTTACATTCTAATAAAATAGAGACAGTTGGGTCATTAATCTCATTGTAGCAGTGCTCCAAAAATGCACACTTTTATTGAATCTGGGGGTATTGATGGTTCAAACATATTAAATCTGCAAACTAATGATCTTGATGATAAAGCTTCAAAAACACAACTATGTGGGCAAGCTATATATGATGCTAAAGGTGGCATTGATATTTTGGGATATGATGTGTGATTTGATAGTGCCACCATTGATCATATTAGATGGAAAAAGCAGTATGAGTTGCTCTATTTTTTCAGTTCAAGAGCAGAGCCATCATTTGGTGAATGATAGCAAGTGTGATCACATAAGATATCACATAGAGGTTGGATTTGGCTTTTCACATGATGGTGGGGTCTTTTAGATTATGTATAAATTTTAGATGCATAATAATGGAGAATACATTGGCAGCATTGAGCACAATAAGTTGATGAAAGATATGAATAAATTAAGTCAAGTAAATTTTAATAATATTTTTAGATTGGCTTCAACACAATGTGATGAAAACCAAGTGTATGATAGAGGAAAATATGGGATTTTCTTTTTCTAGTGGCCTTCTGCCATCAATTGTGATTTGGGTTTTTCAAACCATACCAATTTAGGGTAGAGGAGAGGTTTGACTCCATTTCCCAATGAGTAAAACACTCGGTTTGCTCCACAAAGATCTGAATTCTTGCTATGCTCACAAGGGGCATACATCCCTAGGCGATGCCACTATTAGGACCTAAAACTTCCTACAATTTTTGGAAAAAATTACATTCCCATGATGAAAAATTTGATTCTAGCACTCAGAAATGCACTTGTATAATCTATACCAAGAGCATGCTTTGAAAAATCATAATTGAAACCCTGTTTAGTTTCATGCCAAATCAATTTGCAAGAATATTTATCTACCATATGTAAGTGTGCACACCTGATTTCAACTTCCTATGATCAGATTTTATAGATTTTTGAAGCATCAGGTTGGAAGGTTTTGGGAGAATTTTGTTGTTTGCACATTATGAAATCTGCTAGGGAGGTCAACTTTGGAGGCCGATATTTATCAATTGGAAGATTGTTATAACAATCTAATTAGTTTTTTAGATTTTTTCCACGATAATCTACTTTCATGTCCATTTTCAAGGCCCCAACATCTTGTTTGGTTTTTTTTCAAAATCAAAAGCACAAATGAATTTTCATAGTTTGATGACTGCATTTCCAGAAAGTTTGGAAGGGTCAACTTTGACCTTTAATATTTTGTGAAGGAAGTGGATTGGTGAAAAACCCTTTTGCACACATGTTCATTTGACTTAGATGAACCAATTTCCCAGAAGACAATTTCCCATAATCAAATTTGATATTTTTCAAGAGGTGACTTGGTGAGTTTCAATTGGTTTTGACAAGTGCAATTTCCAGAAACAACTAAGTAAGTAACTTTGGGCATTAATATCTTGCAACCCAGATGGCTTCATGCAAATCCATTTTGCAACCACACTCCCCTGTCATCATTCAACATGTCAGTGAATTTTCATAGGTCTAGGAGAATGTTTGATCAATTTTTCAATTTGATTTTAGAAGCTTTTTGACTCATTCTGATCACAGTGCAAGAAAGAAAATTTGGATGATTACCCACTTCAGTTTAGGGTGCATTTAAGATTTTTGATGGAGTAATTATAAGAGATATAAGGTCTACACAATTGATATGTCTTCAAGATGACTTCAAAGATAAATCACAGTGAACTATACTTATGCCAATTAAAGAGGGGAGATCAACATTCAATATTCCAATGACAGTGGTATCAAGATTCATGTCATGTACAAAAAAAACTTCATATTAAGAGTTTGATAAATGAATTAAGGTTTAAAAGAATATGATGAGATAGAGGATAGTATGGATGACAGTCCTATAGTCAAGAAGTTATCAACAAAGAATAGAAGATATACATATAATGTTGAGTTTCAGGGTGAAGAGCAGAGTTTGAAAGTTATGTAGGGAATATACCAAATAAAGGGAAGTCCTTGTAAGGGACTAGAAGGGACACAATCTCATTAGAAGACAAGAATGATTCTAGAAAAGCAAACAATTTTATAGAAAATATAATTCTTGATCGGTCAGTAGTTGATGATAAGCTAACTGTAAAATCATGCGATGACCTCTAGGACTGCTTCATCAATATTTTGTTCCCTAGAAATGCTCATGCTCTTCATTGATAATTTTGACTATTAACAGCTCAATCATGATTTTGTGAAAGCCTTATTGTGTGATAATGATATGGGCCATAAAGTCTTCACCCACAAAATCTACTCAGAGTATGCTATACGGATTGACAATTTCAGGGCTTATAATGCTGCTAGTAAAAATATCTTTCAACGTTGGACATATCCACTGGTGTCAGATATACTATTTTCAAGTAATGGCCCTCCAATAAGACTGGATCACTAGGAATATTACAAATGCAGCAAGTGATACATGTAATTGTTTTAAGCAGACAGGTTTGTACATGGTACTTGCCCTGATAGTCGATGCAGATATGAGGATATGTACAGAATGGATTTTTTCAAAAGAGCAGCATCCAAAACGTTTTAGTATATATTGTGAAAACTTCACAAGGATTAGTGAAGTCATGCTATTGAAATTTGAATGCTGTGGATGCAATGACCATACATAGAGAAAACCGATGATAGACCGCTCCACACCTTCGCCATCTCCATTTAAGCGAATCTTGGTCAAGGAATATGGGTGTTGTGTAGCAAATAAAGTTCTATCAACTGAGCGTGACATGTAGTTCGTGGCACTGAAGGCCTGTATGCAAAGTACGCTGAAAAGCAAGGGCTATTAATACTTTGATTCTGAAGAATTTACTTCTCAACCAGCAAAGAAAATCTGGATATTTGTTAAACTTCACTGGCTCACAAGTTTGATCTCGAAGTTATTAGAAAAGTCGGGTTCAGTTTTGCTCTACTGCCCACTTCTAGTATTTAAAAGAAGCCAGCTTAAACATGTTTTGGTCACAAGGTGGATTCGGCTCTCGGTCCAAAACAACTTTAGCTGGATCTGGTGTTTTATCTCATGTTTACATTCAATACCCACCTTTAAGGTGCAATGCTACGAGAATGTGAAACACCTACATCCTATGATGATGAAGACAACTATCAGATAGAGACCGATTACTCAAAGGAGGAAAAGGTGTTTATCCAATAGAATTTGGGTGAAGCAGATGGAAGAAGAAGCTGTTCGTGGTCCTGCTCTTTTGGAAGTGATGATGAGTATGATAAAGATGATGAATTCAAGAAGCTACGAGAAGGCCAGACTTAGATACTATTACGCTATTATTGAATGTGATAGCTCAGCAACGGCAGATTACCTTTTACAAAGCATATGTTCGGGAGATTGATGGCAGGCTCTTGAAATTTGACCATAAAGTAGCTTCAGGTTCTTATGGTGACTTGTTTTGGCCATTAAGATTCTTAAGCCTGAACGTCTAGATGCGGATTTGCAATGTGAATTTGCTCAAAAAGTCTTCATTATGAGGGAAGTTCAGCATAAAAGCATTGTTCAGTTTATTGGTCCTTGCATAAGGCCACCAAATCTTTGCATTGTCACAAAGTTTATGTCCGGTGGTAGCATAGGCATTTCCAAGTTGCCAGCTCTTCTTAAGGTTGCCATTGATGTGTCTAAAGGCATGCACTACCTGCGCCACAATAGTATTATTCATAGAGACCTCAAAGTAGCTAATCTCTTGAAGAATGAACATGAGGTTGTTAAAATAGCTTTTCAAAAGAGGTTGTAATACAGAAGACCAAAAATTGGAGTCCAAATTTTAGAAGGTTTGAAGCAACGATGCGGGAACAATGGGGGAAAATCCAGAAAATGTGGAGCTCGTTCAATTTATGGGCAAGGACAGCATCCCATTTCATACGATTCTATTTCCTTAAACTCTATTGGGAACAAGAGAAAAGTGGACTTTGATGAAGGAGCTCTGTTCATGGCGTTACTTTTGTTAGCATGTCAAATGGAAGGCGATTCGAGGCAATTCCAGCGTCACCGCACAAAGCAAGCCATAAACCCTAGAACCGGTGCTATACAAAATGGGAGTGAGTAAATTTCAAGTCCCAGTGATGTTTCGAAATACAAAGCATATAATTGAAAGTTTATCGAAGGGAGGAATAAATATCGGCCAGAGTTATTTTTAGTTTCTTCGAAATCCCGAAAGGCAGAAGGATTTTATCGAACGGAGAAGCCAGTATCGGTGGAATAAAATATTTAGTCCCTTCGATCCACAGTAAAAGGAAATTTCACTTGCATAAAATGTCGCAGGCACTTTATGTTTAAGAGGAGATTTATTAATCTACAATGTCAAATTTATTTCCCCCTGAAGACTATGGTAAAATATTATTGGGATGCGGGGTAAAAGTGCCAAACAAAGATTTATCTAAATAATTAAGGCCGAAGCCTGATGTTGTTTTGGGAGATAAAATGATGTAAGGTGCAATTATAGAATATTTTATTGAGAGGTAAAATATTTTCACCCAAGGGGTTAAATACATTTAAAAGGATTTTGTTGGTATTGGCATGGTGTGATGGTTTATAGGTGGTATTGTTGTTCTTGCCACCAAGGTTCAAACCCCGTTGGGGTGTTATTGTTGAATGGTTGTATCCAATTCATAGCTCCGGTCAAAAGCGTTTACCCCTTGAATAAAAAAACATTTAAAAGGATTTTGAGTGGGTAATTATTTTACCAAATAATATATTTAATGGGTGAAAGAGCAATTGCCAGCAAGATTAGAGAGATTAGGTAGATATCTTGAAGGGTCACAACATTTGAAAGTATAATGTATATATGTAAGATAAAATCAAGAATCAATAAGGAAATAAGTAGTAGGAATTAGATATTAGATAATAGATATAATATACTAGAAAATGAAGACTTTTGATGCATATCGTAAAACTTTTTGAAGCAATTTAGCAAAGAAGAATATTATAATCCGGTGTTTGACATTTTGGTGTTCAATTGTTTGTCAAAATTTATTCATATTATCTTTGTTGTCTCTAGAATGGTTTTCCTTTGTTATTCAAATTAATGCATCAAAGATACTTCTAATTTGTCAAGACACATTTGTTGCCTCTGTGTGATCCATCTTGATCAGATTCTGCAAGAGAGAATCAGAACTTTGTTTAAGTTATTTATTTTAATTGGTTTTACCAGGAATTAAAATCCTTTTAATTAAATCATCTTAACTGGTTTCCCTCAAAACATAATTGAAATCATTTCAAATGTCATAGTAACCTAGGAATATATCATTGGGATTTGTAAGAAGACCCTGATAACTAACAACCTTGCGTGTTTATACAAAGTATAAACATTTAAAAGCACCAAATAGTTTGAGTTAAACTAGGAGATAGGACACATCTATCATGCACATCTTGACTCTGTTGTCCAAAGTGGCACTGGTCATATTCATTATAAAAAAATACTTCATAAAACCTTATTCACACATTCAAATTTTCAACATTACCAGTAGGATTAGTTACTAGCTTTGCATCTATTTCACATTTACATGTCATTGTGGATAGATTGTTGGATGTTGTTGATATGTGATTATCATTGATGTCAACACTATTAGCATTTGGTGTATCAGAGGTTGTATATGTCGAGGATATTGAGAAAATTGTAAAAAAAAGTGTTCCAGGTTCCTAGTGGAACTGTGTAGGTCATGAAGGCATCTTGTTTTGTACATTGAAGTTTAGCTGTTGTGGACTAAAGGGTTTATTTTTTAGAGTATCTAGCTCATCTACCTGAAGTTTTAGAGGTCCGCATATAGATTTGATCATGTTGTGGTCTGAAAATATTTTTGTGGTCTCTCTCAGTGTTCCTAAGTGAAGTTTGTGTGATTCTAGTAATTTCAGTTGCTGCGAATGTTTCTCTATTGTTTCTTGATTTTTTTGGATGTCTCTAGATCGTGCTCTATCTTTGTAGTATGTCCACATTGATCAGTGTGCTCGTGGTCAAAAAAATTTCTTGTGCACATTCGGGTTTTCATGTTCTTGGCCGACATGATGGTGGTAACGTGCTGTGGATCCTTGAAAAGTTAAATTTGAATGTTTGGTGCACTCATGAATATTGTTTTGGGTCACATCATTGTTTTGGATGATAGTGTTTAGATCCACATTGAAAATTTAATTATAAATTTGGGCCGACATTGCAAATATATTTTATTTTCCTGGCCGACTAAGTTGTTGATGAAATCTCATGTAGCATATATATAAGAGCGAGTGTTTCATCAGTGAAAAGTGTGCTTTGTGTGTTCTCCTATTTGTGTATGTGCAAATATCATTAGATTGTAGATCAGAGTGTGAAGAAGATCGAGCGAAGTGTGAAGTAGTTTGAGTGAAAAGTGAAGGAGTTTTTTGTGCTTAATTGGAACTATAATCAGGCTTGTGCAAAAGCTATTTTCTCAGTTCATACCCTCCAAATTTTAATCCTATTTTGTATTGTTGGGCAGTGAGCCCCTTCTATAATTGAGCAGTGAGCTCTAGGCAGTGTGCCTAAATGCACGTGCATTCCCCTTTATTATTTTTATTATATTTTTAATAGGGTATAATATTGTGGACTAACATCCACCATGGCCTGTTATTCCACGTAAAAAAAAATTTGGTGTTCCTTGTCTCTCTGATGTGTTAATTGCTTATGGTTAATTGCTTATTCATTAGATCTGAGATTAAGTTAAGTAAAGTTTGAAAATTTTATTATTTTGTAACAACTAATTCACCCCCCCTCTTAGTTGTCTGTCCTTTTTTTTCCAACAATTGGTATCAGAGTAGGTTCCTCTGAAGAAGTCTAAAAGCTTGAGGTGATTTGAGATGGCAACATTCAAGAAGGAAAGTTTGAAATTTGATGGAACTAACTACTCGCTATGGAAAGTCAGGATGCAATGTCACCTAAGGTGTATTGGTGAAGCCTACTAGAATATTACAAAAGATCCATATGTTATTCCTCATAATGGTCCCTCCACTGTTAATGAGATCAAAGATGCTGAAAACAATATCAGGGCTACTGAAGCTTTGGTGAGTGCTCTAATAGATTCGAAGATGGAAAATGTGGTAGGACTACAGACAGCTCATGAGATTTGGATGAAGCTGGAAACTTTGTATGATGGATATGCACAGGTGAAGATGGCTAAGCTACAGAGTTTGAAAGGCAAGTATGAGAATTTGAAGATGGGTGAAGATGAAAATATCACTTCTTTTATGCAAAGAGTAAATAAAATAGTGATGGGTATTACATGTGTCGGTGGTTCTCTAGATGAGGATGAAATTGTAGCTAATATACTCAAATCCTTGCCTCCCTCCTACAAAGTGAAGGCTCACGCTATTGAAGAGCTCAAATCAGTAACAAAGATGTCAAGAGACACATTGGTTGGTAAGCTTGCTGCTTTTAAATTAAGTGAATTTGGTGAATCTGTTATGAAGACTAAATCTGCATTCAAGGCTACTATATCTAGAAGTAACAAGCAAAGATATGGTCTAGGAGAATGTTCTAGAAAGATATCCCAGTATGATGAAGAACTGAAACAGCTTGAAGATAAAGAAAGAGAGGTAGAAGAATTGGAAGAACTGATTGTAAAGAAAGAAGGCAAAGGAAAAGGTAAGTATGGAGGAGTGTTGCCCATTAAAAATGTTTTTCTTATAGTAAAATAGGTCATTTTGCATCAAGATGTCCTGAAAGAGTTCCTAGATCTAAGCCTAACAAGTATAGATTCCAAAAGAAATGTTACTTTGCTGAAGGAGTGATTGATGATGAGTCTGATAAAGATAATGGAAATGAAGATGAATGGGTTTTCATTGCTACTGTTGAAAATAGTCCTGTGGCTACTGAATCTGCTAAAGATGAGAAAGATCTTGTAGCCCGAGTTGAAGAAAAGGATGAGTGGGTTATTGAAAGTGGATGCTCACATCATATGACTGGTGATAAAAACAAATTTGTAAGTCTAGAGAAGTATGATGGTGGTGTTGTAAGATTTGGAGACAACAATGTTGGTGATATTCATGGCAGAGGATCTATTTTCCTTGGTGGTAAGGATAACACTGATGATGTTCTTTATGTTGAATGCCTGAAGCACAATCTTTTGAGTGTTGGATAGATGGTGGGAAAAGGCTATGATCTACAATTCAAAGATGGAAGATGCAAGATACGTGGAAGTTCTGGCAATATGATTGCTATAGGTAGAAATATAAAAGGTAATATTTTTCACCTGAATACTACTAGTGGGAGTTGTTTAATTGCTCAAGTAGATGAAAGCTGGTTGTGGCATAGGAGGTTTTTTCATGTAAATTGATAACATTGTCAAGGTAAGTTCCACTCAATCAGTAAGAGATCTATCTAAGTTAGTGAAGCCTGCTAACACAATTTGTAAGGAGTGTCAGATGGGTAAACAAACTAGAGTCTCCTTCTAGAGCAAATAGTTTCATTCAAATGATTTGATGGAGCTGCTACATACTGACCTTTGTGGTCCCTCAAGAGTCATATTTATTCATGGAGAAAGGTACTTTATGTTGATTATTGATGATTACTATAGAATGATATGGGTTTCCTTCTTAAGAGAAAAATGTGAAGCACTAGAAAAGTTCAAAAGATTCAAGGCTATGGCAAAGAATGAGAAAGGTATGAAAGTCAAGTGTTTGAGATCTGACAGAGGTGGTGAGTTCACCTCCAGGGAGTTCAACTCTATTTGTGAAGAACATGGAATTAGAAGACAATTATCTGCTCTCTGAACCCTTCAACATAATGGAGTTGCAGAAAGAAAGAATAGAACAATTTTGGATGCTGCTAAAATAATAATGACAGAAGGAAATGTGCCCCAGATCTATTGGAGTGAAGTTGTAAGCAATACTATGTATACTTTAAACTGGGTAAATGTTAATGGTAATTTTGGTAAGACCCCTTTTGAGCTATGGTTTGGTTATAAGCCTACTGTTAAATATTTCAATATCTTTGGAAGTAAATGTTATATCAAGAGAGATGATGATATATGAAATTTTGATGCAAGAAGTAATGAAGGAATCTTTTTAGGTTACTCTACTAAAAGCAAGGCCTACCGATGCTATAATAGAAGACTAAGAAAGATGGTTGAGAGTGAAAATGTCAGAGTTGATGAGGATTCTGCTAAATCATCCAAATATTGTGGATATGATTTAGATGAAGACAATACAAACAAAAGGAAAAATGTTCAGACACCAAATCAACTTTAGATTATTTCATATGTTCCGGTAAAGCAACCTTAATTCGTTATGGTAAATCAAGTATATTAGGAAGCATAGACAAGTGCAAGTGCAAAAGAAAGAACTGAAGAACCAAAAGATTGTGAAAGTCCCAAAATGCCAAGGTATGTAAAGCTAAATCATTCTGAAGTCAAATTATAGGAGATAAGAATAAAGGAGTGCAAACTAGAAGAAAGATTGTAAAAGAGTAATGCCTAATTTCCAAGATTGAACCTAAAAATTTCACTGAAGCCTACAAAGATGAACACTAGATGGAAGCTATGAAGGAAGAGCTAACACAAATTGAAAAGAATGACACATGGACACTGGTTCCCATACCTAAAGACAAAAATATGATTGGTACTAAATGGGTGTTTCGAAACAAGCTGAATGAACAAAGTGAAGTAGTCCAGAATAAAGCAAGACTAGTATGTAAAGGGTATTCTTAGATGGAAGGTGTTGATTTTGAAGAAATTTTTTCCCTTGTTTCCAGAATTGAAGCTATTAGATTATTTCTTGCTTATGCTGCATACAAGAACTATAAAGTCTATCAAATGGATGTGAAGTTGGAATTTTTGAATGGAGAACTAGAAGAAGAAGTATACATTGAATAGCCAGATGGATTTCATCTAATTAACAAGGAAGATATGGTTTTTTGCTTGAAGAAAGCTCTATATGGACTTAAGCAAGCCCCAAAAGCCTGGTATGCTAGATTGGACAAATACTTACTAAATCTTGGATTCACTAAAGGAACTGCTGATAGCAACTTATACTTCAAAGTGGATCATGATAAAGAGTTAATTATAGAAGTCATTGTTGATGGCATCATTTTTGGAGTAGATGACAATCTATGTATGAAGTTTGTTGATGAGATGAAGGGTGAATTTGAGATGAGTATGATTGGAGAGATGAAGTTTTTTCTGGGATTGCAAGTTACCCAGTTAGACAAGGGAATTTTCATATCTCAGTCCAAATATGTGAGAGAGCTACTGAAGAAATTTGGGATGGAGGAATCAAAGCCTGTTGGTACTCCCATGGTGACCGGATGCAAGCTAACACATAATGATGATTCTCCTAAGGTGAATCAAACTAGATATAGGTCAATGATTGGTGGATTGCTCTATTTAACCCATACTAGACTAGATATTATGAATGTTGTATGTATGGTTGCTATATTTTAGGTTGATCCAAAAGAATCACATGTGATTATTGTTAAGAGAATCTTCAAATATCTGAAAGGAATAGTTGACTTTGGAATTTGGTATCCAAAGGATGATGATCTCACTTTGAGTGCATATATTGATACAGATTGGGCTGGAGATGTAGATGATAGGAAAAGTACTAGTGGTGGTACTTTCTTCCTAGGGAAGAAGCTGGTGTCCTTGTTGAGCAAAAAGCAAAATTCTATTTCTCTATCTATTGCTGAAGCATAATATATTGCTATTGAAAATAATTGTACTCAAGTGATATGGATGAAACAAATGTTGAAAGATATCAGGGTGATATATGAAGAGCCTATTGCCATATATTGTGACAATTCAAGTCCAATAAATATTTGAAAGAATCCGGTGCTACACTCTAAGACTAAACATATATCAATCAAGTTTCAATTCTTGAGGGAGAAAGTGAATGAGAAAGAAGTTAGATTGGAGTATGTGCCTACCAAAGAACAGATTGCAAACATCTTTACTAAGCCATTTCTGAAGGATAATTTTGAGTATCTCAGAGGAATGCTAGGGGTAATTACCCCTCCTAATAAGAACTAAAAGATGCATTTACTTGCATCAATTTGTGAGCTACATTGCTATATTCTGATTCAGATTGATGTTTTGGTGGCTGCTACTCAGGGGGAGTAGTCAGATGTGCAAATATGTGGTTCAAAGCGTGTATATGGAAAGGTCATGGTTACCTTTTCCATTGATGTCAAAGGGGGAGAAGTGTAATGTGAAAAATCATTTTAAGGGGAGAAGTGCAATTGAGGAAGAGTCAGAACCAAAGGGAAAGCAAGTGTGTTGGGTTGATGGTATTTTTCACATCATGTGTTGCCATCAATTCCAAAGGGGGAGATTGTTGGATGTTGTGGATGTGTTGCTAATATGTGGTTGTCATTGATGTCAACACTATTATAATTTGGTGTATTAGAGGTTGTATATGTCGAGGATACTGAGAAAATTGTAAAAGAAAGTGTTACAAGTTCCTAGTGGAACTGTGCAGGTCATGAAGGTGTCTTGTTTTGTACATTGAAGTTCAGTTGTTGTGGACTAAAGGGTTTATTTTTTAGAGTATCTAGATCATCTACCAGAAGTTTCAGAGGTCCGTGTATTGATTTGATCATGTTTTGGTCTAATAGTATTTTTGTGGTCTCTCTTAGTGTTCTTGAGTGAAGTTTGTGTGATTCTAGTAATCCCAGTTGTTGCAGATGTTTCTTTGTTGTTTCTTGATATTTTTGGATGCCTCTAGATCATGCTTGATCTTTGTAGTATGTCTACATTAATCAATGTGCTCGTGGTCAAATATTTTTCTTATGCACATTCAAGTTTTCATGTTCTTGGCTGACATGATGGTGGTAACGTGTTGTGGATCCTTGATAAGTTAAATTTGAATGTTTGGCATGCTCATGAATATTGTTTTAGGTTACATCATTGTTTTGGCAGATGGTGTTTAGATCCACATTGAAAATTTAATTGTAAATTTGGGTCGACATTGCAAATATGTTTTATTTTCCTGGTCAACTAAGTTGTTGATGAAATCTCATGTAGTGGATATATAAGAGTGATTGTTTCATCGATGCAAAGTGTGCTTCATGTGTTGGGTGTGCTCCTTTGTGTGTATATGCGAATATCATTCGATTGCAGAGAAAAGTGTGAAGAAGATCGAGAGAAGTGTGAAGTAGTTTGAGTGAAAAGTGAAGGAGTTTTTTGTGCTTAATTGGAACTGTAATCAGGCTTGTGCAGAAGCTATTTTATTAGTTCATACCCTTCAAATTTTAATCCTATTCTATATTGTTGGGTAGTGAGCCCCTTCTGTAATTAAGCAGTGAGCTCTAGGAAGTGTGCCTGAATGCATGTGCATTCCCCTTTATTGTTTTCATTATACTTTTAACAGGGTATATTATTGTGGACTAACATCCATCGTGGTTTTTCCCCTAACAGGGTTTCCACGTAAAAAAATTATTGGTGTTCTCTGTCTCTTTGATGTGTTAATGGCTTATTCATCAGATTTGAGATTAAGTTAAGTAAAGTTTGAAAATTTTATTATTTTGTGACAACTGATTCACCCCCCCTCTCAGTTATCTATCCTTGTTTTTCCAACATACATCACCAAAGTTAAAGAATTCACACAACCTTTAAATTTTCTCCATTATCAAGGTACACCTACTTAGGTCTAGCAAAGCCTTGAGTGCAGGGAGTTCTCAACCACATTGGTTAGCTTCATTCATTAGCCAAAAACATTGTAAGCCTAATCATAGAGCTTGGCATCCTCTTAGGGTTTGCAACTTGTATTTTTGGGAACTAAAAAGTTTATAGCTCCAAGTCAAAAGCATTTACCCCTCTTAATAAAAAATAATAATATTGAATTAGTTAATTGTTCTATTTTCCCTCTCAAAAACATATTCCAATAGAATATTATTTTCAAAATATCTTAAAAATTCTAAAAATTCTCATTCATCCTCAACCCTTCATCTCTTGATCTAATCTTCACCCTTCATTTCATAATATCTTGAACTAATTTCCTTAAATTGTGGAGATATTTTGAGTTCGAATTGATCTTGTTCCTTCATCCTCCTTGATCTACTCTCATCCCTTGATCTTAAGATCTAATCTCAACCATTGATCATAATTTTGAAAATCTATAAAACATCCTTTATTTCTTCATTATCACATACCTAGAAACTTTGAATTCTTGAGCACATTCATATCAATGATAATTTGAGAAATTATCATCATCTAGGTCATAATTTCATGCTATTATAATCATGGGAGCTATTGATTGAATCCATCCAACACACCATCGACCATTAAAATGGAATGTTAGGTTTGCACTTGGTTTGTTTTCATGTTTGCATTCAATTTCATTTGTAAGTGATATTTGATAATTTCTTGATTTGGGTATTATGAATTCTAACCCTTATTTGATAATTCATGTTTCATTTCCATTTTATACTAACCCCACTTCACATTTTGGTACACTATATGGGACCCCCATCTATACTTCAATGAATTTTGTTGATTTTTTGATAATTTTTTAGGTTTTTGATACGATTTATAAAGCCACAACTAATAATAGATTTTTTCCTTTGGCATTCACGAACTATCGCCTTTGAGAATCTTTATGTATTTTCTTGCTATTTGTGTAGGGTTTCTAACAATTTTTGCCACTTGTGTAGGTTTTTCCTCGACTGATAATAAAATGGAGCCACTTCTGCAAGTTTTTTCGTGATTGCTAGTAAAATAGAGTTGCTTCTGAAGAGTGTGTTGCATCTGCTAGAGTTACGCAGGGTCGCCTTTGTAGGTATTACTATACTTGACTATTTTTTTCTACATCTCTATTTTTTTATAGTTTTTTATTTTATTTTAAAGTTTTGGCCTAACCCTAACCCTAACCCTAACCCTAACCTCTATTGTTTGTTGTTTGTATTCTTTTTCATCTAACTTATTGGTGCAATAGTCATTGGGGAAAGACACTTTTTCAAACTACTAATCTCTTTTTGTTTGTAGGGTTTGATCAGTCCAAGGAAAAGCAATTGAAACTACTAATACATTTCTTGTAGGTTCCTTATCAAATATTATCTTTTGAGCTTGTTTGCTTTCTTGCTTTCTAGATTAGCAAACATTTGCATTTGGTGCTCTAAAATCAATTTGTTTGTCATGCTTGTAGGCTAGAGAGTATGTATCCTCTCCCCTTGCACTTCATGCAATTTTGGGTAACAATACATACCTACACTTTACTTTCTTGTACAACAAAGGAGTTGTCTACGTATCCTCTCCCCTTACACTATATGTGAATCTTGGGTGATGAGAAATAGCTATGTGAATCCTTCCTTTATTGTTAGGAGGCATGTCTAAGGATTTCATCGCCTTAGGGTCTAAACTCAAGCAATTTTTTTGGTGGGCTATATCAAAGGTGCAAGAGTGAAATTGTGGTTCTATCCACTTGTGCCATGTAGAGTGTTCCTTAGTGGTCTCGAGTGATTCTAAACACGAGATTAGAGACTTTGGTCTTGTGTTGGTGTATGTCATGGTGTTCATGGAGGTATACCCACTATAAACCATTGTTATTATAATCTTAAGACCTATTTTTCCATCAAAATATAGTAGTGTAGCATACAATATCATGTGCGAAGTTACTCACCATGTTTGGTCCTTGGTTGAGGTAAAAGGTGTCTTGTTAGGACCTAGTCCTTTCAAGGAAAGGGGTGTCAAGGTGGTACATGACCTTGGAATACCATACTTACCCACTCCTTGGATTAAGATTAACACACAAGTGTGGTGAGCCTACTATGGGGTGATTCACCCATTCCAAATACTAGCTAGGTTGTGCTCATCTTGTTCTCAATTGATCTATACTAGTGACCTTTGTGGAAGAAAGCTTACAAAAATATTTTCTTACCTTGGATTTAGTCCCGAATTTTATGTTTCTATTCATATCACTTGCTTTCAAAACATAAAATTATACTTTGGTACATCAAACTTGTCAAAAATTTCTTGAAACATAGAAACAGTCACCGAAACTCATGTTTACTTGTCACAATTTTCTACTTTGGTACATTATCACTTTTGTATAAACTACTGTATCTGTTCTTTGCATATTTCTACTATTACATATTCTTCTGCATCTACATTTACTGTACTCTTTCAAAAAAATTTCTACAGAGTGCAACTTTAGCTTAGATTGTCACATTTTCCTGTCATCAAATTATCGCTTTTGCATGGTGTCATTTTTTTCTCTCTATATATTGTTGTTTTTTCCTAAATCATGGTGTTTTCTTTGGGGCAACATGGTGCATTTACCTAAATTGTCATGTTTTTAATATTTTTCCATCTTAGACATACAAATTCTTTGATCTTAAAATTGTCATAACCTATCATCCTAGAACTAAAAACATTTATCATAATAGTCCTAAATAGTTCTTTTGATCCTCAAACATTACAACTATCCTTTCAACTTGGTTTTCCTAGGAAATGTCATCTTATCATTTTCAACAAAACATAAAACATCCTTAAATGTCAACAAACTCAATAAACATCAATCTTATGAGACCATCTTCAACATCCTTTTGTCAGAAACACCAAACCAACGTGTTGGACATCAACATATCAAAACATCAGGCCAGTCATCTTTCTAGTATCTTTTGATCTCATCTTGTGAGCTTGTCAACTTAGTGGAACTATCTCCCTTCGAGGTTTACAAATAACCATCATTTCTCTTTGCTTGCACTCATAAGTCTAGTCCAAACAAAGACATCAACTCAAATATTTTATCAACATCTTGATCTCTATCAATCCAATCAATCTTTTCATCATCCTTTTGTCTAAAGGATTGACCATCAAATCCCATCATCCTTAAACATCAAAATCCAAATCAACTTTGTTATCATTTTGTCCAAAGGTTAACTATTCAATCAAAATCAACTTGAACATCATTCTTTTGTCCAAAAGACTTATCAACACATCCTTTGAAATCCTTTTTGAAATCATAATCCAAACAACATCATCTCATATCTATCATATAGGTATTTCCATCCTTTAGGTCTATTGGAAATTTTATGAAAACAAGATCTTAACATAGGAAGAAAATGGCAGCCAATACTAGTAGTTCTAATGTTCCAAATACCACAAATGTTCACACAAAAAATATTGAAACTGTACAATTGAAATGCCATGGGAATTCTCCTCAGACACTGCTCCTCCTAGGTACACTATCCCTCAACAACCAAAATTAAATCCCCAATCACAAAATGTCAATCCTACACCTCAACCAAATGTTAATCCTTCACAACTAAATCTACATCTTGAACATCAAAACCGTTTCTTTCAACATGGAAATCAACCCACTAGAGGACAAGATGGATATATAGAAGAGGATTTTGATGAAGAACTCACCAAAGAAAAGATCTTAGAAATGACTCAAAACCATCAAATACTAAATTTCATTGACAAATTGCTTAGTTATGATCCAAACAATTTCTATAGGCTTTCCCAACATGGTGCTAGGCTACCCATTGATTATAACATTGAAGCTCTTAAAAATCCAACCCTTATTTAGGATGTGAAGATACGGTGGTTAGACAAGTCTTTTAACATATAAGACAAGAAAAAAATCCAAGCTTCCATGCACAAACAAATGATCCCTCTCAAGCAAGACCAATCGGAAATCCTTTGTATAGACACTAATCTCAAATGGAACAATGGTGCAACCATAGATGGAGGGCCTGGAAAGGATTGTCCAATAGTGTAGCTTAGAGTCAATATAACGTAAATAACATAAGATATTGATCAGAAAAAATGAAATTTTATTGATTAAATAATTGGAAGTCTTACATGCATCATATGTGAAACAACTAGGTCTCACAGGCCTGTCACAAGGGCATTACAACATTACAACTGGCCAAAGGTCTTATTCAGCAGTCAGATATGAATATCCGAAGTATTCAAATTATAATCCCAAATCTAATCACTAAATATATTGATGAATTCTTCTTATGAATTACAAATAATCTTAAATATGATTCTCTAGCTCCAATAATGGTCTATGTCAATCTCAAGGGTTTACTAAACCCAATGAATGATCAAGCATATACGTCAACCTTAAAACATGAAAGATAATCTTTCATAAAATGAAATGTATTGTGGATCTTCCAAGAAAGATCCTGTTGGACCCAAAATGATTATATGATGCTCCATTAAGCTCAGCATGCTTCGAAATAGGTCCACACAAAGAATTCTAGACTAGGTCGGCCCCAAATGCTCTGACTAAGAATTACAGTGAAATTCTGAGAGCAATACATTTAAGTAAACAAATGCAAACTTCCTAAAATTTGTATGTTGTAGATGACCTTGTGTAGATGTTATATCCTACTTCATGAGTTGAGAAATGATAATGCGATGGAATGCAGAATGAAATATTGAAACTTCTATAGACTAAAATGCAATAAAAAAATATTTTTGGTTGATACAAGATTGCTTTACAACTAGGGATGCTATTGCATCAGAAAAGAAATTGCAGCCCAACTAAACCAACTAGATCCTAATATCTTGGTAGCACAAAACCTTCCATAAAAACAACCAAACCTTTTATCACTCCACTCGTAACTCATAATGGTTCAACTAGTATGTGGAGACCAAATGTATCAAAGAACTTATATGCATCCTCTTGGTCATAAACTGCAACTCAACAAGGTCAAAACTCTAACATGAAAAACATGTCAAATCTTCCTCCCAGACCACAAAATTCACCTTTACATGTTAATATTCCACCACAACAACAACATATGGCTTCACCTATCTAGATTGTTCCTAATCTAAACAATCCACATCTTCAACCACAAAAAACTAATCCACTTATCCAATCACAACAACAACAACCGATCTATTAACACACACACCAAACCTCCCTAACAACATAACACTCAAAAACATCACTCAACAACAACCTATTTACCAAGAACAAAAACCATTATACAACACTCAATATTAATAAGAGTTGAACTTTAAAAATATAGATACTAATACAATGCAATATCAATATGATACTTCATACACTCAAACTCCACAACAACAAAACTCCAATCCTCAATATCACCAAAACATGAATCCTCAACACTAAAACATAAACCCTCAACATAAAAACATGAACCCTCAACACCAAAAACTTATACCTCAACGTCAAAATGTTAACCCTCAACATCAAAACATCAATCCTTAGAATCTAAATGTTTTTCCTTAATATCAATACAACACCCTTGAAGGGCCAATGCAAACTAAAAACCTGTATTGCAACTATAATCTACCTAATCCTCCACAAAACACTCAAGGTGATTAGTTAGCATTGCAAATCCAAAATCTCAATCAAAGGATAATATACATACAAATTGGAAAGACTAAGAAGAGCTATGCCTTAGTAGACATTTTACCTTATCCATATGATCGAAACATTTCCATGATTCTCTTCCCTAAAAACTTTAAAATTCCTAAATTCAACAGGTACAAAGGAGGAGGAGATACCATTGAACACATATGGTAAGTTTTCATGGCTTGCATGGAGGTAGCCAACAATGATTCTTATTTGATGAGAATATTTCCAAGAAGCCTTGGTTGACAAGCCATAGAATGGTTTTCTCATTTACCTCTTGGAAGTAAAACATTCAATGAACTCTGAAAAAAATGCATCAATCACTACTCATATAACATTGAACAAGACATCATTGTGACTGATTTGTACAAGGTAAAACAAAACCAAGGTGATACTTTTGCTTTATTCTTACAACGATGGTGACATAAAAGCAAGTAAATGCAAATGGCTCATCCCAAAAACAACTTGTTGACATCTTCATTAGAAATATAAACATCAATTTGATCTTCCAATTAACCATGTTATGTCCCAACACATTTGATGACATCATGGAAAAAGGAATAACTATCGAAAAGGCCCTTATTGCGAAAGGAATTATCAAGATATACAACAATAGAGATCAACCTTCTAATTCAAATGATAAACCACATTTATGGGTGAAGAACAAAATCATTACCAATGATGGAGTAGCGGATGCTAAGTTTGTGCAAAACATACAACCCCCATCTAGCAACCCTCAAAACAATGCTAAAAAATAATCAACCAAATAACCCTCCAAGAAATCAACCAATCAATTAAAATCAAAATCCTCTAAGAGGAACATCAAGACCTAACAATCCCTTCAATCAACCAAAAAAAAAATACACTCCTTTGGGAGAAACTATTGAAGTGGTCTTTATGTAAATTATTGCAAAAAAACCTTATAAAATTACCTAAGAAAAAACAATATGATGAACCATAGTTCAAACCTGCTTGGTACAATGAGAATGATCATTTTGAATTCCATAGAACAAAAGGACACAAAACCAATAATTGCATGAAACTAAAGAACATCATATAAGATCTAATTGATAAGGGAGAAGTCAACATCGAACATTGTCCTGGAACATCCAGTAACAATGAATTAGGAATCTATAAGGACCCAATCCAAAACCATAATAAAGGAAATGAAAAAGGTAAGGGAAGTGATTACAATAAAATCTTGTACTCCTATTAAAATGTAGTGGACACTACTTATGAATCCAATCATCATATTGCCATCATAGCTATGATTAGTAAAAATCCTAAGTGTAATGTTACTACATGATGACGAAAGGTTACAATCCAAGGATCCCCACCACCATCTAAAATTTTCCCTAAACCTTCAAAAGATGAGTATAATCTTATTGACCATTTGAAAAAGTCTCCTGCATAGATTTCTATTTTTGAACTTCTCAAAATATCCCCCTCATAAAGAAGTTTTAGATAAAGCCCTAGTAGAGTCTTTTGTACCCAATGACATTAAAATGGAACAACTTCAAGCTATGGTGGGACACATTGCTTCTACCCATCATCTCATCTTCTTCGATAGTTTTTAGTTGATGTCAACTACTTTTTTTTTTTTCATTTAAAAAAAAATAATACTCTTTTGAAGAGGATTGTCTCCTCTAGGGCATCATATATTTTCCAATTTGTTTTATGATGATTTACTATTTTTTATTTAATTTCAATTGAGCTTCTTTTTGACTTTAAACAACCTACTTGCAATATTTTAAAATATTTATATACTAAAACTAATCAATATATATATATATATATATATATATATATTTGGATTTAGCACTGTGAGCTCTACAAAAGGGTATTTTTATTTATTTATTTAAAATAATTTTGATTGAAGAAATATTCAATAGAAGTTGAAAATGTCTAGAAATTTGAGAAAATGGTGACTTTTTTGCCATGTCACCTTCCATGTGGATATATTCGGCTGAATCCTAGTCGGTCGAATCATGTCCAGCTAAACCTTATTCAATTGAATACCTGTTCGACTAGATAATATTCAACCGAAACACTAATTTTTTCAAATTTGTTTTTTGAATTGTTTCCATTTTCATCAAATTTCTTTCCATTTTCATCCAATGTCTACTAAAACATAAAATGGACAACTTTCTGATTTTTTGAATTTGTTTTTTAGATTTCTCCCATTTTTCATCCAGTTTTTATTGAAATAACTATGTAAGTCAACTTTTATTTCTCTATTTTTTAGGTTTTTTCCATTTTTTCTCCACTTTTTAATGAATTAACTATTTCTTCTTTTTTTTTTAAAATAAACTTTTATGATTTACTTTTTTCTCTTAAATCACTGAGCATTTAATACTGAACAAAAAGATACTTTTCTAATCATTTGCATTTGTCACAGGTTATCTAGTTGAATAGGAAAATCAAACATCTAAAACAAAAGATTTGGTAATTTTCTTTAATTTATTTTTATTTTGATGCTTATATGTTTGTTGCTATTTTATTTTATGTTCATGCTTATATTTTCATTATTTTTTACTATGAATATTTTGAGCTAATGCTTGGGCTAACAAGTGGTGTAGTTGTCAACTGTCGAATACTAATATTGAAAAACTACTAATATGTGGTTTTACAGGATGTTTGGCCAAATAATTTTTATTTTTGAAACTGATTGTCTTTTAGCTTAGAACACATTTCAATTGGTGCTTAAAAACAAACAATTGTCTTCCACCATATAGATTTAACTAGGGGATGAATGAACATTTTTTGTTATGCTTGAGATGGTAGGGAGTATGCTCTCACCCTGTGTGAACTTGGTGATCAGAAACCAGACCCATCATCTTTGTATGTGTTTAATCCTTTAGAGGGCCTACCTTGGTGGAAAAAAGTACTCACCCCAAGGGAACAACCCAACCGGTAACAATATAAAGCCAAGCTACTTCCAACCAGTATATAAAATGGGTGCTTGAGGAAAGTTCAAGTACCACAAGTGTGGATGTGTTATATCGACAAGTGAATCCCCACAAACCCTATAGAGCGTAACCTCTACAAGCTAGGAATCCTCCTTATCAGAGCTAATCTTGCCAGATGTATAACCACTCGAATGGATGCCCTTAATAGACACCTCTTTTTATAGTTTCCAAAATCCCTCTATTTGTTGGTGCAAGAGGTCTAACCTCTGAAGCCATCCCACATACTTGTGGTTCTTAGAAGAGATAAAGAGTTTGTCATGGGAGATTCATGAGAACTCAAAGCTTGGTTGACCTGAGAAGTGAGTGTCATGTAAGGGGGGGCCAGTGTGGCCAAGCTTCTAAGTCATCTACTAAGAATAAGTGCACTTGGAGAAATCCAAGTGGGAACTCAGTGAATATTGTCCTTGCCAACCCTAGGATTGTGCATGATTTTTTTCATCTTGAATCAAGAACAAACTGAAATTGTTTTTGTCTGCTATGTCTTGCATGTGTGTTAAAAAATAACTCTCAAACAAACATCACACTTAGTAATTTGCAACATTTCAAACTTTGAAACCCCAAAAGGTCAAACAACCCAAACATCCAACATGAACCTATCACTAAAATATCTTGGGGGCATCGTCCTTCAATTCTATTCTTTCAATCCTTGCATTCCACCTAGTCCTTACATATTCTCCACCCTTGCATATCCATTATTGCTCAAACAAACATTTAGCCTGCACTTAGACTACTCTTGCTCGGTCTTGAAATCAAACCATTGGCTATCTATCACCCACATCACTTGAGGTTCATCATCCTTAAGTTAGGGAATATACTATTATCCTTGAGTAGGGAAATCATTTTAGAGTCCATCATCTCCTACATACCCTTTCTTGATAATTGGTCCTTGTGTCTATCCATCATAACACAAGTAAAGCCTTTACATCATAACCAACTTTGGACCTAGAGTTTCCTTTGAGCTCTTGAATTCTTAGCTTTTCATATCATACCATACCATTTTCATATCCCATCTTAGAATCATATCATTTTATTGTTTCCTTGTCTTAGGTCTCATACATTATCTTACCTTAGATTGGATATCAAAACAATCGCATATGACCCCTAGAACAAGAGAAAAAATGTTTCAAGAAGGGAACCCTTGGGGAAAAGACTTTGATGGGGAAGATCACATTAGTGTTGCAACTAGTGAAACAAGTGAAACTAAGGATGAAGAAATAACCCAATCCACTATAAACGAAACTATTAATGATAATAGATTCACTAAACTTCTTACAGAGGTGGTCAAACGTAACCCACAACAATACTTCAAGGATCTTGCTAACAAAGGAATAAAAATGCCTCTTGATTTTGACATATCATTACTCACAATGAATGACCAACCTAAATCTATTGAATCTAAGCATCCCAAAACAAACATCGATGGTAGAATCAAAGATCATAGGCCCTTTTATCTACAACCTGGTTACAAGAGATCTTCAAAGACACTTGCCTCCTTTGGACACAGATAATCAAACAAATGAAACATGGATAACATCAAAGAAGAATATAAAGAAGCTATTATCAATCAAGTTAAAGAAGAAGATACAAAAGCTACCATAGATCAAATTGATATCCTGAATGATCAAGAAGAGCTGAGCACGATGAATGATAAGGCCAAAATATCCTATCAACTAGGATCATCCACTTTTATCAAATCAGGCTTTCTCACAAAGGAGAAGATTCCAAACAACAATTTCCACATACATAATGATGGGTTTACATCTCAAGTTTTCATAGTAAAAAATAGTCATACCTTTATGATATTAGGGGACACTTTATCCAATACAAACATCAAAAATTTTGAATGCACGTTATTTTTGTATGCAGGTGAATTCAAACCTGAGCAATTCATGATGGGGAATAAAAAGACAAGAACGAGGTTGTATGATCAAAAAAAGATAGTAGAAATGTGGATAAAGGAACATCTTTTGAAGAAGAACCCATGGAAATTGTTGATGACCAAGGAGTACAGGTACTAGGAAAAACTGAAGGTGGTCATAGAAATAATTTCCTTGGTATGGAAAATCTTATAGAAATGGATGAGGAATCCATTTTTAATAATATTTCATCTGAAGATATGTTATCTGAAAGCATAGTAAAATTACACTATAAAATAATATGGGATGAATATTTTGAAGAAAAGTCTATAGTTGGAAGAGCATAGTTAATTGCAAAATTATTTAGGAGGAAAGAAATGACCCCTATTTTGGAATTTTTAGGGTTTGATAATAAGAAAAAGTCATCGAGATCATTAAAGAAAACAATAGTTGAAAACCTGCAAGAAGCATTGAATTCTATTGAAAACAAGAGTCGAGATGTTGATTTAAGTGCTTTGCATAGAGCATTGATGATGGTAATTTCTAGTAATAAATTATCACATAGAAGACAAGTTAAAGTAGTTTCTAAATTACGTAATGTTTCTAGGAGAACTGTTCAAAGATATATCAGAAAGAGAAATAGATTGGATGGAAATCTTGAGAATAATTGGGTAAATATTTGCAAGGTTCCCCAAAAAGATAAAATGTCAGAAGATGTAAAGGAATAGGTGATTGAATAATGGACCAGACACTCTCATGTTTATTCCAATAGAAGGGACACTATGTAAATAAAAGGTGCAGATGGTAAAAAAAATTCACATCTGAAACATTTTATAGATACAACTCAAATTAAGATTTTTGAAGCATTCAAGCAATAATTTTTAGATGTGAAGATTTGTCAAAGGATGTTTGAGAGACTATGACCAAGTTTTGTATGTATAAATAAGATACATGAGACTTTTTGTTGAATTTAATCTACACCTTTAGACATATAGAAAATCTATGGCAGTAATCAATCCAAAAATAGTCATCCCTGTAAGTACAACACAATTTGTGAAGTCTCTTCTATGCGAAAAATTAGAAGATTCAGATGATTGAAAGTGTAGTGTATACAAAATATATATAATGAATGTGGAAATTTGAAGTCTTTTATAGGTTGACAATATTTATCATTCAATGCAAGTTATGTGGAAGAGACTTTAATATGAGAAATACTCAACAAAGTTAGGAGTTGAGACCAGAAAAATTATTCTCAAAGAGAGTGAGTTGTCTTACAATGAGTTTATGAAAAAAAATTGCAATATCATATATCCACATATTCAACATTGTCATGGTGCTAGATGACAAGCTAAGCAATTTTGGGACTCAAAGAATTGCTTTCCCATAGGTTGTATTCTCTCTATTGTTGATTTCTCTAAGAACTATACATTTAGTCCTCAAACTAAGATCCAAAGTCAATATTATCATTTAGAGCAAGTTGCAATATTTGTACAAGTTTTTTATAGGCATGCTAAAGAATATCTGGATGGTCTACAAAGTAGCAAAGATGAATGAATTATGATCAAAGAGGTTCACTTTTATATCAATGATGATATAGGTCATGATAGAAGCTATGTAGCCCATTGTTTTGCAATGTTTTTTGAAGACCTGGGATGACGTCAAATAGATGCTTCACAACATTGGATATGGTATGATGGATGTGCTGGTAAGTGTTGATTTAATTTTTTTTGAAATTATATGTTTATTTGTTTAATTAACTTGTTTAGACTTAATTAGTTGTACACATATAGTTTATTTTTACTATCTTGGTTTTAAATGAAATTGGTTGTAACGCCACAGGACAAGTTAAGTCTAAAAAATCTTTTAATTGGTTAAGCCAACAACATATTAGACACGACATAAATTTTTTGTGGAATTTTTATGAGAGTGGACATGGAAAATCAGAGGTGCATGATGGAGCTAGAGCATGTGTGAAGTGTGCACTTCACCAACATGAACTTGCAGATAACACCATATGGATTTTTAGAAAAAATCTAATTATGTTTTTTGAGATCGTCTTTTCCTTTCAACTACAAAACCTCTTAACTTGAAATTTCACCAACACGAACTTGAAGGTAATTCCATAAGGAATGCACACGAAATTGTTGAATGGTGCAAAATTCATTTTTCTGCCCATGACTCAATATACAACACATGATATTTTTGGGAAGTTAAAGGTACATAAATGAATTTCAGTGTGTACATGAATACAATTTTCAATTTTATACACTTTTTAATTGGATGTTTGAAATTTACAGATATTGATCGATCAACTCTTACTAATTGTCAAAGAATTAGTGGTATTAGAAGTTTGCATCAAATCATGATAGTAGGACATAGTAGGCCTCTGGTAATTCAGGTGAGAAAAATCATGTTTTTTGTGTTGATTGCATTAAGAACAATGCAAATACTCTACAATGTGAGAATATTAGAGATGGGTATGTTTCATAACGGGAAATAAAACAATTAGTGGACACATCGAACCCTTTTGAAGATAATGACATTGTAGATATCTATGATCCTCTGTATTCAGCTGATTATGAATGTGTATCAAATTTAGTTGTTACAAGTAAATTTTAAATTTTTAAATTGAATTTTATTTCTTACAATTTATTTATATTCTACCTAATTTGAGCATAGTTTACTACATGGTGTGTACAAGAGATATTTTTTTTGTTCTTGTAAATCCTAACAATGTAGAAGGTGTAGATTACTATCTAGTAAGATGTATGCAACCAAAATGCAAACTATCAAAATCAATGACATATGGTGATGGACTAGAGTATCATATTGGATCAGTGGTTGTTGAAGGCACATAATATCAACAAACAAAGATAGATACAAATGGAAATATATTTATTGATTATATGTTAGGTCAAAAGGTTTTACATTATAGTCATTTAGTTATAGCAACAAGATTAAATCTTGAAACTTTACCAAAAAGAGGGTGTACCAAACAAAGGTGGAGGTTGCCTATTAAAGACCATGAAAGTATTTTAGAGATAATAAAAGATAGAGAGGATCTAAGTTATATGTACCAAGAACTTTAAGATATTTTTGTACATATATATTTTCTATGACAATAAATACATGTAACATTTGGGGATGACATCCCCCGTTTGTGACCTCACCGGTTCATAGCTTCGAGTCAAAAGCGTTTACCCCTTGAATAAAAATAAAACATTTGGACCTAAATTTGAAAATGTTTTTATTTTATGTTGAATTCAAATAATTTCATTCAATAGTAGCATCACAAACACATACTTGTTAGCTCATCGAAATGTAACATCATAGTATCAGAGATAGAATAGTACAATTTATAAATAACTTTATGATTTTCAAGTGAATTTTATTTATTTGTAAATCTAAATATGAAATTTAAGTTTTGGTTTAAAAAAAGAAATCCTTTATTAAGCTCAAGCACCTTAGTTAAAATGGAATTTTACTTGATTTAGTAAAGTAAAAATGAATTTGTGAAGTATGGTATACAAATCATTATTTAAGTTTTAATTAGACCAACTATAAGAGACCTTCATTTATGTGTCTAAATTTAATCCAATGGCATAACCTTATTATATAATCACCATCACTTACTTCCCTAAAAAATATATTTCTAGAATAAGTAATTTCTAAGTTGGAGGATTCCAAATCTTATACAATAAATTTTCTACCCATAACCAATGAAAAAAATATACTTTGAAGTCTAACTTAGAGCATTTTTCCTAGGTGTTTGAGTGTGTACACGTAAAATGTACTGATTGACATTGCACATCTGATCCCAACTACTAACACCATTTCATCCTAAATCATCCCTCGGTCTAACCATTTAGTTGAACACCTTTGTTTGATTAAATTCATCAAATTTCTTCCCTTAATTAAATAAATCATTTATCTGATTAAGTCATTCTCTCTTGTTAATTAAATCAATCAATCTGATCTAATTATCCCTATTTAATGGGGCACCGGTCCTAGCTCAGTTGGTTAAGGTGTTCCCTGTAGCAGGGCGCCCACCATGGGTTCGACTCTCCGGCACTCCCGTGGTACCGGTTGGTGTGTCCCGCTAGCACTGCCGGTCACGGTAAAAAGTTTACCGGCGGTGGGGGGTTATATGGGGGGCCGTGCTGCACCCAATTCCCCTCGTTAAAAAAAAATAAAAAATTATCCCTATTTAATTAAATAATCAATTTATTTGATTAAACCCCTAAAAGTCTATCTCATTAAATTAAATAAATTAAAACCTTATTTGATTTAATCTAGCTTCATCTCCTTTAATTAAATAAATCAAAAATATTTATTTAATTAAATCCTAAAATCACATTCTTCTCATTTTTTATTCAAATCAATCCATAAATTTAAGTAAAAAATGTCACATCCTCTAATCTCTCATTAAATTAATTAACCTTGATTAATTTAATCTCATCTCATGTCCCATCCTCTATCTTTTGCCACTTGCACATGAAAATAGATTTAATTCATTTA
This sequence comes from Sequoia sempervirens, assembly GCA_007258455.2. NCBI lineage: Eukaryota > Viridiplantae > Streptophyta > Pinopsida > Cupressales > Cupressaceae > Sequoia > Sequoia sempervirens. Next base: position 426,217,311 of record VDFB02281492.1, on the reverse strand, counting down.
TTAAATCTCTATTTTCTCTCAACATGGCATAAATAGAGAATATTCCTTCAATTTGAATTCAAAATCAAGTGGGCTTAGTCCTTCCAACAAGGCATTTATTTCATCTTACATGTCCTTTTTCAGTTAGCCAAGTGGCCATTACTGCATTTGACTCTCCCTCTACCTTGTCATTTCACAAATTTCAAATTTTAAATACTGCATTTATGGGCACATTCATCAAAATGTGCACATCCTTCATCCACTCACATTTGGACAAGTGGCACCTTTCCATTGGTTGAATGTTAGTCCCACATTACTTCATTTTGGGCATTTCTCCATCTTAACATTCTATAAATAAGAGGCTTCATTCATCATTCTATCATCCACAATTTGAGCAAAGTTATTATACTCAAATCCATAGCAATCTATCATCAATTTCATCCAAGCATAGTTAGGCTTTTTGCAGATTTCCAACATGGAGCTCCATTTAAGTCATCACCACAAGCTTACATCCTTCATCAATCATCTTCATCACATCATTGGAGTTTGGAAAGGGCCAATTTTCACATCAAATTGGCACCAATTCCCCTATGGTATCAAGAGTTTGCATTACTTTCAATAGGATTTAGCTTACTTTTTTGTTCTTTCATTTTATTCTTGTTTTCATTCCTATTTGAAGCTTTGTTAATGAATTTAATGGGGAATCCTTGTTCTTACTTGCATATGGTCTTCTAATGTGTTTGTTTCTTGTGTTTTGCAGGTATTTGGATTGGGGTTCTACAGAGTGTAAGCCTCACAACCAAACACTTCCAAATGTGCAATTTAATCTGTGTTCCCATCCATACTTTGTATGGTGTCTCTTCAACAAGGATGGAAATAGGAAACTTATTTATCAAATAACAAAAAATACTAAATTACTCCCAAATAATTTTCTTCAAATTAACACAACTTAACATACTTTTATTTATTTCCTTTAATATTATATTCATTATCTTAGCTACCCCATTTTTATATATATAGAATATTTTTCTATTAAATTACAATCTAATTATGTTTGCAAAATTATTCAAATTAACTCTAAAATCCATTTTGTTATGATAATTTAACTTTATTTTGCTTATGAAACACACAATCTCACCGATATATTTATTCTTCAATGTTTTTGATCCTTTCTCACCTAGATGTGGTTTGATCTTTGATGTCAAAACATTGGCATATCAACTAATTCATTTACATGATCAAAATTCATGGCATAGTTAGATTAAGTAGTACCATCCAATCCAAATAAATTACCATGCCTAATACCCTTTTATAAAACCAAATCTCCCCTGACCAATTTTTAACCATGATCTTATCATAAATAATATGCTCAACATTATCATCCATCTTAAAATCTTAAATATGATTTTTGGCTAAACCATGAATGTGTGACACATCAAATAGTGTGTTCATTGTGCCATCACTAAAAATTAGTGTTATATTACCCTTAACAATGATCTTATGATAATTTTTTTCACCTAATTAGACCTCTCCACCACTATATTATATATATAATTTATGTAACACTTCCTATGTGAATTCATATGAAAAGAGGCACCTAAATCAATATCTCCAAATATTATAGAATATTAAATTCTAAAATCTTTTTAATAAGTGATGAACTATAATTTTGAAGCATAGAAATGGGTTAAAAAAAATTCAAGCAAGATGACACAATAACTTTGAGTGAATTTATAGTGAATGCAGAAGTTACCTATTCTTAATTTTTAATGCAACATGAAAATTAAATAAAAATATGATTATTTTAGGGTTTTTTAATATTAATATTATGTTTATTGTTTAAATGTTAAATAATTGATGTGTAAATAGTTGTCCAAACCCTTTAGAACATAGTTGGTAAATTAGCTTTAGAACATATTCAACCTACCATTCCCAACTACCTTATTGAACCAAAAATCATTAAATTAATTCAATTTTTTTATAAATGAAAAGTAAGCAATCTAATATTAAAGTTTCCCAACTCAAAGCCTAATTATCTTCAAGAATTTCTATTTCCATAATAAGATGAACCATAATGTGAAACCATAATGTAAAATGTATATAACATGAAGATCATCATCTAAGAACCATAATGTGACAAATCACAACATAAAATTTATAACAAATCATGTATTTTCATGTAAAATAAATCAAAGTGGAGGATGCCTAATATGATTGTGGATCAATCTCTCTCTTGATCCTTGTCTGGATCCATGTCCTAATTCTCTAGATTTGTGGCCCAATGCCTCTCTTGATCCTTTTTCTCAATCCATGTCCCAATCTGTCTCCCTACAGAAGAAAGTACATTAATTAATTTAATGTACACATGTGTAAATATAAAGTCATCTTAAAGTTTTCTACTTTCCATGTTTGAATGTATCAAGTACTTTTAATATTATAAATGTACCTCAAATGTACCATGCATAGGATTGTTTGCATGCTCCAAATCTCCAAATCATGACAAACCCTCATTTAGCTAGAAATTTAAAAATACAAGATTTCAATGAAGAGTGAGAACTACTTTAAAGTTAATTTTATTTTATATATGTATGTGAATTTTTAGAATGCAAAATATATCTGATTATTTGAAAATACCTACGTCTCACCTTGGAGCACTCTACCAATGTCACTAATGTCACGAGAATGCATAGTCAAATTAGGAGCACCTGTATCAGGTAGAGGACTAGTGCCAAAGAGAAGTGAGTTGTATGTGCCATGTACATTGTGTGCAATAAGCTCAAGGACTATAGGTTGGTCTAGAATATGTTGTTCATCTTGTGAATCCACCTCACCTTGACCCGACTGTCTACCAAAATGTCATCTAATATGAGTTGCTACACCATCTAAAGGAATCTCATACTCATCACTGATAAAATAGTATGATGATCTAGTAAACTAGCAATGGAAACCAAAGCAACATTACATATAGTGGCTTCACTCATCTGGGCCACATTTGATGGTGATGGTAGCTCTACACGAATGTAGGGATCATAATTGGAAGATGTAGCCTCAGTGGGAGGACGGCTAATCCACGAACATAATAAGTATCTTCCTACACGATTAGATGACATATGATCGACCTGAGTAGCAATTACGACAATACTATAAAAAAGGTTAGATCGGGTAGGTGTTGCCACTACACCTCCTACTATTGCTAGTTCCAAATGTTTTGGAAGAACCAAAAGGTTTGGACCAACTAATGCCCTCGTGTTGATAGGTAGTGGAAAATTTGCATGTCTAAATTGAGGTTTGTTAGTGAACCTCCCTTTTCCCTATCCAACATGTGAAGGAATAGATGTGTAGTCCACTGCTAACCCTAAATGAAACTCAACATATAGTTGTTTGCAAAAATCAAGTGGTAACTCATCATTATGAGGCCATCTATGATGGGCTGCCAACCATCTGGGATATATAAAAACAACAACAAGGTCATTTGTACATCTAGTAGCAACATATCCTCTAACTTTCTTTTATCCCATATAATGAGGGAACATGTTGTGCACATTATGTGTTGAAACTCTACTAGTAATAGAATCAATTTTCTTTGTGCCAATAACACTGCTGGCAAGGGACCTATAAAACTCTTCAATGTTGACCTCATCATAAGGATTATAAGATCGAGTCATGTGAATCATACGGTGGATCTCATGTTGAATGCTAACTAATCTATCTCTATTAGGGAGATTAGGGGAGTTAAAGTATTGTTTGGTCCAAACATCTCAAGGCATTCTTTAATCTCCTAATGCTATCATTATATAAATTAGACCTCACCTCAGCTTGCTACTGATATTGAGTGGAATGATGTGATCCTTGATCATGAAACATATCTATATAAATACAAAGATCTACAAATTTAATTAAAACAAAAAAATTACAAATATGTACTTATTATTTCTCTAATTTATTAAAATATGCAATAACCATTTTTCTCATAAGATGCTCCATAGGAAGTTATAAAAAATAGGAAATATTAGCAATGAGTTGCTTGAACATCATGAAGTAAAACTAAGAACAATTTTAAGTTCATTCAACTATCTATGAAAAAGAGGGAGAAAGGGAGAAAGTAGGATTATAAAAAATTTCCTATAAAAGAAGTGGTACTAAAATATCCTAATGAAACATTCACATGTAAAAGTAACATGTAAGCATATAAATACATAAATCTTGAATGCTTCAAGAATTATGGACGTGAGGATTAAATTTGACTAACTTCATAGGAAATTTAAAGTCTTAAACAAAGAATCTCACATATTATCATTTAAAAATGTAGGTTATCTCTAAATTCCAAATAACAATCATACAAGTGTGTATAATATAGGATAAGAGTGTATGATAAAAGAGTGTATGATTAAGTATAATGCATCTATATAAGTAGGGATAAGGAGATAATCATGCATAACTTATATTTAAAAGACATATTGTATTTTAGGATACTTACAAATTACAATCAGCCATAAGCAATTCTACACTATAATTATGTGTGGTGCAATTCTACTTCATGTTAGAGAAGGGGATATTCTATTATGATTGATGTCTTAAGTGTTTAATATTTTTTCATTACACACATCTAGGCCTTTTTAGATGCCTCACTAAGTGAATGTATAATACCATTCTTGGTTATGGCACTGTACATTCAATACAATAAATGATCATGTAACGCCCCGCCATGTGAACCCCAAAGGACAAATAAACCATAATTACAGCACAATTTTTTTTTTTTAAAGTAAACATAACATACATGTAACACACATTAAATCATGACATGAATTTCATTTAAGTATATTCATTTGTACATACATCCCTTGGGGTACACAAGGAGTCATTACGCGACTTAGATCCGCACAATGACAATAAAGAATAAAAGCCAAGATATAATCCATAACAAAATAATCATTAACAAATACAACACATACATGATAAAGCATTGATAAGAAACCATCTGATTACATAAATACAACATATGCATGATTAACTTAACACATTGAATAACAACTACCAATAGCCACATAAGATTTAACGTTACATTACAATACAATGTTCAAGATGTACAATGATACAAAAGTGGTCCCAATCATAAATGGAAACCATACAACAAGATAACATGATGCACAATATCATAATTGGCTCCAAGATAGATACAACTCTGGAGTTGCTGCAACCGCACTAATCTGCACCTCTCGATCCTCGACTGGGGACCCAATGGGGTGCTTAGCACGTTCCACCCGACCATGTGAGTCCGAAAACCCACCCCCCCGTGCTAGGAGCTGACAAGAAGAGTCCTCAACCAAGAACATCCCAACACGGAATCACAAGACTCACAACATACAAAAGTATCATAAAACTCAAGAATTGCAACAACATCCAAGAGTCAACATAATAAATTAAGATCACAACTCCCATCACATAAATCAAAGCAATGATCAGTAAATAAGTAACCAAAGGATGATCATGAAACATTTCCAATCAAAGTGAATTAATAAACATAATACAATCCCAAATTGCAAATAAACAATATAATAACATCATAACACAGTACCATAAAAATACAAGATCGTAAATCAAATATAAATGAGATCATACAAAACCACAAAGTACACCAAAGATGTATCAAGGCAAAAATCATTAATCAAGATAAATCCAAATATCAACAATCTATACCAACTCCCACAACCTACTTCCAGAGGAACACAATAAAGTAAAACACATGGGCAACTAGGGGAGAGTGTCATCGCATAGCCTACATGGGTTCTCCTGGTCCTTCCTCCAAACTGAGGCGCCAGCCCCCATCTATGGATCTCCTGGCCCTTCCTCCTACTTGAGGCACCGGAACCATAGGGTAGCTCATGCGGAGCCGATAACCTCTCATGAGGACGAGGTTATGACCTTGCCAACCACGGCCTTCTCAGCCTTCCATTAGTCTACGGAAGCACTAATGAAGATGAGGCATCCATTTTTTTTTATCTTGTTATAATATTACTACCCAACCCTCCTAAGTTAATTATTAGGTTTTCACTTAATTACCAACTCACTCGTGGGTTCTCCTGTGCTCTTCCCCTTACGCGGGGCGCCAGCCCCCACTAGGAGCCACTCTCCCTAGAGACCCAACAACATAAAAATCAAGGGTTGTACCATCATAATACGAACAAAGAATCACAATATAAAAGCATGCGAGGCATTACCCATCTCGCTAACAAGTACCACATCAGATTCTTACAAAGTTCCGTACAACCCTTTTAAAATAATGAAACCAAAACACTTGCCACATCAAGGGCACATAAAGAGAGAACATCAACTGACAATCATCTCAAGCCTCTGGAAGTCAAAATAATGACAACCCATAAATAAGGTAAAATAAAGCAATACGGTCCCAACACAAAAACTTATCATACGAACATCTCCTCAACCAAAAGGACTCAAGCGGGTGACCGAAATAATAAGGATCAATCAAACTCATTCGTTGATCAAATGTGAACTCAGTAAATAAAATCACCTAAGAAAACCAAACAACTCAAGAGATACATCGAAATTAATTCATCATAATAATCATTAAACATGGGGATACACTTAATGAACAACAATAAACAAACAAACACTTTCTATCCATCCGCAAGGACCAAAAATCTAATCACAACCTTATGACACAAAAGAGCTCCCTCCATAAACAAAACTCAGATAAAATAAAATAAAATACATAATCAACTTGATACAAAGCAGCCAGCTCAAACCATCAAATCAACCATGAACAAGTAAGCATCCTTATAGAGAATTTACGAGAAAGGGAATAAGGAATAGTCATCATTTAGAAAATCATCTATTTTACATAAACCCTACATTTATCCAAATATACACAATCAACTCTTACAACTATCAATTCTCCTCATTACCAAAATAAAACTATGCTAACGAAGAATTTTTCATATCTTCAACATATCCCTATCTACTTCATAAACTCATAAATATAAAGCAATCACACTAATATTCACGCCACACAATTACATGAATGAATATTTATACAAAAATGTTCATTTCGCATAACAATTCCTAGGTCTCAGAAATAAATATAAAAGATTCCATTACCTATTTGCCAAGAGTATCCAATAGCCAATCATAATCAAAGAATATGTTTATGATGTTATACTTTCTTCCTATTTCAAATTAATTCTTCTAATTGACTTAATATTACTAATTTCATCATTTGCTATAACCATCATCCACAACATTAATCTTGATGTCATTTCTAATATAATTGAATTCTCTAGTAGCTACCTAGATATCAAATTAACATTTTCACATAATAAACACATAGAATATTTCATCTTATTTTTATTTATTTTTAATTATCTCTTCTTCAAGCAACTTAATTCTTCTAATAACTTAATATTTCAATTTCATTATTTTCCATAATCATCTAATTAAACATACTATAACTTGCTAGCAATAATTACTTATTCAACACTTGAATTAATCAATATCTTATTACTAATATTATCATTTCTTACTAAACTTAAGACACTAAAAAGGAATTCGGTCAACAATTCTATTCTATCAATTGCAACTTACACTTTTCCAAATATACATTATTTCCCGCATTCCCTTTTTCTGATCTAAATCAATGAAACTACTCTTCGTTTTATTTATTTATTATTTTCAAATTCACTAACTATATTTTCTAATGAATACAAGACAAAAAGGTCTTCTTTCTTGAAATCATAATATTTATATACCAAAATTACATATAGATATATATAGCACACATAAATATACATCTTTATTTATTTCTCTATTCCCATATTTTCTTATTATCAATCTAAGGATTTGTTTGCCAAAGATAGATTAACAAGCCTATCAACCCATGAGGTACAGAGAATAAATAATTAAAATTTCATTACAAAACATACAGGGAGCTAAATACGATATAAGGAATATAAACCAGAGAGAGGCCATCGCTATCAGTCCAAAAATATTAAATGCTACAGCTGAGACTAGATGAAAATGAGATCAGAGAGATTGCATAAATCTATACACCCTACCATGATCAAATGCGCCACTGACAGATTAACTATGAAATCAGAGAGGTTAATAAGTTTAATACACCTTTGCTAGTCTAAAGTTGCAGCTGTGAAAGGTGGTCAATGATTTCAGGGGAACTATTTAATTCTGTACAACGCCTTAACTCTAAATGTTGAAACTGTGACAGGTTGATGAGTATATCAAAAAGAGAAGATTGTAATTTGGAAATATCACTGTCTACTTGCATTATTTAACAAATTCCAAATGTTACAGTTGCCATAGATTAACAGGAGAATCAAGCAAGTTATTTAAAACTTTAAACTTCCTACATGTTTAGGCGCGTGCCTGTGACAAACTGCCAAAGAAATTAGAAAGTTAATTTAATTTACTACATCTTTGAAAATCTAGAATAAGCAGCTAAGATAAGTTGCCAACGGTATCAAGGAGATTATATAAATTTAGATTACCAGACTATGCGAAGGAGCTCATCTAAACACTGTATCCAATAACATCAATTTCCCTCAGCTTCGACTGGATGGAGGTAATTGGCAAAGGCTTGAAACATTGCATAGACCAAGAGAATTAAATAATCTGCTCATTGGTCCTCAATTTCTTCACTTGAACAATCTGCTCAATGACGGCATCAGAGAAGACACATGAACCAAGCTTCCTCCAAGTTTGAGATGGTTACGGTTGCAAAACGTGAGAAGCCATTTTCCTTCAGTTTTGCAGATAACGTTTTGGGAGTTGAAATTAAAATCAGATTGATGACTGTTATTTTATAATTGTGCAATACCAATAATCAGTGCCTTTGGAATATTAACCATGCTAGCCTGGCTAAAATTTAACTCAACCCTAGCATTGACGACTACTCTTTATTGGTTACGATTTCAATACATCAACTAATCACTTAATATTATTGGATTTTTAGTTATCATGTGATCTAGATTATTTATATCCATTATATAAGAGAATTTAAATTAGCAGCGTATTCTCAACATCCAAAAAAAAAATCCTGGGAATGTTAATAATACAGTTTGCCTAACACACTAGAATTACTACCTTGACAAAACCGCTGAAATCAATTTTTTTTTTTGACAATAAACTATACTGTAAATTATACGCACAATGATAACATATGTGAAGTATAAACTGTAATGTGAGTATATATATATTTACAGGGAAAGGCATGATTGAACGCACTCAATATCCAAGATTTTATTTGTGTTTAAGGCGTACCTTTTAACCTAAGGCATCTGAGAAGTGGTTCATCTGATGAAACAACAATGCTCACATTTTCTACCATCGCCAGTATTTGTTCATCGAACCAACACATGACAAGAGGCGTGGTTCTATCTTTTCTTGACCAGAAGATGGTATTTTGCAGTTACTACTCCATATGGTATCGATGGCTTCCTCCTTTGCTTCCATTTCATTTATTTTTCCTTCAGAATTCGGTGTACCTCTCTGCTGTCCCTTCTTGTCATTTTCTAATAGAAACATCATCTCTGTCTTACAATTCAAAAACCCCTCTGCAAACGCACAGTCTCCCCCTTATTTTCTTTCTTGGTCAGTTCCTCCTGACTTTCCCCCATAAGCTAAATTTATTTTGCCAATTCACCCATTTCTCTTCAACTTCCAAAGGCTCAAAAGGTGAAGTTTCTTTCCAGCTTCTCAAGCCTTTTACACTTCCCAAAAAAACTTATCACGATTAATTAATAAACTATTCACTTTCCATTTTCCAATTTCCTTCCTTTTTATTATTTTCTTTTCAAGATTATTTTGTTCATTATTATTATTAAATCAATTTATCTATTAATATCACTTGTGTTTTTAACAAATTAGTTTAATTTGATCCTTGGTTCTAAATCATTCGATTTAATTTAATTGATTATTATTTTAATTTCTAATCATATTTTAAAAAACTTTACAAAGCACTTATGATTTAATTAATTATTTAAACATGATTACTAACATATTATATTTTCCACATAATCAAATAACACAGAAATCAATGAAGCTCACACAGAAACTCACACACAAGTTCAGAACAACCGACATGGAGGGGCATTACATCCTCCCCCCCCTTAGCCATCGACTTACTCCTGGAAGTCGAGCTCAAGCATAACATGGTAACACAACAATATTAATGATCATAAGAACATCGACACCATAAATTAAAACATCAATTAAACGTCATCAAGTAAGCAACGAAAACCAAAAATAAGAAAATGATACCAAAACAAATGTGGTGGCAGGGTTGCAACCAAACCAATTTGACAAACACAAGGATAGATGACGAACTAGGTTGAGGAAACTTTCTTGTCAGTTCCTATTTTCCACATCAATCCCATTAGGTGTTTATGATGCTCGCCCTGTCCTGACAATGCAGATGGAATCGAGACTTAGTTCCTGCAATCCTGCATGCAAACAAACGTTGTGCACAATACATATATATCACCAATACATCGTGAGAGGAACTTCCAGCATAGTAGGGCACTCGCGAGCGAGTGATACCACACTGTCCCTCCCACTAAACAACACATAATAGTCACAACAATCCTAGTAATTCATAAACAATTTGCTTCTTATTAGTTAGGAAATATTTGTATAAGGATATTAACCATAAATCTAATTCCTATACTGTATCAAAATTAATTACTACTTGACATTATAAGTATCTATACCTGCATATTACAATTACATTACCTTCGTCACTATGCTTTCTGAAGCCAACTTCCTGTAAATCAAAAGCTACCATAGAACATTGCACATTAGTACCAATAATTCAAGTTGCATTTTAACCTCAAGATACTATATTCTACTAAAAATCATAAAATAATTATCCACAAAACCTCACATCTTCATTAAAACTCATAATTTTTTACACAAAGAACTCCACTTTAACCATTATTCAACACCAAATCTCACATCAATATCAATAAAAAGGCAAAATTTTACGCCTTCACAAATTCAAGAAAACATAATTCATCACTTAAGGACCACAAAATCACAGATTCCACACACACTTGACATATTCACACACATAAAACACATCACCAAGAAACTCATCACACTAAAACTCAAGGGTCCATAGAGCATCCCTGACAGGAAGGATACCAGTGCATTGCACACTACACCGAGGGTCCTATCCTTTCCCATCAGTTTCCTGCACCATCGACCTGACACCATCCAACGGAAGAAATTCAAGTTCACAACAATGACAAAAGAAAAGTGAAACTCAAGAGTCACGGGTCTAAGCGCAAGGTTACATAGTGAGCACACATAGTGCCCAGTGTATGAACCTAGGCTCTGATACCATGTTGTAACGCCCCGCCATGTGAACCCCAAAGGACAAATAAACCATAATTACAGTACAATTTTTTTTTTTTTTAAAAGTAAAAATAACATACATGTAACACACATTAAATCATGACATGAATTTCATTTAAGTATATTCATTTGTACATACATCCCTTGGGGTACACGAGGAGTCATTACGTGACTTAGATCCGCACAACGACAATAAAGAATAAAAGCCAAGATATAATCCATAATAAAATAATCATTAACAAATACAACACATACATGATAAAGCATTGATAAGAAACCATCTGATTACATAAATACAACATATGCATGATTAACTTAACACATTGAATAACAACTGCCAATAGCCACATAAGATTTAACGTTACATTACAATACAATGTTCAAGATGTACAATGATACAAAAGTGGTCCCAATCATAAATGGAAACCATACAACAAGATAACATGATGCACAATATCATAATTGGCTCCAAGACAGATACAACTCTGGAGTTGCTGCAACCGCACCAATCCGCACCTCTCGATCCTCGACTGGGGACCCAATGGGGTGCTTAGCACGTTCCACCCAACCATGTGAGTCCGAAAACCCACCCCCCCATGCTAGGAGCTGACAAGAAGAGTCCTCAACCAAGAACATCCCAACACGGAATCACAAGACTCACAACATACAAAAGTATCATAAAACTCAAGAATTGCAACAACATCCAAGAGTCAACATAATAAATTAAGATCACAACTCCCATCACATAAATCAAAGCAATGATCAGTAAATAAGTAACCAAAGGATGATCATGAAACATTTCCAATCAAAGTGAATTAATAAACATAATAAAATCCCAAATTGCAAATAAACAATATAATAACATCATAACACAGTACCATAAAAATACAAGATCGTAAATCAAATATAAATGAGATCATACAAAACCACAAAGTACACCAAAGATGTATCAAGGCAAAAATCATTAATCAAGATAAATCCAAATATCAACAATCTATACCAACTCCCACAACCTACTTCCAGAGGAACACAATAAAGTAAAACACATGGGCAACTAGGGGAGAGTGTCATCGCATAGCCTACATGGGTTCTCCTGGCCCTTCCTCCAAACTGAGGCGCCGACCCCCATCTATGGATCTCCTGGCCCTTCCTCCTACTTGAGGCGCCGGCACCATAGGGTAGCTCATGCGGAGCCGATAACCTCTCATGAGGACCAGGTTACGACCTTGCCAACCACGACCTTCTCAGCCTTCCATTAGTCTACGGAAGCACTAATGAAGATGAGGCATCCATTTTTTTTTTATCTTGTTATAATATTACTATCCAACCCTCCTAAGTTAATTATTAGGTTTTCACTTAATTACCAACTCACTCGTGGGTTCTCCTGTGCTCTTCCCCTTATGCGGGGCGTCGGCCCCCACAAGGAGCCACTCTCCCTAGAGACCCAACAACATAAAAATCAAGGGTTGTACCATCATAATACGAACAAAGAATCATAATATAAAAGCATGGGAGGCATTACCCATCTCGCTAACAAGTACCACATCAGAGTCTTACAAAGTTCCATACAACCCTTTTAAAATAATGAAACCAAAACACTTGCCACATCAAGGGCAAATAAAGAGAGAACATCAACTGACAATCATCTCAAGCCTCTGGAAGTCAAAAGAATGACAACCCACAAATAAGGCAAAATAAAGCAATACGGTCCCAACACAAAAACTTATCATACGAACATCTCCTCAACCAAAAGGACTCAAGCGGGTGACCGAAATAATAAGGATCCATCAAACTCATTCGTTGATCAAATGTGAACTCAGTAAATAAAATCACCTAAGAAAACCAAACAACTCAAGAGATACATCGAAATTAATTCATCATAATAATCATTAAACATGGGGATACACTTAATGAACAACAATAAACAAACAAACACTTTCTATCCATCCGCAAGGACCAAAAATCTAATCACAACCTTATGACACAAAAGAGCTCCCTCCATAAACAAAACTCGGATAAAATAAAATAAAATACATAATCAACTTGATACAAAGCAGCCGGCTCAAACCATCAAATCAACCATGAACAAGTAAGCATCCTTATAGAGAATTTATGAGAAAGGGAATAAGGAATAGTCATCATTTAGAAAATCATCTATTTTACATAAACCCTACATTTATCCAAATATACACAATCAACTCTTACAACTATCAATTCTCCTCATTACCAAAATAAAACTATGCTAACCAAGAATTTTTCATATCTTCAACATATCCCTATCTACTTCATAAACTTATAAATATAAAGCAATCACACTAATATTCACGCCACACAATTACATGAATGAATATTTATACAAAAATGTTCATTTCGCATAACAATTCCTAGGTCTCAGAAATAAATATAAAAGATTCCATTACCTATTTTCCAAGAGTATCCAATAGCCAATCATAATCAAAGAATATGTTTATGATGTTATACTTTCTTCCTATTTCAAATTAATTCTTCTAATTGACTTAATATTACTAATTTCATCATTTGCTATAACCATCATCCACAACATTAATCTTGATGTCATTTCTAATATAATTGAATTCTCTAGTAGCTACCTCGATATCAAATTAACATTTTCACATAATAAACACATAGAATATTTCATCTTATTTTTATTTATTTTTAATTATCTCTGCTTCAAGCAACTTAATTCTTCTAATAACTTAATATTTCAATTTCATTATTTTCCATAATCATCTAATTTAACATACTATAACTTGCTAGCAATAATTACCTATTCAACACTTGAATTAATCAATATCTTATTACTAATATTATCATTTCTTACTAAACTTAAGACGCTAAAAAGGAACTCGGTCAACAATTCTATTCTATCAATTGCAACTTACACTTTTCCAAATATACATTATTTCCCGCATTCCCTTTTTCTGATCTAAATCAATGAAACTACTCTTCGTTTTATTTATTTATTATTTTCAAATTCACTAACTATATTTTCTAATGAATACAAGACAAAAAGGTCTTCTTTCTTGAAATCATAATATTTATATACCAAAATTACATATAGATATATATAGCACACATAAATATACATCTTTATTTATTTCTCTATTCCCATATTTTCTTATTATCAATCTAAGGATTTGTTTGCCAAAGATAGATTAACAAGCCTATCAACCCATGAGGTACAGAGAATAAATAAGTAAAATTTCATTACAAAACATACAGGGAGCTAAATACGATATAAGGAATATAAACCAGAGAGAGGCCATCGCTATCAGTCCAAAAATATTAAATGCTACAGCTGAGACTAGATGAAAATGAGATCAGAGAGATTGCATAAATCTATACACCCTACCATGATCAAATGCGCCACTGACAGATTAACTATGAAATCAGAGAGGTTAATAAGTTTACTACACCTTTGCTAGTCTAAAGTTGCAGCTGTGAAAGGTGGTCAATGATTTCAGGGGAACTATTTAATTCTGTACAACGCCTTAACTCTAAATGCTGAAACTATGACAGGTTGATGAGTATATCAGAAAGAGAAGATAGTAATTTGGAAATATCGCTGTCTACTTGCATTATTTAACAAATTCCAAATGTTACAGTTGCCATAGATTAACAGGAGAATCAAGCAAGTTATTTAAAACTTTAAACTTCCTACATGTTTAGGCGCGCGGCTGTGACAAACTGCCAAAGAAATCAGAAAGTTAATTTAATTTACTACATCTTTGAAAATCTAGAATAAGCAGCTAAGATAGGTTGCCAATGGTATCAGGGAGATTATATAAATTTAGATTACCAGACTATGCGAAGGAGCTCATCTAAACACTGAATCCAATAACATCAATTTCCCTCAGCTTCGACTGGATGGAGGTAATTGGCAAAGGCTTGAAACATTGTGTAGACCAAGAGAATTAAATAATCTGCTCATTGGTCCTCAATTTCTTCACTTGAACAATCTGCTCAATGACGGCATCAGAGAAGACACACGAACCAAGCTTCCTCCAAGTTTGATATGGTTACGGTTGCAAAACATGAGAAGCCATTTTCCTTCAGTTTTGCAGATAACGTTTTGGGAGTTGAAATTAAAATCAGATTGATGACTGTTATTTTATAATTGTGCAATACCAATAATCAGTGCCTTTGGAATATTAACCATGCTAGCCTGGCTAAAATTTTACTCAACCCTAGCATTGACGACTACTCTTTATTGGTTACGATTTCAATACATCAGCTAATCACTTAATATTATTGGATTTTCAGTTATCATGTGATCTAGATTATTTATATCCATTATATAAGAGAATTTAAATTAGCAGCGTATTCTCAACATCCAAAAAAAAAATCCTGGGAATGTTAATAATACAGTTTTCCTAACACACTAGAATTAATACCTTGACAAAACCGCTGAAATCAATTTTTTTTTTGACAGTAAACTATACTGTAAATTATACGCACAATGATAACATATGTGAAGTATAAACTGTAATGTGAGTATATATATATTTACAGGGAAAGGCATGATTGAACGCACTCAATATCCAAGATTTTATTTGTGTTTAAGGCGTACCTTTTAACCTAAGGCATCTGAGAAGTGGTTCATCTGATGAAACAACAATGCTCACATTTTCTACCATCGCCAGTATTCGTTCTTCGAACCAGAACATGACAAGAGGTGTGGTTCTGTCTTTTCTCGACCAGAAGATGGTAGTTTGCAGTTACTACTCCATATGGTATTGATGGCTTCCTCCTTTGCTTCCATTTCATCTATTTTTCCTTCAGAATTCGGTGTACCTCTCTGCTGTCCCTTCATGTCATTTTCTAACAGAAACATCATCTCTGTCTTACAATTCAAAAACCCCTTTGCAAACGCACAGTCTCCCCCTTATTTTCTTTCTTGGTCAGTTCCTCCTGACTTTCCCCCATAAGCTAAATTTATTTTGCCAATTCACCCATTTCTCTTCGACTTCCAAAGGCTCAAAAGGTGAAGTTTCTTTCCAGCTTCTCAAGCCTTTTACACTTCCCAAAAAAACTTATCACGATTAATTAATAAACTATTCACTTTCCATTTTCCAATTTCCTTCCTTTTTATTATTTTCTTTTCAAGATTATTTTGTTCATTATTATTATTAAATCAATTTATCTATTAATATCACTTGTGTTTTTAACAAATTAGTTTAATTTGATCCTTGGTTCTAAATCATTCGATTTAATTTAATTGATTATTATTTTAATTTCTAATCATATTTTAAAAAACTTTACAAAGCACTTATGATTTAATTAATTATTTAAACATGATTACTAACATATTATATTTTCCACATAATCAAATAACACAGAAATCAATGAAGCACACACAGAAACTCACACACAAGTTCAGAACAACCGACATGGAGGGGCATTACATAGCAACCAAACATACTGCATGCATGATATTCAGTTTGGCAGGAGTAAGATACAACAGTCCACCAATCATAGATCTACATTTTCTTTGATTAGCTTTAGTAGATTCATCATATTTACTTAGCTTATAGCTAGTCACCATAGGAGTACTAACCAGTTTGGATTCATCCATTCCAAACTTTTTTAACAACTCTTTCACATACTTAGATTGTGAAATGAATATCCCTTTATCAGTTTGATTTAATTGAATACCAAGAAATAAATTCAACTCACCAACCATTGACATTTCAAATTCTTTTTCCATTTCCTATATAGTCCAGATCTTTCTCTCAACCACTCCATTATGTTGAGGGGTTCTTGGAGCAAAAAAGTGTCTCTTTATGCCATGCTCTTCAAAAAATGCATTAAAATAACTAGAAGCGAACTCTCCACCTCTATCATATCTCAAACATTTGATTCTTAGGTTCACTTCATTTTCTACTCTCGCTTTGAACACTTTAAACCTATCCAGAGCCTGAGTCTTTTCTCTAAGAAAAGAAACCCATGTCATTCGAGAATAATCATCAATAAGGAGCATGAAATACCTATCACCATTTATGCATTATGTTCTAGTAGGATCAAAAAGGTCTGTATGAATTAATTCCAACATTCTAGTAGAATGTTTCTCTTTTCCTTTAAAACTGTATCTTGTTTGTTTCCCTAGCTGACAACTTGCAAACAGTATTAGTAGGCTTTATGATTTTAGGTAGACCTCGAAAAACATCTCTTGAACTGATTGTGACTAGATTATCAAAGTTTACATGTCCCATTCTTCAATGCCACAACCAACTTTCATTTTGTATGTGCAGGATCATGATGGGCCAAAAAGTGGTGATATGATGGATATGTGTAGGGTATGTGGCTGATGACTTTTTTTTACCCAAAATTGATGAAACGAAAAGGTTTTTAAAGGAGATTTCATAGCTTTCCACCAATATAAATTATGCCATACTTTGAATTTAATAAATAATTATTATTCATTTTCTATTTGAATTATTACTAAAGTCTTGATTGATAGGATGATTGAAAAATATCTATAGCTTTGAAATGGTATCACATTTTTTGAATCTAAAACATGTGACATTCTATGCTTTGCATAATATAGGATTAAAAAAAGAAAAATTTGAATTTCATGAATTTTTGACCAAGTTAAAGTGGTTAGACATACGAGTTTTTATATTTTTTAAAATTTGTAATAAGAAAATCATAATTAATTATTTACTTGGAAAAAATTACAAAAACTATGCATCACATCTGAAAATGAGTCCTCTAATGATATCTAAATTCTTATAAAAAATATTATCATTTTATTGTGGTTAGGGTGGTCGATAGACACCTACTTCTTATTTTTTTCCCTGAAATTTAAGTACTATTGCATTGAATTTAAAATTTTCACCAAATAGATTTTTATTTTTTAAATAAACCTAGTAGTTTAGAAACTAAATTCAATTTGCTACAGATTCTATTCTTACATATTTTTTAAATAATATAGATAACTCATTCAAATTTTTACGTCAAGTTTCCTAACTCTATATTTTTTGAATTTTTTGCCACTTAAGGGCCTATTTTTTCCATGATGATCCTGCACATACCCTTAACCTAAGATACAAGGAACTAACCATCAACACCCTTAAGCTAATAGATGATTCCATGAGTTCTCCTTCCTATGGAAACCAAAGGTCTAGATCCTTTTTTGATCTCATGGGTATTATCCTAAAAAACAAGTTTAAAACCTTTGCTACACACATGTCCAACACTAAAAATGTTATTCCTTAGACCCTTTCGATAATATACATCATCAATGTTGTGTATTCATCAAAACTAATTATACCTTTCCCAACAATATTTTCTCCTAAACAATCACCAAACATGACCAAACCACCATCATACTTTTCAAGTTTAGTAAACTTACTTTTATCTCTGGTCATGTGATTAGAACATCCACTACCAATCACCCAATAGTCTTCATCATATCTAGCATGAAATATGATGACCAAAGTACCTTCCATCTCATCCTTCTTGTTCTTTGAATCACTTTTTCTTGCACATTTTCTAGAGTTAGCAGACATAGATTTACTCTCCAAAGATAAGAAAAAGCATTAACTATCATCATTCTCATAATCATATTCATTATCAAAGATTCCAACTTTTTCTCTAACATAGTACAACTTTTTGTATTTCTTATCCTATCTATCTTTATGATCTTCATTTTTCTTATGTACAATTCTAGTTGGACATATTGAAGCATAATGACCAATACTACCACAACTGAAACATTTAAATGGAAACATAGCTTTATACTTACTAGTACCTTTCTTCAAGTTCCTTGTAAAGTTCTCTTCCAACTCATTTGAACAATCACTATCTTAATCATCTTCAATATTTGTTTCTTTAAAAGTGTTTTTTGTCTTTTCCTCCTTCTTTCCAAAATTTCTCATCTCAAATGTAGTCAAGGTGCCAAATATCTCTTCTTTAGTAAATTTCTTAGGATTATATGTTTCCTCAATAACTAAAACTTTGTCACTATAACATTCTAGTAGAGTCATTAGAATCTTCTCAATTATATCTTCATCAGTCAAAGTACCCCCTTGATTTCTAACTTCATTTTCTACCAAATCAATTCTCTGAAAATAGTTTACAATATATTCTCCTTCTTCCATTTTCATATTCACATATCTATGATTTTCCATCAACTTCTTTTTCAATTTCACTCTATCATTTCCTTCATAAATATTCTCCAACTTCTTCCAAACTTCATAAGTAGTGCCTAAAGAGATAACTTTTGTTTGCCCAGTATTAGATAAAGCATTGTAAATAGCATACCTCGCTTTTTCATTCTCCTCATAAGCAGAAACCTCATCTACAGTACTAGGACCACTCACCAGAGCAACATAGTCCATCCCAGTAGCCTTCTAGGTCTTGTAACCAAGAGAGATAATATATCCTCTCATCTGCACTTTCTAGTCACTATAATTAGATCCATCAAACATCAGGATTTCAACCTTATGTGCCATCAAATCTTCCTTAAGTGGTTAAGCTTTGCACCAAGGAACCAAGGCTCTAATACCAATTGTTAAAAGGAATAGGACAATTGAGAGGGGGCGTCAATAATTTGTCACCAAATTCAAACATGAAACTCCTAATACTTATCAAATTCACAAACACATTATTCTATTATTAAGTATGAACATGAAATATTGATAACATAAAGTAAAATGAACACAATGAGCACCAAATTTTATGTGGAAGAAAAAATAAGGGAAAAGCTACGGTGAGGATTAACTCACAATATAAAGTGATAGAAAAACCAAATACAAGAGGCTCACTACCAAGGGTTCACTACCCAAAATAGGACTCATTATCCAAAATAGGACTCACTGTCCAAATACAAAAACTCACTTCCTAAAGAAAGGACTCACTATCCAACAAGGAGGATCACTACCTATGGATACAAAATATAATAGAAATACCCACAAAAATAATTTACACACATCCATAGCCTTCATCAAAATATTGCAGAAACCTTCAGCTCACTACTTTCAGGAATCTAACACAGTGAAGTACTACTTCCTCAACTCACTTTTACACAACTCTTCTCTTAAATTGTGTCTTACTTAATTACTTTCCACCATATAATCCTTTGCATCTTGACTTGCATTTATACCATCTTTGACCTTAGAAACATTCTCCAAGGTTGACCACATACGCTTCATTTAATAAATTTAAAATAGGTCAGTGACTCAACATTCTCATAGTGGAAAAGAATGAGAGTGGACTAATTAAACACTTAACCAAGACCAAAAGAAAAATCTTGAATCAACCACATGCATCCTTAAATAAATTTTAAATTTTGAATATGACGTGTGAACACCAAGTTGACCAAACCTAATGAAAACACAAATGAACATTGAAGTACATGCTTTCCAATAGGAATATAATACATGAACAACATAACACACTTCATCATGCACAAGAACACATCTTAGATACTTCTAGATACATTCACAGTAGGTGTAACAACCCTCAAACACAAAAATATTTCCAATAGTCCATCCAGACTATGTAATCCCACACAACAACTCTGAAGCTCATCTTTCGCTGAACCAAAACTTGAACATCTCTGCTAGAACCTAGAGAACATCGTTAGAAGAAAAATTCCAAATCTGCAAGACCTGAAACAAAACAAAAAAGGACTGCAGAGCAGAAACATTTCTCCTCATCCACAAATAACCAAAATTTCCAAAATATTTCACACACTGGTGAACTCAACTTTCACCTTCCATCAAACCAACAACAACAAATCAGGAGATATCACCAACAGATTACCAACAACAAACCTTCAGATCCACACAAGTATAGGATCAACACAAAGCACATATCAAAGCACATTCTAAACACATACATAACTCTAACTTCACTCTTTATTAGTTTTCTCAAAAGTGTTTGGTAACCCATCATTTCAGCACATTTTCAACATCATAAGGATATCTCCATGTACTCACAACATCTCAACTAGATACATGCATAATCTGCAATATTCTAAACTTTTTTGACATCAATGACAACATTAATGACAACACCACCAAATTTTCTCATACTTGCAACATAAAAGATTTATAAAAGTGTGAAAGTGTGTTACAACACTTTACAACACCCAAGACAAGGCTTAATTAAGGCACATTTTGGTTAAAAATATGTTTATTAGACTCAATTCATTAATTAATAGAAGCCTATAAATGTGTGAAAGTGTGTTAAAATACTTTAAAACACCTTTACAAGGTACCATTTAATTTCATTAGTTCACAAGGGCCCAAGAAAACACTATTTCAAGGCATCCTTAAGCTCAATTTCACAAAGAGGGCCTAAACAAGTGTGAAAATGTCACTGATGACATTTTTTGAAACTACAATTTCATATGCCTCTCTGGGCAATTTAGTCCCATGTCAGATCTTAAACTATATTTTCTATTTTTTTCCATTCTTTTGTTTATTGTTTCTAGATTTCTATTTTTGTTTACAAGGTTTCTATTTCATTCATTTTATTCCATCTAGTTTAATTTGGTTTCATTTCAATTGCATTTATAAAAATAAGAATCATAATTAAAGAATATAATTTATCTTGTGTTCACTACATTTAGCTTGCATTCATTAATTATTGTTTGCATGAACTTTACTACTTGGTGTCCTTTTGCTAATTCTATAGCTAGAATAAGTTTGAGACTCATGCCATCCCATGATAGCACAATCATCATGGATCTTGGGTTATCTAACTCTTTAACTCCTAGTATTGGCACTAGTTCACTAGGTATGGATCATACCCTTAATAACTATTTACCTTTATCTAGCATGAAAATTGTTCAAACAATGGTTGCTATTATTCCACAAGAAAACATAATCCAAATACATGAAGACTTGGAAAACCTACAAAATCAACAAACTACTAAAAATATTTCATCCACTGGTATCCCTACCATAGATATCATACATTACATGATTGAAAGTGAAGGAGTTGAACTTGTGTGTAATCTAGCTCAAATTTTTGGAAAATATCTTACCTCAACAACTAGTTGTGCTCTACCTTCAAAAATTTCCCAAAGTCAAGGAGGAACCCAAATTCCTCCTCCCACAACCAATGCCTCTATTCCTACCTATACCAACACTTAAGTTAGAACAACAATGCAACCTACTAGTAATGTCATTCCTACCTTAGGTATTTCTACTAGCATCCCTAGTACCTTTGTGGCATCATGCATCATATAGATCCTACCACTTACCTCTCATAACCGAGTATGTTGAGGACCATGATTGGCCAAAAAGTGGTGATATGATGGGTATGTGTAGGGTGTGTGGCTGATGACTTTTTTTTTACCAAAAATTGATGAAATGATTTTTTTTTTTGAAAGGATATTCTTATCTTTCCACCAATATAAATTATAATTTACTTTGAATATAATAAATAATTATTATTCATTTTCTATTTGAATTATAACTAAAGTCTTGATTGATAGGCTAATTGAAAAATATCTATAGATTTCAAACGGTATCACATTTTTTGAATATGAAACATGTGGCACATTCTATGCTTCACATACTATAGGATTAGAAAAAAAAATTTTCATGAAAGTTTTGACCAAGTTAAGGTGGCCAAACATACGAGTTTCTATATTTTTTAAAAGTTGTAATTAAAAATTCATAATTAATTATTTACTTGGAAAAAATTACAAAAAATTATGCATCACATCTTCACATGAGTCCTCTACTTATATCTAAAATCTTATAAAAAATAATTTATCATTTTATTGTGCTTAGGATGTTCAAACAAGCACCTACTTATTTTTTCCCTAAAATTTAAGTGCTACTGCATTGAAATTTCAAATTTTCATCAAATAGTTTTTTTTTTTTTAAATAAACCTAGTAGCTTACAAACTACATTAAATTTTCTATAGATTCTATTCTTGCATATTTTTGAAATAATATAGATAACTTATTCAAATTCTTATGTCAAGTTTCCTAACTCTGATTTTTCTAAATTTTTCACCACTTAAAGGCTTATTTTTTCATGATGATCCTACACATACCCAAGCATTCCATTTACTTCCCCCTTAAACACATATACACCTCCACCTTATTCACCTTCATATCAAAATGAAACCAATGACACTATCCTTAACCAACTTTTGCAAAATGTTTCATCCCTTGAAAATAAAATTTCCACCATAAACCAACATCAAAATCACCAACCTACATACTATATTAAAAGAAATCCTTTATCCTTGGAAATATAGAGAACAACTATACCACAAGGTATAGAGATTCCTAGATTTGAGAAATATGGATGAAAAGGATATCCTTCTAACAATTTTTTTGCTTATATTGCCTTATGTAGTGATTTTTTCCTTGAGGATAAGCTCTTGGCTAACCTTTTCCCTAGTTCCTTGAAAGATACTACTTTAGAATGGATTTCCTCATTATCAAATAACTCAATTCATTCATTCAATGAACTTGTTGTGGCCTTTATAAACCATTTCCAAGTACACATGACTCCTAAGATGACTTTAGTCGATTTGATGAGTTGTAAGAAAAAAAATGATTAAAAGGTTACTAACTTTATTTCACACTACCAAATACTTCATTCCAAAATTAATATAAATATTTTTGATCCTCACCTTCAACAAATGTTCATTGAGAACTTGCAAACTAAGATATAAGATAAGATTGGCATGATGAAGTTTCCTTCCTTTATGTACTTATGTATTTCCTTTCATGATTATCAAAACTCGGTTAGTATTCATGAAATAAAATCCACCTCTAGTTGTCCTAAAAAGTTTTAATCCACAAATAAAAAAAAATTATCAACCTTTTAAGAAATGGAATTAAGAATTCCTTCAATGAAATCCTCCTCAACCAACTCAACATGTGGATACCCAAGTGACTGTTATAAAGAAGACAACTCCTTTCACATTTGGGTATTTGGCTAGATAAATTACTCCCTTACCCAATACCCTCCATAGCACAATTTCATGACTTCTAGAACAAAAAATGATCACTTTTCCTCTCATTAAAAATCCCAATCCTAATAAGCTTTTACCTCCAATATTTAGATCAAATTCTTACTACCATTATCATTGACAAAATGGACACATGGAACATTGTAAGCATCTTAAACATCTTGTGCAAGACCTCATGATTTTGGTTGTCCTCAAATTGGAGGTGTTAATGATCAAGGAAATAGATTTGTTACCCCTCCTAACCAAAACTTGCAAATATTTAACAAACCTATGCAAAATCATAATATTTAATTTGTCAAAGCTAGTGAAAGTAAGAAGAATGATGTGATGAATTTTGACACGGATGATGAAAACATAGATATTATTGAACAAGGTCCTATAGATACTATTGAACAAGGTCCTATGGATACTATTTGTGGACACCAAAAAAGTAACCCTTCTACTTTTTCTATCTTGTTTGGGTCCTTGTGAACTTGGCTTGGTTGTACCTTGATTTAATGTTATAATGTGGTCGTCACATTCACATTAGGTCTTGGGCCCTAGCAAACTATAAGAATTCAAGTGGTGCCTTACTTAAGTGTTGTAAAGTATTGTTACACATTTTCACACTTTTCTAGGACCTTTTTAATATATTTCACCTAAATAACCTATGTTTATCACTTACCAAGCCTTATTTCAAAGCATTGTAAAGTGGTGTAACAAACTTTGATGCTTTTCTATGCTTGTCATCAATAATTTGACCCATTCTTATGTTTAAATTCCCCAATTATACACTTACATGCCCTACTTAAGTGTGTTTTTGAGAATAATCTCATTAAACATCATTTAAAAAACCTTAATTTCTGACACCCACTTAAAATTCCTATGTGGAACCAAGTCACCAATAGGGGTGAATTAGTCCCATTTGGCTCAAAAATCAAAATTATTTCAAAATTCTAGCAAGATATTATTTTCTAAGCCGTGAGGTCAGCCTGTGATGTTGTATTTTAGGGAAATTATGCATAATCATGTATAAATATAGGTTTTTTCCTCTAATTTGCATCCTCCTTAATTTCTAACACTCTCTTAATTTTCTAATCAAGCAATCAAGTGATTTTGCATTAAAGTATTTTGTTTGCAAGAGTATTCAAGCACTTTGGAGCCATTACTTGCATATCTCCAAATTTCCACTTCAAGGGTTTGTTGAGTTGTAGAATTTCATGTTGTTCATTCATCATTCTCTTTTTCATTTCATTTCATTTTCAAGGTTTTAATTACCAAATAGGGGTTTGACCAAGGAAAACCACTATTTACTAACCCTTAACACTATTTCCCCTCTTTGCATGTGTTTAGTAGGTCTTGTGTGCAGATTTACCAAAGAGAAAGGTATGAAAAATTGTCAAAAAATCATCAAATTCATTCAAAGTGGTCAAAACCCTAAAAGAATCTTGGAGAAAACCTACAAGTTAGATTCTACATTTTCAGATCAAGAAACCGGTTAGGAGTTGAAGTGCAGATCGGGAGCTACAAATTGCACTATTAATTTTAAATTTTTTTGAAGTGGAATAAGTTGCCATCAGTGGTATATGAGTCCCACTACTAAGCCTAAAAATTGGTTTCTATAGTTTTGAGTACCCTTTCGTCTGAAACCTATTCTAGCAGAATTTCCTAGAAATAGGACTAAGTCGTCCAGCTTGGCATAAGTGTCCTATTAGGATTCATAGTGAGATTCCATCCTCTATCAAAGGTGCATCTCTTTATTTCACATTTTTAGTTGTGTTTTCAAGCATCCTTCATTTCCTTTGTTTTGCATCAATATTTTATCTTCCTCATCAATTTCCATCCTTAGGAACAATCTCCTTTGGTAGATTTCAATCTCCATTGCATTGTAATCTCATGGAATTGTTCTTGAGTGTGAACTTCAAGTGAAATCATATTCTTCTTCCTTCATTCCCATTTTAGGTGTGGATAAGAGAAGTTGTGCATCCATTTTCATTGTTCACACTATTAAAAAAAATCCTATAAAAGGTATTAATCAAAACTCAACCTCATAAGGGCCGAACTAAAAAGCCTCTTAACATTTATTTCTCATCGAAAGATATAATTAGAGATGCACCTGATGGTCCTCTTTACATAGTCATTTGAATCAATGACAATCCCGCTAGTGGGAGATTAATTGATCCCATCTATAGAGACATTTTGATGAACTTTATCAAGAAACATATGATAAATTGAAAGCATGGATAAAAATTCATATTGGTTTCGCTTGCACTATGATGGGATTGATCACCCTTCTAAAAATAGGACCAAAACAATAGATGTCCCATGATCCATCATCTCAATGTTGGAAGCCATCCCATCAGTTGTGCATAAATGCTTAAAGTTCCCCTTTGACAATGAAATTTTCACCATGCACCATAGTGGCCTTAATCATCTGTCTTCCCAAGGAAATTTCTCATTGGATTTCTTTTGGCCTAAGCCTATGGAACCTACTAAACCATGAGAAGACTTCTTCTCCAAATCATAGAAAATTTCTATGGTGAAATACATAGCAAAGATATCCCTTAGAAACATGCCTCAACCTATGACTAAGCCTCTTGTCCTTGACGAAACTATGATTGAACCTAAAGAAATTCCAAATAAATAAGACCAACCTAAGACAAATCCTTTTCCCATTTTATACAAAATAAGAAGAGACAACCAAAGAAATCCCATCACACCTCCTAAAATAACTAAAAAATATTCAATAGCCTCCCGTGGTTTTTTTCATTCCACCCCTTAGGGAAGAAAAGAAACCTATGGTTCATAAACCTGTTGCTACACAAATGCAACTTGAAAATTGTACTAAAACAAATAGAAATTGTAGAGAGCGTAGGCATAGATATTGTACCCTTTCTCAAAGGTTAAACAAAGAAAATAAAAATCCAAACTTGACTGAAGCAATACACGGTGAGTCTCCCCCTTTTTTGAAACAAAAAGATCCTATATTGCAACCAAAACAAGAGATAAATCCTTCTTTGGAAATTATCATTCGACCTCCCATTGTGATTACCTTGGACAATGATGATGAGGTTGCTAAAATTTATGAGGAAGTGCATAATGAATTGAATACATTGTTTTCCTCTTCTATGAGCTTAAATTACAATTCTCCTAAGAAGAGTGTTGAACAAGTGGTGATGATCCTAGTACTACACTAGATGTTGTTCCTTTGGCCAAATTTTTTCCTTTTGTATATGATGAATAAGATTGGGATGTAGATGACTTACTATAGGTTCACTCACATCTTCCTTACTATTCTTTGGTATTATTTTATTTTTCATGTTATGTGTATTATTGCATGTGTGTAATGTGATCCCCTATACTATTTTGATTGATTTACTTATCTCGTTATCACATTCCTCTATTTGTACCTACATTCTTTTGTATGTTTTAAACATTTTATCCTTTATCTTTTATTTTTCTTTTTTTTTCCTTTTGGGGATGATGCAAGGCATTGAGACATTTATGACTCTTCCATGTTGACCCAAAATCTTATCCTTTATATTTTCTTTGTCTTGTGTTTTTTGTTTGGAGAAGACACAAGGTGTGAAGACACTTAGGTCTCTTTCATGTTGACATGAAATATTTTCTTTTCTTTTTTTCTCTTTGTGTCATTATTTTTGTTCCATGAGTATTTGGGGAATGATCATAGTTCTGAGCTCTCTAATAACATTGTGATAGAGACATAGTGACCTCAAATCCATAGATACCTTATGTGATTTTGGGATGTCATTTTGGGGACAATCCCTTTTCATGATGTAGATTCATTTTGAAACATATGACTTGGCATAGGGCTTTCCAAATAAGCTCTCATATCCTTTTTATTTTTAACATTTATCATTTGCTACTTTAAAGTAATTACTCACAACATGGTATTTAGCAATTTCTTTAGAGTGGGGGCATATATTGACATTATTATTTTGCATTTCATGTTTCATTGTGTGGTCTTCTTAATTCATGTGATGTGTCTTTCACTTTGTGGTGACATTGGGTGTGATGTCCTTCAAGAGCACGATCTCTCTTAGCATATTGTATTCCTCTTAGTGGCTTGATGTGACACACTACATCCCTTAAGATATGAGTTTTCTATTCTTTGATTAATCCTCTCTTGGAGACATTAGGCATGATGTTCTCTAATTTAATACCCTACATGAAGTAATAAAAACTTCTTTGAATGTACCTTACACTACCCTCTACATTTGCAATATCTATTATATGGCCACCTTACATAACACACTTTGCTTGCCTCATTAATCTTGTTGTTTTGGTTGTGTGGAACCTTACAAAAATTATCTAAGGTATAGATTTGGTATGGTTGTACATATGGGAGCTGAAATTAGGAGTGACTTTCCAATAGCCACTTTCTTTTTTTTGGTGAGCACATACTAGTTTTGTGCGCATGCATCTCGTTGGGGTCCCACCTAGTGCACAACTTGAGGTTCCACCATCCCTTATGAGTGTTTATTTGTTTTTCATAGTGGACATATTATTCCACTTGTAAACATTTTAGTACAAATAGCTTATATCTAATCCACAACATGCGATACAAAAGGTCGAGGCTTGATCCACCCCTTTTGTTTTTGTTTTTTCTTTTTCTTTGTTTGGTAGTGTATGCTTGTTCCTTGATGTCTCTCTTTAAATTATTTAAATGTGTGTTCTATTTTTCCAATATTGGTTTTCCATAAGATCTTGATCTTGGGAGCTTGTGCAACCCTCTTGATCATTTTTGTCCTATATTACTAGAATTGGTACACTCAGACACATTTTGATGCTAGTCTATCTACTTTAGTGTGATTTTCAAACAAGTTCCTCCTCACACTAGGGTGGGGGCTAAATTTAGTGTATTAAAATGTATCCCTTTACATTTTCACACTTTTTTGGGCCCTCCCTACTAAAATTGGGATTCTTTATGCCTTATTTTGTCCTAATTTTGAATCCACAAGCCTCAATTAATGCATCTTTTCAAGTATAATCCTAGCACACATCTAATAACCAATGATAATTTAATGTTTTAGCTTTGTATGGCCAATATATAGTGATTAGGGACTCATACACCACCTTGGGTGTATGGTTCCAACCTAAGTTTTGAGGCCTAAATCTAAGTTTATCATAAAACTAAACATTTCTTGAAATTTGTGTCCTAAGCCTATGCTACTAGGACTCATGCGCCCCAACTGGAATATGACTCTTGCTTAGCTTGGACCTAGTTTTAAATTTAATTCTTGGTAGGATTTTATTCTCATAGATCTAATGTTGGCTTGTAGTGTCGTAATTTCATAAATTTAGTATAAACAAGTATAAATACAATGTTATTTCACATTTTTTCCCTAGAAATTTAAGTGGTCTTATGATCATTCAAGTGAGATCATTCAAGAGTGATTATCATGCATTTTGGAGCATTATTCATGATTCTAGCATCATTTTAAATTCAACATGCATCATTTTTTTTTTTTAGCTAACATTTGTGATGTAGGTTCTTATGATTCAATCAAGCATTCAAGTCAAGATCCACAACATACAACCAAGAGTCAAGATGTATATTCATGCTAGCCATTTCATAAAAGATTGCATCCTTTATTACAAGGGTTTGGTGAGTTGTAAGATAGCTTGTTCATTTCTTCATCATTCCTTCATTCTATTTCTATTCATTTGAAGGTTTGATTACCACAATAGGGTTTGACCAAGGAAAACCCCTGTCCACTAATAAAATAATATTTTTCCCTCCCTTTGATGTGTGATTTACATGTGTAGGTTGAAGATCCATTGAAGAGAAATATTGGAGAAAATTTGTCAAGATGTCATTTGAAGTTGTTATCTACATTGTAAGATCATGGAAAGTCACCTATAGATTGCAATTCAATGTTTTAGACTCGGAGATTTGATAGGAGAGAAGCTACAAGAGAACACTAGAGAATTTTTGAGTTTTAGACCAATCCATATACTGGGACTAAATCACCACTTGTTACGTATGAGTCCCAGTATACCAAATTTCAAGCATTTTTTGGTAGATCTTGGTTTAACAGTTCCAAATTTCAATTTGAGACCAAAACCATAAACTAGGACTAAATCGCCGCTAATGGCGTATGAGTCTTAGTGTGCATTAAAAGTTATATTTTTGAGAGTATAGACCTTGTTTCAATCTTCTTCAATTTTCCAAGTGCCCCTTTGTTATTTCTTAGTTCATTCCTATGATTTTTGGTTTGATATCTTAGATTTCATAGTTATTTCTTTCCAATCCTTTTCTTGGTGGTGAACCCCCTTATTGTCTTTAATCACACCCTTAGGAAACCTTATTGTAGATCTCTTTTCCTAATTTATATCCCTAGATTGAGATCCCTAAGGTTTCATTGAATGAAACTTGAAGGAAATTGGTGGAGGAACCTTAATCTCCCTTTAGTTCTATCTCCCAAACATAAAGCACTAGTTTTTGACGTTTCACCAAGCAACCCAAACAAAAACATAACAAATCCTCCACCTATTTCCTATAAGATACCATGAGATAACCAAATATGTCTTGAACAAGTTTGTAAAGTTAAAGAGAAATTTGTTGAAAAACCTCCCATGGTTCCTATTGTTCCTCCTTTATGGAAAGAAAAGAAACCTATGATTGATCAACCCACTCCTACATAATCATAACTTGAAAACCGAACAAAAAGAAACATGTAAACATGAGAAATGTTTTTGGAAAAATGTGGGGCATCTCAAAAAGAAACATTTGAGATCAACAGTGCCTTTGGTAACCTCATTCCTCTAGATTTCCTCAAAGACACATACTACTATGCTATAAAGTGGAAATAGACATAGTTCATTTCCCACATTGATCCTTTTGAGAGAAACTCATTTTTAACCAGTTTCAACAACACCATTAATAGATTTAGGAAACATAATCAACAACCATGAAATATGAAACAAAATACATGAACACATAGATATACATAGGGAAAATGCTTTCAACTTAAAAATCCCATACTCCAAAAGCCTAGATTTCCATTGTATTATTCAACAAAAAATATAGTTGCAATACAATATTAGGCTCATAGAATATATAGGAGAATTGCATCTTGTTCCATTCTAGAGAATATTCTACATCATAACCCATCACGACCACCTCTCTTAGTGAAATACATATCACTCTATTGCATAGCCACATGGCTTAACCACTGGTCTCTTAGCCTGTCTATCACATAGCCACTCGAGCTTCACCTTCTATGAGATCCATCTCTCTTAACTTCCTAGCCTTGCAGCTAGTTCAAAAACGCCTAGCTTGCACTCACCCTCTCGGCTTGCATCTAGCCTCATAGCATGCACCCAGGATCTTGACCTCATATCCTACATCTAGTATCTTGGCTAGTCTGAGCCCACAATTTCCACCACTTTGTTTTGAGAGAGATTCATCTCTCAACCTTCGCCAAATCTAGCCTCTTAGCTTATAGGTCAGCTTGTTCCAAGGTAACTACCCCTCTTCTTTGAGGTTTGAGATATTCCAAAAAGAGTCCTCTCTCTCACTAATTTTTCAACTACCACACCCCTTTATGGTTTCACCTTGAGCCACATTCCATCATCCAAATTTCAAACCTAGCCATCAAATAAGCAATCAAACAGATCCCCATCACCGAAGTTAGGGTAATCCACCTACACCATGCCATCTGGTCAAAGAGACATTGAGAATATGCATCCACATGCCATCTGTTCTCCACATCATTGCCACCTATCAACCTTCATCACAATCCACCATCCTTATTGGGTCCCAAGTGGTCCCCACAACCATCGACATCCAAGCTGCTACATCACTAGAAAATTGAACTTCAAAACCTCTTGATGAAGGTTGTGAAGTTTCTAGAACTCATGACTTGCCGATAAAGGGATCATCCTGTCACTCAAAACCTGAACTTCATAACCTCATGTCAAATGTTGCAAAGTTCCTAAAACCCATGACATGCCAACAAAGGGATCTCTCCATCACTCAAAACTTGAACTTCCCAAACCGCATGTTAGAGATTGCAAAGTTCCTAAAACTCATGATGAGACAACAACAAAGGAAGTATACTTCCCTCCATAGGCACTAAGTCATAAGGTTCTGATAATTTTGAACCCCATGGCTTCAGTTAGATAAACTTGAAAACCAATGACTTAACTAAGGATGATGAAAGAGGAAAATCATAACTGCTCCAGGAAGTCGATCAAGCCAGTAAATTTGAGTCACATTTCTCAACATTCTCCCACTTGACAAAGAACTTACTGGATCTTTCCAAAGAAAACACAAGAATCTTAAACAATGTTTTCATGCTCCAAGCAAGAAACCTACAATGACATGCAAGATGTCTACGAATTTGGCAATAGTTCAAACCATCCACCATATGAAAAGGAATGAGCTAAGGTGTATATGCACCAATCTCAAGAACACAAGCCTTAGATCCTATAGACGAGAAGGGTACCAACACTATCATCAATCCACTATTCTCACAAGTTATACAGATGAAACAAACCATCAACTTAAAATCCCTCAACAAGAACACAACCATGAATCCATCCTCTAGAAAGCAAGATAAAACATCAGCTACACCAACAACCAAAAAAATGACTTCTCCCATCCAAATGATCAACCCACATGACTGAAAATAGCACACACAACATGTGCTAATCCATCCAATCACTCATAGCTCCAAGGTATCCCATGCTCTAGCTGAACATACCATGGTCTCAAGAGCAATGTGTCATGCAAAAACTCTAATGCACAATCAAGAGTATACTATGGCATGAAAGAAAACAAACTCTAAACCAACGTCTCAACCAAAGACTCCAAGAGTCCTTCATGGATCCGAGATTCTATACATCTTTAAATATTGTCCATGGAAATACAAAAGAACCCTTTTGTAGTAACACGAATCAAGAGTCCCTCCTTGTAACATCTGCAACACCAAAGAAGACCATTCACCACCATGTGATGAATCTATAGTCACTATGAAAGCTCCCATTGACCCATGACACCAAACTCTCCAAGCATCATGACCAAACATTTTCTAAACTGAAAATCCTCTAGGTCCACAATGACAACATGTTCATTTGACAACAATGCCAAGCAACACCAAGATTTACAGACCAAGCAAACAAAACCATCACTGTCAAAAGCTGACACAAGGCATTGTATCCAAGATATCCATGATATCATGATAAACATGCTTCAGGTCCCCATATCCAACTATTCAGGTACTCAACACCATCCATCCTCTCATCTCAAAGCACTACACAAATGCATAGGTGACCATAGACAATGCCAGCTAACAAGTCTACACCAACATAGAATCAGGTCTAATGGATATAGACAACCCACTTTTGAGTTGTCACATAGAAAACATGTAGATAAAGACAACCCACAACATTGCACAACCCATTGATCCATTTAATAGAAACATGCAAACCCATCAGCACACTAGAAAAGAAAAACTAATATCTCAAAGAGAACAGCAACATAGATAACTTGACACAAACACTAGACCAATCTCATATCTAATTCACCAATCATATCCACAATGAGAATCATAGTCAAGGGACCCACAAAAACCACCACAATAATGTTGAGTGAAAAATAATGTACCAACACTCCCATACAGATAAGGCATCTCACCTCCACAAACCATGCTAAACTACAACTATCTCATCTAGTCACACCCCAAAATCAAGGGTCTAGAAAATAGATTGAAAATAGCTCCACATAGCCATAAGTTTTGCTTGACTGTGTAAAACCTACAAAACCATAGATCCATGCAAGTACAAACAATAGATCAGGAACTCCAAACCCATTTCAAGCCAATTCCAAAACCACTAACATGCACATGCAATTGAGAGATAGGCTATTACAAAAGCTTGCAAATCATCCAATGATCAACTCCATAGCCTACACACAATCAAGGTAATAGAAAAATGTTCCTTACAATACTAGGGAAAAAATTTAGCATAAGCACATTAATCCATGATTTAAAAACAACCCAAGCTTCTTCATATCATTAGGGAGCCTCTCACATAGAAACCCAATATGAAATCTTTGCTACAACACAACCATAGAGAAAAAAATATTCCACCCCATGCATTAGGGTTATGCCACTGCCAACACATGAGCTTTAGGTCACAATATTTCAATATGACCAACTCAATTTTCTCCATCTTCACCATTTTCCATGTTATGTGTTGTCTCAAAAACATAAATAAAAAATCAAGAACTTTTACTCATCAAAGAATCAATACACCAGTTGATTCCTCTAGATTTCTTCAAGCCTAGCAAACTTAGAAATCTTCACAGAAGGAATACCTAGAACTAGCAACATACCATGAAGAAACACATCCTAGAAGAAGGATCTGATACCACTTGTTGGGAAAAAGATGAGGCATCTCAGAAAGAAACATATGAGATCAGCAGTGCCTTCAACAACCTCATTCTACTATATTGCCTCAAAGACACGTACTACTATGTCATAAAGTGGAAACAAACATAGTTCATTTCCCACATTGATCCATTTGATAGAAACTCATGCTTAACTATTTTCAAAAACACCATTAATAGATTTAGAAAATAGCATCAACAACTATGAAATATGAAACAAAAGACATGAACACATAGATATACGTGGGGAAAACCTATTCAAGTAGAAAACCCCACACTCCAAAATCCTAGATAGTCATTGTATTATTCAGCAAGAAAATATAGTTACAATAGAATATCAGGCTCATAGACTTTATAAGAGATTTACATCTTGTTCCATTCTAGACAATATCTGGTAGCATAACCCATTGTGACCACCTCTCCTAGTGAGAGACATCTCACTCAGCTACACAATTGCATGGCTTGACCATTAGCCTCTTGGCCTCTCTGTCGCACAACCACTCGGGTTTCACCTTCTATGAGATCCATCTCTCTCAGCTTCCCAGCCTCATGGATAGTTCAGAAAATACTAGCATGTACTCAGCCTCTCAGCTTGCATCTGACCTCATGGCCTACACCCAGCCTCATGACATGTACTTAGGATCTCAGCTCCTCGACTTGCATTCAGCCTCTTGGCATGCATCCAACATCTTGGTCAATCTAAGCCCATAGTTGCCACCACTCTACTCTGAGAGAGATTCATCTTTCAACCTTTGTAACATCCAGTCTCTTGGCCTGTAGCTTGACTTGTCCCCAGGTGACTGCCACTTTGCTTTGAGCTCTAAGAGATTTGAGAGAGAGTCCTCTCTCTCACTCACTCTTCAACTATTGTACACCTTTAGGGTTTCACCTCAAGCCGCAAACCATCATCCAACACTCAAAATTGGTTGTCAGATAAGAAATCAAACAAATTCCACCATTGAAGTTAGGGTAATCCACATACATCATGTTTCCCATTTAAAGAGACATTAAGCACATGGGCCCACATGGTATTTGTTCTCCACATCATCGCCACCTTTTGGACTTCATCATGATCAAGCATCCTTATCAGGTACCAAGTGCTCCTCACAACCATCCACATCCAAGTCACTACATTGCTGGAAAACCAAACTTCAAAACCTCTTGACAGAGGTTGTGAAGTTCCTACAACCCGCAACTAGCCAATGAAGGAATCACCCTATCACTCAAAACCTAAACTTCAGAACCTCATGTCGGAGGATGCAAAGTTCCTAAAACCCATAACACACCTACAAAGGGATTGCTCATCACTCAAAACCTGAACTTCCAAATCTCATGTCATAGGTTGTGAAGTTCTCGAAACCTGTGACAAGTTGACAACAAAGGAAGTAGCCTTCCCTCCACAGTCACTAAGACTGGAGATTCTGAGACTTTAGAATGCAACAAATTTAGCTAGATAAATTTGAAAACCAATGACTTAATTCAGATAGATGAAAGAGGAAAAATAGAACTGCTCCAGGAAGTCAAACAAGCCAGTAAATTTGAGTCACATTTGTCAACAAAATGGATGGTTCACTACCTTGTCCACAAAAAATGGGGATACAACGAGGGGGATCTGATTTCACAATATTCACAATCAAGGACACCTTAGAGATCTCAACCCAATGAAGGATGTGAGAGATCTGACTATAAGATATCCTTGGAGATGATTGAGATAAGAAAGGGGTTCACCACCCAGTGTAAACATGGAAAAGAA
Organism: Sequoia sempervirens; assembly: GCA_007258455.2. Lineage (NCBI taxonomy): Eukaryota > Viridiplantae > Streptophyta > Pinopsida > Cupressales > Cupressaceae > Sequoia > Sequoia sempervirens. Next base: position 426,180,831 of record VDFB02281492.1, on the reverse strand, counting down.
AATGTTTGAAAACATAGTGTGATATGCAAATTGACTCTAAATGACCTAGCAAAGTAAATGAAACAAAAAATAAAGCTATAAAAATTAATGTTTTCACCTAGAATCTAGAGAGAGATGAAATGGAGCTCTGAAATCTTGAAATTGCTACCTTTTAGGCCTGGTGGTACTCATTCACCATTCTAGGCGAATTAGTCTTGATTCTGGAAAATTGCATCAGAGCTTGTTTTAGCCAAATGGGTATCCAGATCCACAAAAATCTCTAAAAAATAGGTATAGTGGGACTCATTCACCACTCTTGGTAAATGAGTCCACTTTGAATTTTTTGGAAATTTAAAAGTGGAATCTATAGGTCTCAATCTGCTCAATTTGTACCTCTAAGTGTCCAGATCCAAAACCCTAATTTTTGGGACTGTAAGTGACTTTGTGTGAATATTTTGACCTTGCAAGTAGGGAAATGACTCCAAAGTTTTTGAAACTTAATCTTCAATGATCTCCAAGCCTTCAAAGCACCTATATTTGCTATCACACAAAGAAAGAGAGAAAATGTTGATTGATAGGGAATAAGGGTTTTCCTTGGTCAAACCCTTTTAGTTAATTAAACAAAAATGATGAAACAAGATAATGAATCATGAATATGTAGTAATGCAATTATAACCTTTCCATGATAATGGATCTTCAATTTCTAGAGCAATTGATGAAGAATCTTGCTCTTGAATGCCTCAGAAATGATCTTGAAAGCTATCTTGATGACCTTGTGAAGCCTTGAAATGCCTTAGTATTTCTTTATTTACTTGAAAACATGGATGGATGGATGAAATAATGATTTAGAAGATTTTTGTATAGGAAAGGAACTCAAATGGTTGTTATTTTTATCCTCAAGGCTGACATTAATCAAAATTTAAGTTAGAATTGTAATTTTCCCACTCAATTATGAAAAAGTCCCCAAAAGGGACTCATTCACCACACTTGGAAAATGGGTCTCACCTAAGTGGAATCATTCACCCAAGGTTGCAATTGTGTCCCACCTTGAGGTTTTTGAGGTGGGTCTTCAAAATTTTGGAGTTTTGAAGTGTTTTATCAAGATATTAGCCAAATTATGCCTCAAGATGCAAAAATAAGGGTCCTAAGAGCCTATTAATGATTATATAAAAGGAAATTATGGCTAGGGACACAAACTTTAATGTGGAAGTGTGGTTAAACACACTCTACATTATTAAAATGAGGTCCACTTAGCCAAGAAAGGCACAAGATCCAATGTGAATGTGTAAAGCACATTACAACACTAGATTAAAACTAGGTTTAATATACAAGCCTTCTAGACTAATATGAGAATAGAATTAAATGCATTTTACAACATTGAATTCAGGGATATATATGTCCATGAGACTTAATGCTTAATAAAATTCTAGAAAAGTGTGAAAATGATTTACAACGCTTAACAACACCTTTACAAGACATGTATTTTATTTGGTTTACAAGGGACCAAGACCCAATTATAATGTTGTACCAATGCAGATGGTCTAGGGTAATAAAGATGAAGAAGGCAGTCAAGCTCCCAAGATCCAAGATCCTAATTCAAACTAGCTTAAGTGCAAAAGGACATACAGAAGGTGAAATATTTGTAGCAGAACAAGAGACATGATCATGCAATAAGAATAACTAGAAGAAGAACAAAAATAGAAAAAAATAAAAAGGTGGATCAAGCTTTGACCATTTTTCCAACATGATGTGGATTGGATCTAGGCTATTTGTCTAAAAATGCATACTCACTCTCAGGTGACAAAACTCTTGGTTGCTCATTGGGTGAGAATTCTAAATAGGTGAGAAGCATACACTCATGGCCGGTATGTACTCACACAAATACAAGTGGCTATGGAGAAAGTCATGCCTCAAATTGGGCCTCTCGCTCAACCATACTAATTTATACCTCCTAATAAATTTGATAAAGTTCCATGTAAAAATGGTCTTTGAGCTCCATGAGGAAAGAAAAAAATTGTATGCTTGAAACTCATAGACATTGTAAATGAAAAATAGTACAAAGAATGTTCAAAGGGATTTTTCTTAGTTTGTGCAAGGTCTCTTCTTAGGGAACATTGTACCTAATATTTCCAAGAAAGGATGAGTCGAAGAAATATCATGCTCTTGGAGGAAAACAAACCCAATGATACCACTAAGAAAGGATGCATCACAAGAAGAAAGAAAATTGCACAATCAAACATGATGAGTGTCAATATATGCCCCCACTTTAAAGAAATTGTTAACACCTTTATTATGAGAAATTTCTTTAAAGTAGAAGAAGAGATGAGAGCTTACTTAGAAATCCCTATGCTAAGTTATATGTTTCCAATCAGCCACATAATATAAAAGATAGTATGTCACATGTGAGAAAATTTAAGTCATGTCATCCACATCCCAAACCTTCTCTTAGATGTACATGAGAGGTGATCAACTACCCAAAAGAGACAATGACAAGTGACATACAAGGACAAGGCTATATAAACCCTTGCCTCCACTTAGTGTAGGACAAGGATGAGTTGAATAAGATTAAAGTAAGTATTATTTAGAGGGATTGGGTGTTTGAACACAAGGAAGAGCACCACACTCCTTAAGAAGTTGAATTTTGTTACTTAAAGTCTTACATTTTCTAGTGGAATGACCATGAACTGTATGATATGTAGAGAATGGATTCTTGAAGTAAAATTTATTTCATGTTCTTGGAGGAGTCTCAACAAGATAACCTCTTTATCAGTAGTAGAAGATGTTCCTTTACTATGTGACAAAGATACCTCTGTCTTAGTACCAGATGTCATACCTACACAAGATTCCTTAAATTGCAAAATTTTATTCTCTCCTTTACATGAGGGTTTAAAATCTAACGAACTCAAATCATTAGTGTTTTGTGAGATGACATTGACATTAAGCAAATATATCATTTTTTGTTTCATTTCAAGCAAATGATAATAGTCAAGACTTCTAGTATTTATCAATTTAGGATGCACTACTATTAAGGTTGGCTTAGAAGGATGTTTTATAATAGTGTTGATATTGATTGAAGGCTTGTTTATTTCTATCAAAGGATAATAACCATTACCATGAGTTGTTTCTTATGTGTTAGGCTCAATGGGGACACAAATATCTTTTTCTCTAGCACCACATCCTTTTCCACTATATCCAAACATTGTCTCATAAGTTCATAACCTTTTCCATAAAGATTCTTCATCTCTTTTGGATTCGGTGGTTGTTCATTATTAATTTCATCAAACTTTGTTGTGTAATTTCTTTTTCCTCTAAAGTGGCTGATATTGATGCTTTCAAAGGGTATTATGAGTTTTGTGTTGACATTACTGCTTTTTCTTTTTCATGCTTCTTTATTATGATCTTTGGTTGCCCATCAAAGCTATGTGTGAATTCCAAGGAACCCCAATCATCATCGTTAATGTTGCTAAAGGATTTTCTATGTTATTCTCAATGTTTAAACAACTATTTGGGTCAGGATCAATGTTGAGTGTGTACACTTTGTTTTTGTAAATGTATTTCATTTTACGATGAAGAGTAGAAGGAACCCCATTCATTACATGAATCCAAAATATTCCCAAGAGAATATTATATGAGATATCATGAGGCATAACATGGATTGGTGTTTCCAATGTGGCCCTCCCAATTGTAATAGGAAAATTGATCACACCAAGTATTTTTTTTCCTACATTATAAAATCCTTTAATAGATAAAGAGTTTCGTTGAATTTTTTGTTTATCCACATGAAACCTATCCAATAGGTTTATGTACACACATTAAGGGTTGAGCCATTGCCAACAAGGGTTCACTTTATCCCTATCCTATTGTATTGAGCTATGATCATGAAAGAATCATTTTTTTTTGCATTTCCAAAGGGGGGAGTTCACTTTGGTGGAAAAAAATGTCATCATTTATTCCTTGAGTCATGGAAGCTATGCCATTCAGTTTCACATTAGAAGGGGTAGAAACTTGTTGCAAGGCAGTTTGAAGTATATTGTGATAATTAGTTGAATCATGAATTAGGTCCCATACACATATCTTTGTAGGAGTATTCTTAATTTATTCAAAAAGATCACACTCTTTCCCACTATGTGAAGTAAAACAAGAATCTAACTCAACAGTATGGGATTAGGAAAAGGTAAGGTTGTCATGGTTGGTTGTTGTGGTTGCAGATCATTTCTAGTGTTATATGTATGAGCAACGGTATTATGACTCAACTACTGTAACACATTATTTTTAGGTTGGTAAAGGATAAGTTTGGGTTTGTTTTGAGCTTTTTTTTTGTGAAGGGAGTAAAGGATGAGTTGAGGTTAAATAATATTAACATTCCTTAGTGACTGTGAGTCCAATGCTACTTCATCATCTTCATGTAAAGGAATAATATCATTATTGTCAATGCTTTCCTTTTGTTGCACCAAGATATACTCCCTAGAAAGAGGGTTTTTAGGAGAACAACAAACTAGATGTTCATGATATTTAGAGGTTGGTTCTTCTAAAATGACTTCATTGCAAGTAAGGGAGTTATCAATGGTTGGATTGGCTTGTTTATCGAGAGTGGGGATATTAGGAGAAAGATCTATTTGATTTTCATTTTTCTCTAAGGTATCATTCTCTTGTGCCATATTATCTACCCTAGTAGGAGAGTGAGTAATATGCTAATCCATGGTTAGATTTGTAAAGAAGCTTTATCACAAGTAAGGGAGGCATCAAGAGAAGGAAAACAATGCTTTTCATGCTTACAAAATAGATCTTCCAAAATGGTAGGATCATTAGGCAAGGGAGTAGCAAGATTCTCATGACTCTCGATAGGTATATCTTCTAACACAAACCTATCATCTTTGCATTGAGGAGGGATATTAGGAGAAGGACAATTTTTATTTTCACGGATATCTATGATATCATCTTCTTTTACTAAAACATTCTCACAAGCAAGTGATGTTTACAAATGTTTGTATGACCTCCTCTTCTTGTTTTCTAATATCTTCCAATAGGGGATGAGGGGAGGGAAAATCAAGATCCTAAATTTTTGTATCTTCTTTCACCAAGGTACCCTCATCACTAATAGGAGACGTATTGGGAGAAAAAAAAGTATGATTGTTATGATTGTCTACACTACCATCCTCACCAATGGGCAATGCAATATTAAGGATTGTGTCAATGGTTTGATGATTAACACTTTTCTTAATAACCTCATTTTTGTAATCTAAATTGAACTCATAAGAAGGGATTTTGTATTTATGCAATCCATTTTTAACAACATCAAAGCCACATCTAAGTAAACATGCTATCATGGAAAAGGAAAGAAAGTGTAATGCAATGACCTAAAGTGAAATATTTAAATTTAATTTTCAAATTTGAAACAAGGTAATTTTTTTATTACATTATGCAACAACCTGAAAGATGAAATGTTGTAAATGAAAATTTTAAGTTGAGAAATGCATGAAATGAGCTAATTTAAGCTAGATCTAATGAAATGCATGTAACAAAAACTTAGCCAACTAATACATGTTGATGGTGTTTTCTGCACAACAACAACTCAAAAAAGATACAACTATCTTGTCTCTCTTGAAAAGTAAATCTCTATCAACAAGCCTCAAGATATAACCCCAAGGTCTCTAATGTCGAGTCTTGAAAATGAAAAAGATAGCTCAGTGATAATGTGAAAATTGTTGGTAATCTCAAGGGGCCTTACAAAACAAACACTGAATCTTGAACTTATCATATTTTCAATATGGTGATACTTCAAAAGCTAAGTTTAACATAGATAATAAAAGAAAAGGAAAAAGATAAGGATTTAAGAGAGATTCCTAAGATTAAAAATATTCCTAAGATTAACAATGCAAATGATGTAATTCTTGAAATGGACCAATCCCAAAGAAACTAATTCTTGCTTAACCGAGATGAATCTATAATCTTATAGAAATAGTGCAATCTCTTAAGCCATTAAAGATTTTCAGATCATGAACATTCATCCAAAACAACCCTATTGCAATTGAAATGAACAAAATTCATGATTCAACTAAGCACAATGAATATATGAGGTCCAGGCTAACTTTACAAAGAAACTCACAATCATCCAACTGTAAAAAGTATGGACTAGGGATTATTGCAAACACTTCAAGCATCAAACCATAAAAACCATTGAATCATATCTAATTCTAAATATAACATATACCAAATACTTTCAAAGAAATTCCAAAAGATAGAACCACATAAACCATGCAAGATAAGATCAACACAAGAGAATTCACCAAGGCACAATGTCTTCAATTGTATTGAATTACCCAAATTCAACAACAATTCTAGTGTTTTGTGTTACAACACTTGCTTCAAAATAAACTAACTCTTAACACTAACTTTGCTCTATTACTTAGCTCGCTTCAATGTCTAATCATCTAGCCCTTACAACTGAGATAAAAAACCATATTTATAGAGATTACATGCTATGTCAACCCAATTAGGGTTGCAAGAAGGTTGGCCATGAAACAAGTTAGCCTAGAAAATTTAAAAATTAAAATATAAAGCATTAAATGCTTGAGACTCCATTCCAGGTTGACCTTGGATCTTCAAGGAAATTTTGTCCAATGAATGAAAAGAATGAAGAAGGAATAATGGGGAAGCATAAATTATGATGAATCCTTGCATTAAATACTCTCCCCCTTATCTTTATCTAGCCCCACTTTATCTTGAACCATCAAGAAAGTATTCTCCAAGTTGGTCAAAGGTGGAATAATTAATATTTTAAACTTCCTTTCAATAGATTTAATATATTCCCTTGCTTTCTTAACTATTTTATCCCATTCCACCTTTAGGGTTTGGTGCTTCTCCATGACTACAATGTATGTGGCCGCATCATCCAAATGGTGAATTGTGATTGGTCCATCATCTATTGGGACATAAACATCATGCCACCATTTCCTTAACTATTCCAAGCTAAGATGCTTCAGTCCAAACTTCTTCCTTCCAACTTCATGACTTCAAAAAATGAAATACATTTACTATATATGTCAATCAGGACACTCTCTATTTGTTTTCCCTGCTTATGCACCTTCTTCAATACCCTCTATCTAATTTGTAGAGTTTCACACCATTCCCAAGTTTCTACAACTTTTGAAGAAGGAAGGATTCCATTACTTACCAAATTTTCTTTAGTGTATTCCATGATGACCTTGGTTTTTTGTAGTAGGAGATCAACATATTCTTTGTCCTGAGCTTACACATACTTTATCCATTCCACTGATTTGTGAGCATCTCTAGCAGTTGATAGGATTTCCTTGATTGCATCATCTCCTTTGGTTCCCATTCCATGCAACCAATCAAGTGTAACCTAGGTTGAGGTCCTTTTCCTTTCAAGTTCATTGATTGCATCCTTAGGCAACAAGCCTTCAAGGGGCATTCCCTCACTTCCTACTACCTGCAGGGGTTTCATCAAATATTGCACATATTTACACATATCATTTAGTTGATTTTGAAGCTTTTCCTTCTCTATTGTTTCCCTATCTAGCCTCCTTAGAATAGCTTGGGAAGACTCTTGGAACTCTTCCTTCTCTTGATATTTGCTAGTGGGTCCCAGATTTAAGGTTTGAATGTTGTAATCCTAAGGAATAATCTCCCTTCTATCTTTCTCTATGATAGGGGTGGCAATGTGGATAATCCTGTTGTTAGCCTCATCCCTGGTAATTTTTGAGACCACCTTGGCTTTCTTCTTTTCCTTCCCCTTACCAATGTTTTCCAACAATTCTTCCCAATTTAGAGGGGTATCATCTATGACCACCTACTTACTTTTCAATCTCTCATTGAGCCAGCTAGGAGTAATGGAATCTAACTACTACTCACCTTGCTTATCTTCATCTTGTTGGTCTTTGGAGGAGTCCACATTCAAGTTCTACTCAATAGAAACTTCTTCAACTTTATCCTCCTCTTCCTCATTATCCTATTTCCTTTTTTCTGGATGTTCATCCTTTGTTGTATTATATTCCTCTTGTGTATGCATTGGTGAGGGGATCCTTTGAGGTATCTCTACTTTCTCAAAAGACTTATCTCCTTCATCATCAGTAGGTGAGTCCTTATATGTCACTAAAGTGGATTGCAAGATCCTTTCTATCTCATCCTCAGCACTATGGATTTCTCCTTCCTTGAATCCACCTACGTCCTCATCTTGATGGTCACTGTCCTCTATATCTTTGGACTCATTTTGTTCATCATGTGACTCATGAAGAGGAGGGGAATCTTCCTATTGTTCCATAATGAAAAAGGTTACAAAGACCTTCTCCTTTGGTACACTGTCCTTTTGAGAGGGAGTTCTTGATCTTCTAGTATAGACTTGTGTCCTCTCTCTAGAACTTCCTACATTCACAACTTGAGGGCTTGCTTCCCCACTTTGTCCCTTAGGTTGCCCACTTTTTTTTCTTGAAGTTATTGAAAATATTCTCCTTTTAGGCACAAGTAGACTATCCTTTTCCCTTTCTTCTTCAAGCTCCTCCTCCTGAGTAGATACCTTCTCCTTAGAGGAAATGTTCCTCTGTTTAGCATTGGGATTCCTCCTCTTTTCTTTCTCAGCCTCTGATTGAGTACCTTTAATTTTGATTTTGAAGGTAGAATCCAATTTTTCTTTGCATTTATGATCTTCTTCATCTTCTTCAGAAGTGGATTGGGATTCTAGATTTCCCATCAGATCATATGTATACTGCTTTCCTTCATTATCTAGTTCTGAAATCTTATGCTTGAGCCACAACTTGGTATATTTGATTACAAGAGCATTGATTTGCTTCAGTTCAGTTTTATCTTTCTCTAACCAATCAACTTCACTTATGGGCTTGTCCTTGAATGAATCATATTCTTGGCTTTGAATTACATCCCCATCATCATCAAGTTGGTTAAGGATGACCTTGATGTTGTAAAATTTGATTAAACTGGCTGGAAATCTAGAGAGTTTCTTCCTTTAGACTTCAAACTCATCTTTATAGTTTTCCTAATAATATTCAATGACATCCTTGTGTCTAAAATCCCTGCTATCTTTCTTTTGTGCTCCTCCTATCCTATCAAACCTAGGCCTCTTAGAGTGAAATTCCAAACCCAGAGTGCTCATTTCTTCCTCAGAAGAGTGTGATGTGATCAAAGAAGGGTAGACTTCATTAACTCCTATTCTTAATGGAAAGTCACCTCCTAGGCTAGGTTTATGCATGTCCTTCTTCACAATGTCATCAAAGGCTGAGATTTTCCTAGTAACCTCCAAGAGTATGATTTGGTCTATTGGATATCTTGGAAATGTGTAAGGGGCCCTATGGCATCCATCAATCCTAATATATGAGAAGGTAGGAAATTGAATGAACCATGCCCCATACTTCCGTATTAATTCCTTGATTGCATCAGAAATCCTTACATGTTCTAATCCTTGTAGCAATCATGTGATATACATGGTGAATGCATCATTCACCCTCTTATAGCTTGACTTACTCAAATGTAGTCGGGGATACACTTCATATATAACATCTTTTCCAAAGACTCCCTCTGTACTCAGTCCCTTGTATGGATGAAATCTCGCCAGGGCATAGACCAAGTAGGATGTCATTGTGAAACTCTTCGTTTCCAATACATTGCATAATTGTCCATGAATCATGGAGTTGATGACACCTGGCCAATGGTGAACCACATCCTAATCCATTATCACTATCATGTAGAACATCCAACTTTCAAATATTCTTGTAGTCTTTAAACCCATCACTCCATTGAGGAGAGTGATTACATCATATTATTCTTATTTGAACTTAGCTATGTGCAACTACTTAGGAAACTTGGAGAAGTATGGCTTAGGTTTCTCCAACTAGGAATTGATAACTTGAAAATCCTTGTTTGTATCATCTACATAGTTTTTCTTGGCTATGTCAACATCAAAACCCACCACATGAGATCTATCTGGCATGTCAAATGTCCAAGCCATTGAGAAAAGAGAGAAATTAGCAAGCACCCTACCTTGTGGACTAATTATCCTCTATGCACCTAGATCATAATGCTTAGTACATTCCAATACAAGCTCATGATAACTTTGCACTATAGGAGGGAAACCAGCCACATGGGCCAACCCAGAGTTAACCAATTTTCCCACCAACAAGGAAGGATTCTATGTTGATATTCTTACTTTAAAGTCCTCATAATCCCATCTCCCAACATTGGTGTCCATCACTTCAAAATAGATGGAAGCCAACTTATTTTTAGGAACCTTGCTTTTCATGTACAATTTAATCTTCTCAACCTCTAAAATTGAAGCTCCCTCATTACTAGGGTCCATTACCTTGCACTTAGTCCTTCCAGTAATGGCCCTGCTTGATTTAGCCTGCATTCAACAAAAGTCCATAATAAAGATCCACCACATCATGAAAATCTAAGTTAGCTCATCATAAACTCAAATATTGATCCTTAAAACAAGTCCTATGATGAACAAAATCCCCCAAAACATCATAAATATTACTCCTTTAAAAGATTAGGTTTTTCATCATCTCGTGGAATTCAAGCCACAAGGGAATTCTAGGAAATTCCAATCTGGGCAGAGTTTAGCGATGAAAGAAGAACTCCATAAATCATTCAATCATCACCATCAATTAAGTAATAGCATTCCACATTCCCAAATTGTTCAAATTAATCACTTGATGAAAAATCATTAGCCAATAACTCATGTTATCTCAAAGTTTTTCATTTTCAAGAGGTTTTGAGGGAATTCCGCTAGGAATGGAAATCCGAGAAAATGGCAAGTCTAAGTGCATTTTAGAAAAAATGACTGAATAATGGATTTTCAGGAAAATCCAAAGGAAGGGGAATTCCATGAAATCAATGTAATTTCATGTTTTAAACACAATTCTAGGAAAGTAACAAAGTGATGGAAATTTGGGAAATTTTGAAAGTGAAGGAATCAAAAACCTGAAATCTTTGACTTTGTTAGGATTTCACTAGATCGATCAAATTATTAGGAACTTCGGATTCAATCATGGATTCGGTTCACTTTGATTGCAAAAATAAAGAGTCTAGATTTTTTATTCTTTTAAGTATGATTCAATGAAAGCAAGCAATGATTTTCAAAAGGAAACCCTAAGATATTACAATAAAAGCATAGTTTGGAACCTAGTTCACCCTTTCATTCCATCAATCCTCCCATAAACTCCCCTCTAAACCTCACTAAGATAAGGCGACTACCAAATTTGAATGATAAAGAATGATCTCAAATCACCCAAGATGTGATTTCACCGAGGGTTAGGGATTGCTAGGTCAAACCATAACTTAGCTCATGGAGCATGAAATCCAAACAAGAGATCAATTCAAGTAATGGCTAACCATTCTAAGTCACAATCAAGCCACAAGAAAGGAAACATGAAGTAGAGGAACGGGAATCAAATCAACACTGTTAACCCTAGCTTTGTAATTGAGCTCTGCCATATAAAAATATTGACTCAAAGCATACACACACAAACCATGAAGCAATTCAAATTCATTAATTAAAAGAGAAGGTTGCATGAACACACCATGAGAGATAAGAAATTAAAATAACAACATGCAATAAACCCTAGAATCCAAGCAAATGCAAGCAACCACCAAGAAGAATCCAACTAAGGCCAACAATCACAACTCAAATGCAAGACTCAAAAAGGACAACTCGAAATCAAGTCTCCTAAAATCCTTCAACAAAGAAAATGACTCAAATTCCAATATACATCTCATTTAAATCCAATCAAAGCAAGCTGCAAGATCGTACAAGAAGCATAAATGCAATGACAACACCAAAAGTTCAGGGATCCGATAGTGTGACAAAATTTTGGGAAGATCTAGGGAAGATAGAATTATGTGAAGTCCTAGAATTTCTAAAAATAATGTAGAATTGGCCCCCAGTCAGGTTTCCAAGGCATTTGGGGAATTCTGCCCACAGGGAATTTTCCTGAAAACCAAGAAAAACTAAAATTAACCTTAAAACTCAAGATTCTCAAAGTGTTTCCTTAGAAGGGGTACTTGTACATGCAAGATAATTATTCAAGGACATATCAAAACTGGCAAATCCCAAAACCAAAGGGCCGAAGAAACAAAAATCAAAAGCAAGAGAGGGTCCCTACTTTTAGTGGCGCATGTGTGCAAAAACTACACAACAATACAGATAATTAATGGCAACAAACAAAAGTGCATAAACTAGGTTTTTAGTGTTGTAAAAGGAAAATTTAGGGGTGCACTGGTACTGATTCACCCAACGTGGAAAATGAGTCCTAGTAGGGAATTTGTTTTTAATTTTCAAAAATTTACAATTGATTTTTATTCTTTTTAGTTTGTATGATGTGTATCCTAAACACAAATGCAATTTTTAGATGATTTTTGATGATTCTAGATGCAAAAAATGCAACCTATATCTGCACTTTCACTAATGCAAAAATTTAGAATCCCTAGATGCAAATTAACCAATGTAAATCCTAATGAAAAGTTAATGCAAGCCAAATCAGAATTAGGATGTTCAAAACTTAGGTTCACCAAAATGTGGACACTAGAAATGGATGTTGCACTTCCTTGTCCACAAAAAATGGGGATACAAGGAGAGTGATCCAATTTCATGACAATATTCACATTGAAGGACACCTTAGAGATCTCAACCCAATGAAGGATGTGAGAGATCTGACTATAAGCTATCCTTAGAGATTATTGAGATAAGAAAGGGGTTCACCACCAAGTGTAAACTTGGAAAAGAAAATGTTTGTAAACAAAGTGTGATATGAAAACTAACTCTAATTGACCTAGAAAACTAAATGAAACGAAACATAAAGTTGTAGAGTGCACCTAGAATCTCGAGAGAGATGGAATGGAGCTCTAAAATCTTGAAATTGTTGCTTTTTAGGCCTGGTGGGACTCATTTTCCATTCTAGGTGAATCAATCACAATTCTGGAAAACTACACCGAAGCCTATTTTAGCCAAATGGGTATCCAAATCCACAAAAATCTCTAAAAAATAAGTATAGTGGGACTCATTTTCCACTCTTAGTGAATGAGTCCACTTTGAATTTTATATAAATTTAAAATTGGAATCTATAGCTCTCGGTCTACTCAATTTGTACCTCCAAGTGTCTGGATTTGAAACCCTAATTTTCAAGATTGTAAGTGACTTTTTGTGAATATTTTGACCTTGCAAGTAGGGAGATGACTCCAAAAATTTTGAAACTTAATCATCAATGACCTCCAAGCCTTCAAAGCACCTAGATCTATAATCACACAAAGAAAGAGAGAGAAAATGTTGATTATTAGGGAATAGGGGATTTCCTTGGTCAAACCCCTTTTAGGTAATTAAACAAAAATGATGAAAAAGATAATGAAGCATGAATATGAAGTAATGAAATTAGAACCTTGCATTGATAATGGATCTTGAACTTCTGCAACAATTGATGAAGAATATTGCTCTTGAATGCCTCATAAATGATCTTCAAAGCTATCTTGATGATCTTGTGAAGACTTGAAATGCCTAACTATTGTGTGCTTGACTTGAAAACATGGATAGATGGATGAAATAATGATCTGGATGCTCTTTTATATAGCCAAGGCACTCAAATGGCCATTATTTTGATCCTCAAGGCCTATATTCATCAAAATTATAGTTAGAATTGCAAATTTCAATTTTGAAAAAATCCCCAAAAGGGACTCATTCGACACACTTGGTGAATGAGTCCCACCTTGAGTTTTTTGAGGTGGGTCTTCAAGATTTTGTGGTTTTATAGTGTTTTTATTGGGATATTAGCCAAACTATGCCTCAAGATGGAAAAATAAGGGTCCTAAGGACCTATTAATGATGATATAAAGGGTTATTAGGGCTAGGGACACAAATTTTAATGTGAAAGTGTGGTTAAATACACTCTACAACATTAAAATGATGTCCACTTAGTGTAGAAAGGAACACGATAGAATGTGAATGTGTAAAACACATTAAAACACTAGATTAAAACCAAGTTTAATTTACAATCCTTCTAGATTAATGTGAGAAGACAATTAAATGCATTTTACAACATTTAATTAAGGGAAAGATAGGTCAATGAACCTTAAATGCTTAATAAAATTCTAGAAAAGTGTGAGAGTGATTTACAACACTTTACAACACCTTTGTAAGACATGTATTTTATTTAGTTTACAAGGTCCCAAGACCTAATTACAACATTAAATCAAGGTAATTTTAAGCCAGAATCACAAGGAGGTCCCAAACAAGACAAAAAAATTAGAAGGGCTACTTTTTTGGTGTTCACAAAATCAAAATGCTAGAGTGCTTCAATTTAGACGACGTGATATTTCTCATCTATTACAAACAAAACATGAATCATAACTCAAGAAATACATGATGATTCTATGCCTTTGGTGCAACATAAAACCTCTATATCTACAACACAACAAGAACAAGCACCTTCCATGGATATTATAAGTAAACCTATTGTTGTGATTAACTTGGATGATGATGATGAGACTCCTAATATTTATGAAGAATTTCATTTTCTTCCTCTTCCATGATCTTAGATTATATCAACCATGATGGTCCTCCTAAAAAAAGTGACTCACCATGTGTTGAAACTGGTGATGTTCCTAGTACAACACTTGTTACTGTCCCTTTGGCTAGTTATCATCCTTTCACATATGATGAACAAGATTTGGATGTGGATGACCGGCTATAGGTTGAATCACATGTGCCTTATTTATTTTCTTTTCATGATCTTATTATGTGACTATGTGTCTTTATGTTTTTATTCCTCTATTTCAACCTACATTCTTATATATGGACATGTAAACATTTATATTTTTTTTTTCACTCTCTGTGTGTCAGTCTCCGAGTTCCACGAGTTATTTGGGGGATGATCATGTTTTCGAGCTCTATAATATCATTTTGGAAAAGAAATATGTTGACTCTAAATCCATGGATCCATTGTGTGCTAGTTTGGGATTTCATTTTGGTGAAACCCCTCTCTAATTATGTAGTTCATTTGGAAACATATGCTTGACATAGGGCTTTCCAAATAACCTTTCATGTCTTCTTTATTGTTTAGCATTGATCAGTTCCTACTTAAAAGTAATTGTTCATAGCATGGTGTTTAGAAATTTATTTAAAGTGGAGGCATACATTGAAATTATCATTCTTATTTCATGCGATGTGTCTTCTTCTTGGTGGTTTTGTTGGGATTGATATCCTCCAAGATTGTGACCTTTCTGAGCATATGTCCTTCCTCTTAATGGTGATGCTATAGATTGCATTCCCTAAGTTATGAATATTTTTTCCTTGACTTGTCCTATCTTGGAGACATTAGGGACAATGTTTCCTAAGAGGAGACCTACATGATCTAAGAAAACCGCTTTTGAATATCCTATTTCCATTTTTTTCATAAGTGCCTACCATAACATAGCTTATTAGCCTTGTGTATAAGCTCAAAGTCACAACCTTTTGTTGCAAGAATGGAAAGAGGAGTGAAGTGTTTTCATTGATGTTAATCATCCAACTAGTTATCTACTATTTTCTTATGATTGTATATGTTGAGGATATTCAGAAATTGTATTAAAATAAGGTTGCAAGTATTTAGCTATTGAGGATATTGTTCTAGTGCTTGTGAACTATGTTTTCTATGTTTTGATTGATGTCCAAGAGAATTGTTGTTGGTATAGATTTCTCTTTGATGAGGTCTTATAGCATGTGGTTCAAGATCTGTGTTTCCCTGGTTCTATTGAAGGTACTTTTGGTATTTAGAAGTAACAAGCTTAATTGATCTATTTGTTTTACACTGGTGTGGTCAAACATGTGCCAAGCACTATTTTGGAAGCTAATGAAGCATGTGTTTGGGTCACCCTCATTCTATTTCCACCCTAGGATGTTTGGTGCCAACCTAATTTGAATTTAATGTTGGATGGTCAATTTTGTGTCTTTTCAATGTTGGAGATAGTATAAATACAAAATGCGCTAGTGATGAAAATTGTGCATAAGAAAAGAAGGAAGATAAGTGAAAGATCATATGTGAATTTGATGAAATTCTTAAAGTGTATCAGTTAAGTGTGTGGTTCTTTAGTGTGAATCTTAACATCGATTTTTTCAGATGCAGTGGGCTGAAGGTGAACTCTATCATTCATGTGAGTTGATCAGTGATTGTGGTGGAATCTTTGTCACACCGAGATTTTTATCTGTCTATAACAAGTATTCTTTGTCCTCTTTGTATCTCTATGGTAGTGAGCCCTCTAGGTTGTATCCCCATGGACAGTGAGTCCTTATTTCAAGTAGTGAGCCTTATTTTAGGTAGTGATCCTTATCTTAGGTAGTGATACTTTTTGTAGTCAGTTTTGATATTTTTTATAGTGTGAGTTAATCCTCATCGTGGTTTTTTCCTTATTGGGTTTTCCACATAAATATGGTGTTATTATGTTTGTGCATTTACATCTGATGGTTGATCACTTAATCAGTTTATGTGCTAGTTTTGGTAATTGAATTTAAGGCTATAATCTGTGAAAAGGGATTCCCCCCCTCTCAGTTTTCCTAACCAACAATTGGTATTAGAGCTTGGTTCCTTGGTTAAGAGATTAACCTCTTGAGGAAGGTCTGAGATGGCTAACAAAATGTTCTTTGATTATCTGAGGTTTGATGGAACTAATTATGGTATTTGGAAAGTATTGATGGAAGAATATATAGAGTATTGTAGATATGATGTAAAGAAAGCTTACAAGAATCCCTACACTTTCCTATAAATGGTCTGAGTACACTTAAACAAATTAAAGCACATGAATAAAATAACAAGGAAAAGTTTATCTTAAAGAATAGTTTGGTACATTTTGAGTTGATTAAGGTTCAGAATTTGAAGACAACTAAGGAAGTCTAGGATTCTTTAGAAAGTGTACATGATGGTGATGAAAGGGTTAAGTAGGAAAAATTACAAAATTTGGAAACATAGTTTGATCTTTTATATATGTTCAAAGATCAAAATGTTAAAGCATGTGTACAAATATTAGATGAGGTAGTGACTGGAATGCGATCTATTGGTGCTACTATAGATGAAACCAAAATTGTAAAGAAGATTCTCAGAACTCTTGCTAATGCTTACAATGAAAAGGTGAGTGCTATTGAGTAGACTATATATTATAAGACTTGTACTAAGGATTTTTTGTTAGGATATTTTACATCATATGAATTTAGGAAGTCGAATTTAAGAAGTGGAGGCAAAAGAGAGACTACTTTTAAAGCTATAAAAATTGAAGATCTAGATGAAGAGAACTTTTGTGAAATCAAGGATAACTTTGTAAGAAGATTGAGAAAAGGCTCTAGTAACTATGAAGGTAATTTTACCTTTAAATCCTTTAGTTGTGGAGAAATTGGTCACTATGATGCAAAACGTCCTGAAAGAGATAAAGGGAATAAATAAAGATATGAGAAAGAAAGGAAAGGAAAGAATATTAACATATCTTACTATGTTAATGAGAATGCTAGGATTTCAAATGAAGATTTAGAATATGAGGATCAAGATGACAATGAATTCTTGTTCTTCGAAATTAAAGATGAACCTACTTCTACTAATTCAAAAAGACAGTCAAAGTAAAGTCCTTCAAAGAAGGAGAAAAATGAAGGTACAATTATCTCTGCCCTACATGCCTAATAAGAAAGGAATTTTTTGGGTAGTTGATAGTGGTTGATCACATCAAATGACTAGTGACATGAGTAAGTTTGTGAAACTTGCAAAATATGATGGAGGTATGGTTATGTTTGGAATTGATATTGGTGCTAAAATCTACGAGATAGGTTTAGTAAGTTTTGATGGAAAACATCATACTGACAGTGCCTACAATGTTGAGGGCATAAAGCATAATTTGTTCAGCATTGGTCAAATATAAAGAAATGGATATTGTCTTGTGTTTAAGGATGGAAAGTGTGAGATCTGGAAAGGATTTGAAACATTGATTACTATATGAAAGAAATATGAAGGGAATATTTATCAGCTTAAAGTTGTTGATGGATGATGTTTTAAGACTTGGATAAATGATAGTTGGTTATGGCACAAGAGAATGTGTCACATGAATTTTGATAACTTGGAAAGGATTAGTATTGTTCAAGTCATGAGATATCTTCTGAGAATTACAAAGAGTGTACATGCTATCTATAGGAATTGCTAGTTTGGGAAGCAAACAAGAAATCATTACAAATAAAAAGAAAAATCTACTATTGGATTGATGGATTTGGTTCATACAGATATTTTGGGTCCCATGAGAGTGTGAAGTCTACTTGGTGAAAGGTACTTTATGCCTTTAATTGATGACTATTCTAGATATACATGGGTTACATTTTTAAGAGAAAAATCATAAGCATTAGATACATTCAAATAATTCAAGACTATGGTTGAAAATGAAGTGAATTTGAAGATAAAATTCTTGAGATTTGATAGAGGTAGTGAATTCACCTCCCATGAGTTAAATATAATTTTTGAAGCACATGGAATAGAGAGACAGTTATTTTCTCTGAGAACCCCTCAACAAAATGGAGTTGTTGAAAGGAAAAATAGAACAATTGATGAAGTTACTAGGTCAATGATCACTAAAGCCAGATTATTAGAAGTTTAATGGAGAGAATCTATTCACACTACTATATATGTATTCAATTGAATTTAGGCAAGAGAAAATAGTACAAAGACTCCCTATGAGCTATGGCATGGAAGAATTCCTACAGTTAAATATTTCAAGGTATTCGAAAGAAAATGTTATATCAAAAGAGATGAGGATACATTGGGAAATTTTGATACAAGAATTGATGAAGGAATATTTCTTAGATACTCTACTAAAATAAAGGCATGCAAATGTTTCAACAAAAGATTGAGGAAGATTGTAGAAAGATTGAATGTGAAGGTTGATGAAATAATGAATAATTCTATTGATATTGATGGATATGTGTCTTATGAACATGACTATGCAAGAATAGAATAAAATATGGAAGAACATGATAGAGATGAGTAGAAAGAGTAGAATGAACAAAATGAAAGAGAAGAAGATGATCCACTGATGTCCCCTAGGACACCGAAATACGTATAGAGGAACCATTTTGAAAGTCAAATTATTGGAGACAAGAAAAAAGGTGTGTTAACTAGAAGCAAAACTACTACTGAAGTAAATTTGTGCTTATTCTTTGAAATTGAGCCAAAGTCAGTAAGTGAAGCCTATAAGGATGAAAATTGGAAGGAAGCAATGAAAGAATAAATTTTGCAAATTGACAACAATCAAACTTGGGAATTGGTCTCAAGACTAGCAGAAAAAATATCATTGGATCAAAATGGGTATTTAGAACAAGCTAAATGAGAATGGGAAAGTTGTCAGAAACAAAGCAAGGCTTGTGTGTAAAGAGTACTCACAAGTGGAAGGTATAGGTTTTCAGAAGACTTTTTCCTTGGTAGAAAGAATGGAAGCTATAAGGATGTTCATGCCATTAACTACTTATAAAGATTTCAAATTCTATTAGATGGATATCAAGTCAACCTTTTTAAATGGTGAAATAGAAGTAGATGTCTACATGGAACAACCACAAGGATTTTAGTTAACAGATCAAGTGGATATGTTGTGCAGATTAAAGAAAGCTTTATATGAAATCAAGCAATCTCCTACATCTTGGTATGCAAGGATAGATAAGTATTTAAGTCAGCAAGGATTTAACAATGGTATGATAGACAATTATTTGTATTTCAAGACTAAAAATGATAAAATATTGATTGTAGTTGTATATGTTGATGACATTATCTTTGGAGGAAATGAAAATATGTGCAAGATGTTTACAAAAGAAATGTAGAAAGAATTTTAAATTTCTATGTTTGGAGAGATGAATTTATTTCTTGGGCTACAGATTAATCAAACAAAGAAAGGAATTTTCATTTCACAATCTAAGTATGTGAGAAAAATATTGAGAAAATTTGGGGTGTACAGTTCCAAACTAGTAAGTAATCCTATAGTGACTAGTTGTAAGTTGAGTAAAGATGATGATTCACCTAAGACTAATCAGAAAGTATATATCTATGATTGGTGGACTACAATATTTGAATGCTACTAGACTAGATATTATGCATTTGGTTTATATTGTAGCTAGATTTTGAGAATATTTGAAGGAAACACATGTTACTGTAGTTAAAATAATATTTAGATATTTGAAAGGCCCTCCAGATTATGGATTATGGCATCCTAAAGATAATGATTTTACACTCATTTCTTATACAGATGTAGATTGGGCTGGAATTATAGATGATAGATAGAGTACATGTGGTGGTGGATTCTTTCTTAGATGTAGATTTGTGGCATGGTTGAGTAAGAAGCAAGATTCAATCTCTTTTTCTACTACTGAAGCTAAGTATATTGTTGTTGCATTTTTTTTACACAAGTTTTATGGATGAAACATACATTGAAAGATATCACAATGCTACATGATGATCTTATTTCAATATTCTTTGATAACACAAGTGAAATTAACATTTTGAAGAATCTTGTAATTCACTTGAGGATGAAGTATATATCTATCAGGTATCATTTCTTAAGAGAGAAGGTTGTGGACAATGAAGTCAATCTTGAGTATGTTTCGACAAAGGATTAGTTTGTGGATATATGTACAAAGGCTCTTCCTAAAGAAACTTTTGAGTATCTCTTAGATAAGCTAGGGGTTATTTCCCTTCCTCTTACAAAATAAGATGCATTTGGAGAAGCATCATTTAGATGGATTCATGATTCTCTCTCTTTGGGATGATGCTTTTTGTGGCTACCCCTCAAGGGGAACAAGAAATTTTTTAAGTGTTGTCATGATGAGTATTTATTTTCATGACAAAGAAATTTTCAATGGACATATCTTTTTCCTTTGTCATTAATGTCAAATTGGGAGAGAGAGAACATGTGAAAAAAAAGGGGGCGAGGAAACATATGAAAAATGAATTCAAAAATTTAAAAAGGTTGTTGTTGTTGGCCTTTCACATCTTTTATTGCCATCTATGACAAAGGGGAAGATTGTTCCAAGAATGGAAAGAGGAGCGAAGTGTTTTCATTAATGTCATTTGGATAGTTGGTTATCTACTAGTTGTTGTTGATTGTAAATGTTGAGGATATGGAGAAAATTATAGTAAAAGAAGGTTGTAGGTACTCAATTGTTGAGGATATTGTTCTGGTGCTTGTGAACTATATTTTCTATGTTTAGATTGAGGTTTGGGAGAATTATTGTTGGTTTGGATTTCTCGTTGATGAAGATGTTGGATCTCATTTGTGTTTATGGTTTGTCCTTGATGACAAAATCTCTTTTAGTTGGTTCTCTTTGGTGATTAGTCTCTGTTTGGATCCTTATGATTTCTTATGTCACTTCTTTCATGTCTCTTGGCTATTACAGAAAGATATATGTTATGTTTCAAATTCATGGTGTTGAGATTTCTGGTTCATGTTATGAATGCTAGTTCTTTGTCTGATAGAGTTTGGAAGATGGTTTCTTTGTCAGGATGGTTCTTTTTGCATATCACAGGGATTGGTTGTTTCTCATTCAGGCTTACAAATATTGACATGAGTATGGCAGGGTCTCCTTGATCCACTTTGAAATGTCTGAGTTGCCTATCAACAAGACATTTCAGATGTCATGGTGATTGAATTTATCTTACAGGCTGTTGTCGGCAGGACTTCTCTTTTGTTTCGGCAACAAAATATGTTCTCTATCAGTATATGTTATACCATTGGGATAAGGTCTTATCGATTTCCTTACATCTCCCTAACCCGCTTCATAATAAAGTATATCAGCATGAGTTTGGCCATCGGGCTAAGGTCATAGTGAAATCATATTGTCTCCCCAACTAGTGCATGTGGAAGTCTATCGGCAAGAGTCTAAGGCTTCAATGAAAGGTCTTAATGAAAAGGATTATGTCTCACCGACTAGTGCTTATGGAGTTTCATCGGCAAGAGTTGATCAGTTTCAGAATAGGTCTTGGTAAAGTGGTTTTGTCTTACCGAACATCACATGGAGGATTTTTCTTTGGCCAAACATAATGTATTTGGTATATTGTCTCTCTGAAGATTTTATGTCTCACCGATTTTTGCATTGAATGTCTTATCGGCATAAGGTTACTACTTTGGCAAAATGTTATATCGAATGTGCAATGTCACACCGACCTTGGTGGATGGATACTTTTCAGTAAGAGCTTGTGATATTCGAAGGGAGGTCTTAACAACTCCGAGTGAATGAAGTTTTTCAGTATGACTCAAATTTTCTATGAAAAGTCTCCTCGATATCATAATGTTATAGCGATGCACATCAGGAAAAAGGTTTCTATCGGTATGAGATCTTTAATGTCTTGGTGATCTATTGTGAGCTCGGGATGTTTCGGCAAAACAAGGGGCAATCTATATAGTGTCTCCCCGACTATGTATTATCTTGGTGACTTGGAAATGATAAAGGCCTTCAGCATAGGTATTGAATTGTCACGGCGATAATGTGTATCTAATGTCTTTCAGTATAACAAATTTGATCTATATGATGTCTCTCCAATATCAAAATCTACAGCGATAGAATGATGGTTTCATTTCGGTGAAAGAACCTTTTTGTCTCATCAACCAGAAGGATGTTATGAGCTCTCGGTGTGACTTTTTGTATTAAGTATGACTTCTCCCAACTCTGATGGGTCTTGGCGAAAGCAAAAAACATAAGGTTGTCTGGCGACATTAAAGTTTCTTTTGGCATAATGTGTCATCGATGGAAATTAAAAAGGAATAGGGAAATTTTTTTGAGTTTATTCTTTTAGCTGGGTATCAAACCCTAGCCTGGCCACCATCATGAGTGTTTATGTTTCTATTGTTGCTGATTGTAATGGTTCTTACAGAGGTTTATGGAAGGTTTATTCGGTGCATTTATGACTGGAAGTGGATAATGGAGCCATGGGAGTTATAGATCTGTCTAGTATTTTTATTTATGCATTTCATACTATGCATATTAATTTACTATCACCATTTTTCTTAACTGCTCTTTGCATCTCAGTAAATATGATGCCCTGACTAAGTATTGTCATTCATGCATTAGAGGTTATGATTTTCTGTGGTGGACAATTGTGCTTTTTATGTAGAAAAATGAACTCATTCGCTACAAATTTGTTGAGAATGACTCTTAGTTGGGTTGGTTGTTCTGCCATTACTCCTGAAGATAGTTATCTATTTGGCATGTAAATCAAGATGTATATATAGAAGCAGAAAACTTAGTTTTCTATTTGACTATTGATGTAATTCTAAGATTATCATTCCTTGGCTATATGAAAATGTATGGATAAAATTTTCAATAAAAGAGGCAGAGACTTTGTAAATTTCTTCTCTACGTAGTATTTTGGGGATTCAATTATTGAATCTTTAAGGTATTCTGTAGATGAGAAAATAGAGAGATATGTGCTTAACTGAAAACAGAGAAACCCTCTGAATCATTATTATTGTTCAAAACATAATTTGAGGGGTTGGTACTCCTTGAGATAGATATCTCTAAATGAGTTGTTGGTGCTCCTTGAGTGGGTGCTCAAAAATCAGCCTATAAGGCATTGTGAACAGTTGATTATAAGATTAAGCCATGAAGTCATTTAGGGAGTGCTTTTTATACCCCAGGAGGGTTTTCCACTCGAAAAAATATTGTGCCTTTTTGTTCTTCTGTGTTCTCTCTGTTTTACTATGTTGTTGTTTCAGTTCAGTGTTGAGTTATTATTTTTCTCAATTCTATTTATGAATGATTACATTCAACTCATGAATGCTTTAATCAGAGTGATATTGAGATCAAATCTGAGCTGTGTGTTTGAATATTTGAAAAAATTGGTCAAATAGTTAAGACTTTGATTCACCCCCCCTCTCAGTTTCATTTTAACTCCAACAGAAGACTTATGGAATGTGGTTCAATATTTGTTTTTCCTTGGTTCTATTGATAGTGGTGTTGACATTTGGAAGTAACAAGCTTAATTGATCTATGTGTTTTACACTAGTGTGGCCAACCATGTGTCAAGAACTATTTTCAATGTTGATGAAGCATGTTGGATCTATTATGGGTCCTGATGAAGCATGTGTTTGGGTTTCCCTCATTCTATTTCCACCCTAAGATGTTTGGCACTGACCTAATTTGAATTTGAAGTTGGATGGCCGACTTTGTATCTTTTCAAGGTTGGAGATAGTATAAATATAGATTGTTCTAGTGATGAAAATTTGTACATAAGAAAAGAAGGAAGATAACTAAAAGAGTAGATGCAACTTTGATGCTATTCTTAAAGTGTGTGAGTTAAGTGTGTTGTTGTTTAATGTGAAGCTTAATGCCAAGTTTATAGATGTAGTGAGTAGAAGGAAAACTCTATCATTCATACAAGTTGATTAGTGATTGTGGTGGAATCTTCATAGCATTGGGATTGTTGTCTCTGTGTAACTAGTCTTCTTTTTCTTCTTTGTATCTCTATGGCAGTGAGCCCTCTATGTTGTTGCGCTATGCACAGTGAGTCAGGATAGTGAGTCATTATTTCAGACAGTGAGCTTTATCTCTAGTAGTGAGCCTTTTTTGTAATAAACTTTTATATTTTCTATAGTATGATTTAATCCTCACTGTGGTTTTCCCCTTATTGGTTTTTCCACACAAATCTATTGTTATTGTGTTTGTGCATTTGCATCTGATGGTTAATCACTTAATCAAATTATGTGTTACTTCCTATAATTGAATTTAAGGTTATAATCTATGACAATTCATTCACCCCCCCTCTTAGTTGTCCTATCAAACACCTTTTTCATTTCCACCAAGTATAACACACCTTTCTTATCAGTGGGGCCATGCTTATTTATGGCTGCTTAGCATAACACAACTTGCTAACCCTTATGAAGCTCAAATTTCATATTATGTGGCTCCTTACCGAAGTTATCAAAAGGTATAGCATTGGCATGTTTATGGAAGCCTAATAAGATTCTCTTATTGGCCACTTCTGGGGGCTCACCTAGTGGACAACAAATTTCACTAGCCTATATAAGCACATTGTTGTTTCAATAGTGGAAAATTTTTTTCTCTTGTAAATAGTTTAGGAAACACAACTGAGGCTTGATCCACATCGAGTTGGCAAAACATTTGAGGCTTGCCCCAAACCATTTCTTTTCTTTTTTATTTTTCTTTCTTTAAGGCCTTGACATTGTATTTTTGTGTAACTTATCCTAGTACTACATATGATGCATCTTGTGTGTGTTCCTTTGTAATTTTCTTCCTATCACATCCTATCTCACTAACATTTGTACACTTCGACCCCCTCTTGTGCATATTTGTCTACTTTAGTGTCAGTTTGTGCATGCACTCATCCTCTCACTAAAGTGGGGACTAAATGTACTATAGAAAAATTTATACATTTTCACACTTTATTTAGAACCTATTAATTAAATTGGACTTAATTATTCATTATTAAGCCCTATTTTACATCTACAAGCCTAATAAATTATATTTTCTAAAAGGGAAACCTAACAATGATTAATGCCAACACTTAAACACTTTACCTTGAGAAATGTATGCTCCAAGAATAAGGACTTGGCACCAATTTACCCATGGGAAAATGGGTCCTCCCTAGGCCTTTGAACCTAAATTTAAATTGTGTTTTTGGTGGTATTTTAATGTTTCTATACTTAAATTTCAATGTTGACTTGTAATGTGTATTTTTTTAGGAAATTAAGGATAGATATCTATAAATACAATGTTATTAAATATCAAATAATTATATAAGAAATCTATAAATTCAAGTGAGCATGAAGTACATAAAATTTTATGATCAAGGGCATTCTATAGTTGATTTATCAATGATTTATTGCCACAATCAATATTTCAAGAATTATGTCAAAGTCTTTATCTTCATGGATGTTTTTGGAGCTGATGGAAGCTGCAAATTTTTTTAGTTCCACCATAAACCCTTGTCATATTTGGACATAAGACTGTACATGAGGGTTTAGGATTCATCTTTCATAAATGCTTATAATTTTCTATTTTTCTATTGACTTCTTCTTTCCTATTTTCGGTTATCTTAAAACTTTGTCTGTCTATCATTATCATCTGGGAAATAGTTTCCCAATCTTAAGTCTAAAATTTTTAATTTTCATAAGGATAAGTTAAAGTCTTGTTTGGCCTTTACATCCTTTGCATTATAGTGGTTATATTTTTTTGAGTCCCCTTCAATCGTGTCATCCTCAAGGGTCCCCTACATTAAAACAACTTATGAGCACGTTCCTAAATAATTTTCACTTAAGTCCTAATTGGCCTTAATCAGTCATCGCTGATCACTTTTGAAGTATATGCTCAAAATTAGCAATGAGCGATGAGATAGTATCTCTTTGATATCACTCATCCTGAATAGTTGTGAATCTCTTAAATTGAATGCATGATGAGTGATGTTCTTTGTATTAAATAAGGGATCACTTATCGCCAATAGCTTTCGATCCATTTGTGGAGAATTAGTGATGATCAATGTTCTCTAGCCTTATGATCTTATCGACTATCATAGGTATGTTATGAAATGATAATTTGAGATTAGCATTGAGTGATGGGATGGGTTTCCTTTATATTGTGTCTCACAAATTTCTTTCAAGTACTAAGATCTATAAGAACAATATGCAATATGTAATGACACTATGATGATCTCTCATTGATAATTGCTTGCAAACCATATGAGGGGAATTAGTGATGAGCAATGGCCTGATGTTTTTTATTGTTAATCATTGATCTATTCCAAAGCTTTCAACATTGATTGGTGATGAGCAATAGAGTTCATTATTTTAAAAAGTTTCTTCTGCTAATCTAAGTACATCTTATTTGTGATGTCTTTGTACCATTGATTTTCATGTAGGTGTACATGTCCAGATCATATTCCTTCACTATACTTCATGTCATTGATAGGAGCCTAGGTGTTATGTTTAATTAGCAAGGAGTGATGAAGATGAACATTATCAAGGAACAAGCCACAGATCCAAGGGTTGATATTTATCACATGAAACAATTGCATCACTGATGGAGTTGGATAGAGATGAGGTATATTAGCAATAAGTGACAACTATTACATGAAGAAGGAACATGGCGGAATCCTGATGAATTCGCATAAATCAAAGAGGAAGGGGGCAATATGAATTAATAACCATTGATGTAGTTTTAAAGTTGAATGATCAATGATTAGGGTTCAAACATGCATGGCTAATTGTCAATTCGCTCGCTTGAACTTACTATCAAGCATTAATGGTGGCATTCCTTTCTCTTAACCATAAAAGAAAGCAGATAATTGGTTGATCATGCATTTGAACTAATTGGAATACAAAGGAGATACTGGGAGCTAAAGAAATTGTGAGGAAGGATTCAAAATTTACCAATAACAATTGTGACATAGCATTCACCTGGGAAAGCAAGACTGATATTTCCTTCTAGTTGAAGTATTGAGATGAATACCTTAGAAAGCTGATAGGAAATGGAGCAATTTTTTGTGTTCACTTTTGATAGTTTCAATTTGGTGATTAAGTATTGGATAAATTTTTAAGAAGGTGTTTTGGGTGATCCCACAATACTAGTTTACAATTTTTTATCAAATTGGACACTGAACTGAATTTTTCTAACTAAATCTTCACATTTTGACACCTATAGCGGCTAAACTGTGACAAATTTGAAGATGATGCAAACTAGTGATTTGTGAAATTTTCTCTGTAGATTCTAAATATTTTTTTTTCAAAAGTCTTAGAATCATATTGTACTTATTTTTCCATCTCCTTTGAAAGCTATTTTTTTCAGTAAACACCATTTTTAAGGAGTGACACTCACCATAAAACACATAACTTTATTTCCATGAAGGATAAAATTCTATTTTTTTCAAATTTAGATTTGTAACTATGATATCTAGTGCTTCTAATTTTTTTCAAAGTCTTTTATTGAATATTTTATCCTTAATGAAGTTTCAAAGTCAAACCAATGATAATTCACACATAGGCGGACCATATAACACAACTTTTATTTTATGTATCTAAATTCATTTTTTTAATTTTTTATTGGATGAAAGACTTCAATATCTAGTGCACTCATATTTTTCAAAAAATTAAAATGATAATATTCTATTTTTCCACATGTGTAGAATAGAGAGCTTAATTTTATGTGAAAAACCTACATTCACAAGAAATAAAAAATAAATATAATAATAAAATTTAATTTAATTAAAATTATACTATTTTGGAAGCTTATAATAAGGACTACATACTTACAAAAAATAAATTTTAAATTAATTCATTTGATCCCCCAAAAGGTAATCAAAAGTGTTTTTTTCATTTGATAGGTGTAAAGGAGACTCTGTTATAGGTATGGTTTAAAACTAGTGGGGTTCTATCCAAGTGGGCTTGGTCTAAGGTGGTTTGATCAAACCATCTTCAATTGGAATCCTTTAAATGGAAATTTTCAAGGATTAAATCATTATATTTTCTAAAAATATGTGTATTTAGGAAAAATCAAGATCTCTAAGAAAGTGTAAACCACTATTGTGAAAATAGCCTTTTGTTCAAGGATAGTGTTTTGTCCTCTCATAATTGTCAAGGGTTTCTTTTTTATTGTAAGAAATTATAAACCCTGGTTTCATTTCCTTGCAAACATGAGTGACCCGAAGCCTAGTGAATCAATTATTAGAAGAGAAAGGAAACCAAAATAGAAGAGGGTTAAATGACTTAAAAATTAGTATGTTTCAACTAAGGTCAAGTCAAATCCACTGGTAGTGTCCAGCCCTTCACCAACTACTCCTACAACATCTACTAGATCTATAAGTGCCCAAAATGAAACTGAAAAAATTTATGCAAGAAGCTTCTAGAGGTGTAAAAGGATGAGGGTCATGAATTAGTAAAAGACCCATAGGTCAAGTTGTTGTGACCACTAGGTTGATTGATAGTGTCGGTGAAATTTGTGAAAAATCCCAACCTTAGAGTGGGTGGTAATTGTTTTAGTATGCTTTCAATAGGTGACATTCTAGAAAGCCCACATGTTATCTATGAGAGTTGAACTTTGGGAAGCTGGTGGTCTAGAATGTTTTTGTAGAAGTGGAATTAATGATGGAACTTTTCTAGCACTATAACCCTATGGACAAGACAATCAAAAGTGAAAATGGTGATTTAATTTTGGAGGTGAGAAAGGATCAAATGATTCATGTATTTGGGTTAAATCCAAATTATATTGTAAAGTTTAGGCATGTTGAGTTGTATGTTGAGTATGAGAAGAGGAAATATGCATACAAAGAAAGACTGCTTGTGTGACACAAAAGGAGCAAGGAAAATTTCACCGCTAAGGATGTTGAGCCCTTTGAGAGTGAAGAGTTTGGAGATTACTTCAAGAACACTTATTATTGCTTGAACCAAGTATTGGCTCAGGATTTTGAAGTTAGGATAGCCCCTAATTTTCTAGTAATAGTGGTAGATATACAAGGTCACAATCAAAATATTGGTTTTGATTATGCCAACTTCATTGCTAAATGAATGCATGAAGATTTCACAAATTTTAAAAAGGGGGTGCTCCCCTCATACTTCACCCATTACTCTTTGTTGATGCATATAATCTTATGGGAAGGTGATTATAAATGGAAAATAAAATTGGATTTGAAACTAAGGGACAATGAAATAATGTTCTGCCAGTACATATGCGGACATACATCTAGGATAAGGAGTGCTCCAATTATAATTATATCAGATTGTTTTCTAATAATGTAAGATATGACATCTTAGAAACATTGGGTGTGGAACCTACATTCAGGATTTCTCTAGAGATTAGAGGTATTATGCATCTAAAAGATACATTAGGATCAAAGGCCACACATAATTGGGTAGATTGGTTTTTCCATTATGAATATACTTTGATCAGGGTCTATGGAGCTAAAGTGGCACCTCATTGTTTACCCATGTATGTCTCAAACATATTTTCTTTCATGGATTATGAGATGTTTAGAAATCTCAGGACAGGTATTGTGGTACATCCCCAATGTGATTTTTCTTACTTCAAAGTGATTTCCCCTGAAGGGTATGAAAAGTTGTGCATTATGGTGAATAATCTTAGAATTCCTATTAATGAGATCTGAGTTTGTGATCCTTAAAGATTTGTGGCTGGAAGAAGAAGAAAAAAAAATTAAGCATCATACATCATGAATTATTGTACATAGATGATCTGTGAAGAAACCTGACAAGTGATGAGGTTGTCATAACTAGAAAGAAGGAATGGAAAACTATAATCAACATTCAAGAAAGAACCATGTAAAGGAATTCCTTTTACATAAGTCCATATAATGTAATTAAAAACCCCTTGGAAAGAGCCTTCACTATGATAATGCATTATCAATGTGGAGAGTTTAAAGTAAAGGTAAATGAGGGTACTAATAAAGAACAAGTTCTCCTAGAAAAACAAGAAGAAGAAGAAGAAGAAGCTATGGATATCCCATAACAACTTGTATATGTTCAAGAAGTCAAGGAGGAAAAAATCATAGAGCATGTGCCAGGAAATGAGGAGCTGAATCAAAAATTTCCTCCTCCCCATATTGATGAAACACATAGGTTAGATGTTCCCCTTGACAAAATTTTCAAGTGGCAATATGACAGAGAAAATGATGATGGTCCCATGATTAGCGAGTGTGATGAATTTCTGGCTAATGATAAATTTGTGCAAAGCAAGGATTTTTAGAAGTTTATGATTCAACAATGGAGGAAGGAGATAAAAGAGTGACTTGAATCAACTCGAGCTAATGTTGAGCCTTCTCATCAGGAGGAAGCCAAGAAAGTAGAGGAAAAGAAAATCAGGGCTGAAATTGTAGCCATTACTCCCACTGAGGCTAGAAAAGTTATTAAGGATAGTGGAATCATGTTATTGCTAGGATGTACTATCACTACTTCCATAGCATGTGATGTAGTGAGAAGAGATTCTCAAGCTTTAATATTAGAAGATCAATTTTAAGATAAGGTGTTTGGTTTTGGATATAGTCCAAAGTTGCATACTCTTGCAATTCATTCTATGGCACTTAATACTAGAAAACATGATGTTTCTAGGCCTATTGAATAATTTATTGGTTTGAGCTATTGACCTAACTCCTATCTAGGTAGCTAAGTTAATTGATAATGTTGCAATACTTAGTGTGGATACAACACCCATTTCTTAGAAGAAATATGAATCTTTGGTTAAGGAATACAATAAGGCCTTGGATGAGTTGAATAAGATGAGAGCCACTATTCAGGCTACTCAAGGAAAAATAACTCAAGCATCTTCTTATTCATTTGATCTCTCTAAACATGATAGGGAGACTTTGGCCCTGAGAATTGATGACGTGAAAGGAAAGTTAACTGCTGAGAAGGAAGTTATCAGGCAAGAAGAATTTGAAACAGTCAAGGTGGCAAATGAAATTTTTGAGGATGTACTAAAACATAGGGTGGCTAAGTTGGTTGACAAGGCCAATGATGTTTGGGATACTTATAATAATGTTCATGATGCAAATACAAAGTATTAGCAAGTACAAGAGGCCTTCAAGAATGAAGGAATATTTGGATTACTAGGGTAAATTATTTGAAGGAAATGATGCCAAAAATGAATGAGGACCCCAAGGCATCTACCAATATTCATGATATTTTGCAAATCATTAACTCAATAAATGAGGTAACTACTTTCCATGGAAAATTAGGTATACAACTCCAAAGTAAGTTGAAAATATTCAAAGAGATGGAGGAATATGGTATGCGTTAGATATTGAATTTAAAAGGTGACTTACACCCATTTCATACCTAGAAAAAACATTTGGGAGGAATGCTTGCAACAAGTATGATGACCTTAATTGTCACTAACTACCTCTTGCTCAATTCAAATTTTTACACAATGATGCAAATTAAAAAAAATATGGACATATTCATTAAGGAAGCTAGTATTTTAATTGATGTCAGATATTCTCAATAGATTAATAAGGTACAAGATTTGTTGAATGTAAAATGGCCCCCTGAGGAATAATACAACACTTGGTTGGAGAAATACATAGAATGAATATTTGTAGGGATCAATGAGAAAGATAAATAATTGATGGGAGTTCAGAATAATACATAGCCTAAATATAGTACAGATTAGGATTTTGATATAACATGGTGAAATATTATTCTCTCCCCAATTTGAAATGGATAGCACCATGTGCTAACGTAGATAAATGAATTTTGACTTTTTTCTATTTTCCTTGTCTTGCTTCGTAAGTTTTGTTGTTTTGGATTTTCCAAGGTTGGATTTTTTGAGAGCATGGACAATATCTTGAAACTGTTGTAAAAAACTAATGATGTCTTCATAAGTGGGACCTATTTTCTACAAAGAGTTGAGGTCAATTTTACCTCATGTTAATTTGCTTCACCTAAAGACTCGAGTGTAACTAAAAATAAAATATTGTTACAACATTCCAATGAAATCTTAACATGTGTCCTTTCTAGCCTGAAGCTTGTTTTTCTTCTTCATCTCTATAAGAAGGAATTCAAGGCCGAAAGTAGGAGTTGAAAAATTATGAGTTAACACTGTGGAATTGTCAAGACAATACTAAGCAAGTTCTAGATTTTTTGTTTTAAGTTCCTTTTGGAGTTCATATTTATGCATGTAACTTTGATAGCAATACAAAATTTATAATATAGATGAATATTAGTTTCATGGCTATTATCTCTCCTTGTATGTTTTCTATAAGTTATGAGTGAAAGTAATCTAGGATTTCTTTCATTTTGTCTCTTTCATTTCTTGATGGATGTTTAGTTTCATGCCTGCTTATTGATTCAATGAATTGATGTAAATACTTGGGTGAGATTAATAACTTTTTAGAATTTGGTGCTAGGATTGTTGTAAGTAGTGATATTCATGAACATCATATATAAATGTTGTAATGCAAGGTTTCTTAAGGATATAGGTGTTATTATCTAATTTTTTATCAGGTCACATAAGAAGATATTAACTCCATGCTTGGGACAAAGGCATTGGTTCATGTAGGCTAATTGTGGTCCACTTTTCGGTGTTGATTCATTTGCTACTCAAATTTTAAATCATAAACTCTTAATTGAATAACATTTCTCTTGTTTTTTGTTAAAGTTTTGTCCTCTCAAGTGCATATATATGACATTGATTAATGAGCTTCCAACTTATTTCATGCATATTGTTGAATGGTTTCATGAGAGATATCTATTATTGACAATGTATTTGATTATAATTTTATGAAGCATTTGAGTATACATTGTGGGATCACCCTCCTAGGTTTCACAGAGCCCAAAGAGTAGGAATAGAGGTCTTGTAGCTTCCATTTTTTCATTGGCCAATCCCTTCAAAAATACTAATAATTGGAAACAACAAATTCCATAGGTATTTCTATAGATTAGTTTGGTTCTAAAAAAATAACCAACATATTGGTGACTCTATTGGGGACTAGCTAAGTCCAATGTCTTTAGTTTAGATCCGGTATAGTCAAATTTAGTTGTTAGTTGTGATATTCTTTACTGTTTGAAGAATAAACATTTTTTATTTTGTTGCATTGTTACCATCATACTAAGTCTTATGTGTCAAGTGTTATTCCATTCTCTCACATTTTTTCAAGTAATGTTTAAAGTCTTTTCTGAAGTAACAAGTACAAAATCAAAGTGTAATCACTTTTTATTTCTAGTATTCTGGGTGGTGACTCTAAGTTTTCTAGTACCAATGTAAAGATTAGTTCTCAAAGGGAAGAAAAGAAGAAAGGTTTTGTAGTATTCAAAATTATGAGGAAGACTAGAAGTTATGCAAATAAGTACCCTAAGTAGAAGGAAGAATCTGAACCTACAAAAGAAAAGCAACCAAAATGGGTCTGGAAATGCTTTGAATCAAGTAAGTCTGTTGATTCTGCTCCTAATATATCTCCTACTTTCAATATTTCTATAAGTAGTGCTAGTATCCATGAAGAAGGACATGAGGTTCAAAAGTCTAGTATAGACCAAGGAAGTTTTCCAATTGAACAAGTGTTTGATAGTGAGTTAAATATTTCAAGAGAGGAAGATAGGTGGGAGTTTTTGGAAAAGAATAAGAAGTTCTCTGATCCTTCAACCCATGGACTTGGATTTGTTTCTGATGGAAATAATTTTAAGCCACAAGGTAAATCTCTTGATGAGCTAATCCATTTTTCTCTTGAGGAAGACCTTGTTGACCAACCCTACTTTACTCACACCCCAAGTGAGCATGGCAATATTTTAGAAAATAAGGAATACATATATAATGACATGAATTCTATAGAGGAGGAAGAGCTAAGGCTTCAAGAATAAGAAGAAAAAATAATGAAAGAGTTAAATGAGAGGGAAGATAGGATTAGAGTTAAGTAAATTGAGAGAGATATACAAGAAGGAAAAATTTGGAGAAAATGAGAGAAGATGTTGCAAGGCATAAGACTTTTGAGGAAAATATTTCTAGGTTTACCTCTAAGATGACCAATTATATTCCTAAAGCAACAATCTCAATGGGAACATCAACCAATGATACCTACATAACATCTATCTCAGCTACTAGATCCTCAGACCCTCATGTTAATACTAAGAATACATCATTTGTAGATCATGGAAAAAGACCTATTAACTAGCCCAAAAAGACTACATTTAACACCAATACTAGTACTATTACTTCATCTATAGAAATTCCCATGCATAAGGCCAAGGGTGATCCAATTTCATCTACTTTACCTCTAGATCCTGAGCTATTAAGGTTGTAGTTGAAAGGTGAAAAGTTGCAAGAAGACTTGATAAAAGATGAAATAATAGCCTCTAATGTAGAAATAGCTAGGAAGATTGCATTCCTTAAAATGTCCACATCTACTCTAGAGGCTTCAAGCTCTGGACATACCAATAGTGAGTCACAAAAGAAGAAATCTGATGAGCATACTCCTAGTGAAGGTGGTGGTGGAGGAAAAAATAAGAATTATAATCCTTATTTTGAAGGTGATGAGGGAAGTAAGAAAGGGGGAGGTGATGGTGAAAGTGGAAATGGTAAAGATAGTAGCTATTCTGATAGCAAGAAAGATGATGAGAATAGAGATGATCATAGGGATCAACATACTAGGAGATGAATCCAAGTAGATAGATACCATCAATTGTGTTTCACTAGAATACCTGGCCAGCCTAACTCATTCCCTAAATATTTTAGGCTTGATCTTGTCAAATTCTCTCATAATAATGCCTTGAGTGGTGAAGACCATTGATGGGAAAGGTCGTTGATGTCACAACTTGAATCATTTAATCAATTATTTATTGAATTAAGTGTGTATTAGAGCAATATGCGATAAGGATAGTTGTCACAGATTCTTTGGGGGGTTTTGCACTATAAACAGTGACTTCAAGTATTGATTCCTACTTCAAAAGCTTTCAAGAGCTCTCAAGAGCTGAACTGTAGCAATTGAATCTTAAGGTATAATTTTATCATATTTTCTAATTTAAAATCATGTTGACTTATTTCTGACTTTATTGAGCTTGATTTAGACCAATTCATGGAGACAACTAATGATTACTTTAATCCTTAATCTAAAACATGAAATCCAAATTAATTCTATTTTTCTTTCAAAAGAAATCCATAATTAATTATTGGAAATTAAACACTACTTTAAAAACAAAAATGAATTATGAGGGAATGAAAATTACTCTAAAAAAATAAAGACTAATCTCCATGAACAAATTTTTAATAAACTCAAACTTCATATTTCCATAAGTTCCTATCATCACTTCTAATGAAACTTAATAAATAAACAACAAACTTAACTACTTCGAACAACATCTAAATCCAATCAATTTGATAAACCTTATAATTATTCCAACAACTTAATCTAATGATAATAAACTAAAACTTGAAAGGTAATTTGAGTAGAAGAAACTATCCAGAATTAACATTCACCAAGTCAGAAAATGATTTAACAATTTAATTTTCCAGAATTAACATCTACTTTAGATTTAATACCAATGTATTAGAAATAACATAACTTAGAAAAATACCAACACAAGATCGTTCTAAATATTGAGCAGGCCCTGCTCTTCCTTAGGTAAGATCTATTTACACAATGATTGAATTAACTTGTTGCTTTCATTCTCATTGATCAAAAGTAGAACGTAGAAAAAAGCATTATTGTTGAATTATAGAAGTTTGACTGAAATTATCTAACTCCTAACTAAAACTAAAACATGGATATTTATAATATCCTTATTAGATTTTGAACATGGTATTAACTGCCAAGAGATAAGGCAACTGAACTAAAGATTATAAAAAACTTTTAAAAAAATGAAATTGGACTAAAAAGAGTTATGCTAGATGGGCGTTGGAAGTAGAAGTTCCATAACTGACTATAAAGAAGTCAATTTGGACTTGAGGGTATGTGCAGGATCATTATGGAAAAAAAGGCCCTTAAGTGGCAATTTTTTTAAAAAAATTAGAGTTAGGAAACTTGACGTAAAAATTTGAATATAAGTTATCTATATTATTTCAAAAATATGTAAGAATAGAATCTATAGAAAATTCAATGTAGTTTCTAAACTACTAGGTTTGTTTAAAAAAAAATCTATTTGGTGAGAATTTGAAATTTCAATGCATAGTACTTAAATTTTAGGGAAAAAATAAGTAGGTGTGTCTAACCACCTAACCACAATAAAATGATAATATTTTTTTATAATATTTTAGATATAATCGGATGACTCATGTCCGATGTGATGCATATTTTTGTAATTTTCTCCAAGTAAATAATTAATTATGAATTTTTTATTACAACTTTTAAAAATATAAAAACTCATATGTCGACCACCTTAACTTGGTCAAAACTTCATGAAATTCAATTTTTCTTTTTTAATCCTATATTATGTGAAGCATAGAATGTGATACATGTTTTGGATTTAAAAAATGTGATACAGTTTGAAATCTATAGATGTTTTTCAATCAGCCTATCAATCAAGACTTTAGTGGTAATTTGAATAGAAAATGAATAATAATTACTTATTAAATTCAAAGTAAAGCATAATTTATATTGGTGGAAAGCTGAGAATCTCTTTTTAAAACCCTTTTCATTTCATCAATTTTGGGTAAAAAAAAGTCGACAGCCACATACCCATCATATTGCCACTTTTTGGCCCATCATGATCCTCCACATACCCTTGAGTCACTCATCATCTAGTAGGGCCCATCTATGGTGTAGTCATTCATCATGATTAAATAGGGAGTTTAACCATATCATCAATCTTTAAAATACCTTGTTCAAAACCCTTAAGAAAAAGGATAACAATTATGGTAGTAAAAGATCAGTGCACATAATTATCTCATCCAATATCATCATAAAGTAACACAATTAACATAAACCATTACTTCAAATATATCCACTAATTTAGCTAAACATAAAGCAAACTAAGTAACTATGTTAATCTATAATCTACCACCAGTCATTTCAATTAACAAAAAGAAAACATATTTTAAACATAAAATGCTTTAAATGAAAGTATTCTAATACTCTCATCATTTCTTCCCCAGTTGTTTTGGACCATGTCCTCATGGTTCTTCATCAAGAATTATGGTGTTCTCTTTTTCCCTGTTCAGTGTCTCCATCCAAATGCAGTAGTCAAACACTCCATCCCTGTACTAGTTTGGTATTCTACTATTGAGTGAAAATCCATTATTTTTCCTTAGCTTTTAAAACCATGGTCTTAACACTCCACTAGGTACACTTTTTTGTTTCTTTGAGTTTTGGTGTGGGAATAATTATTATTGGCATCAATGCAATAAGATTTCCACAATCCATATGAAATTAGTTTTTTTGTTTCTGGATTCGATTGTGTTCAAATTTTTTCATCTTATTGGCATTCTGAATCTCATGCCGACCTAGAATTCTTTTTGTTGGTAGATCAAAGTGATGACATGTCTAAATCTGATCAAACTCTAGCTGATATTGTTTGGACTTATTGGATCCCTTCTTTTGACTGTCTCAAGAGTGAGCTAATACCTTTCCTCATAGGACTATAGTGCTAATGGGGGAAGTGTTCCCTCAACATTTTGGACTGTAGCGATACTATCGAGCAAGTTTGAAACATAAAGAGGATTAACTTGATTGAGCCTTACTATAGATTGTACTGTTGTGATATATTTTCCAGCATGAGGCTTTTCGAGTCTCATTGGTAACCCATACCTTCTCTGAGCCTCCTTATATTTGTCCATTCTTCTTGACCATTCTATCTGATTTTGCATTAAAGAGACAAATAATCTTATTTGAAGCTCACCAACATAAGTATTCATCAAAGAATAATCATTGTTTCCCATTAAAATTCCATGCTGATAAAAATCACACATTAAATTTTGAATGTCAGGGTGGCTATTAAAGTACTCTTGCAGAAAATACTTATCATTATGATAATCTAGGCTTCTTCCTAAGATTAATTGATTTAGCTTTCATTCTAAAGATATTTCTCTAAGAAATAAAGCATACATCCCATCTATTCTTCTCATGGAAAGCATCACAAAAATTATTTATGCCGCTTGTTGAAGTCTCCTTTCAATCTCATTTTTTTCTTTTTCTAACTTCTATACCTGTTCTTTCAACACTTTTTTTTCTTCCTTAAATTTCAAGGCTATCAATGAGAGATATCTAGACTGGGCTAAAGGAGGAATATCTGATGGAATGGAAGGAATATCATAAATTATGGAAGGTGGATCAAGGTATCGCAGTGGAGCTGTGGAAGTAGAGACTTCTTGCGCATAAAATGGCATAGATTGTTGTTTTAATTGCTCTTTCCTTTGTTGCAATTATTTTTTTAATTTTGAAATTTATTTAGCATTTTCTAATGCTTGTACACTAGCTTGTTCTAGGGAATCCTCTATTTTACTCATTGCTTTTTCTAAACCTTGCTTCATTTTGTTCAATTTTCCTTTCCATTTTCTAAGTTTTGCTGAAAGATTGTTGCAATTATTATTTTCTTCTCAATTAATCCTCAAGGAATTTCATGTTTTTCCTTTCTTGTTCCAATTCAACTTCTAATCAAAAAAAATTCATATCCCTCACTAATTCTTCAATTTCTAACTCCTCTTCATTCAATTTTTCATGGAATTCTTCTTTTTCAATCAATAGTTCTTTTCCTTTTCTTTTCTCTAAAGTTGGAGGAGGTGTAGGGGATCTCACAGTTTCCTCTTCTTCAAATTCCTTTGATACTTCTCGCTCTTTAGATTGTGCTTCAGACTCCTCAACAAATTCATGTATTTTAAAAATAGGGGGTATTTCAAGAGTTGGCATTGGGTTTTCAGGGGGAATTTGAGGCTGCTCAGGAGATTGTACTAGTGTTCAAGTTTCTTCCTAGCCTAAAATAGTTTCTTTTGGACTTTCCAAAATAGGGGTTTGAACTAGAGGTGTTTCTTCAAAGGTGAACACTATGGTCTCAGTATGGATAGGGCTTTCTTCATGTACTTCTTGCTTCCTCTTTTTGGAACTAGTACTACCTACTCTAGAAAATTCTTGTGATTTTTTTTCCCCCTTTTCTTAGAAGATTCTCCTTTCTCAATTCTTTCCTTTTTAGTTGCGAGTCCCCTTGTAGGTTTCATTTTTGGCTTTTCTACAGGTGCAGACAAAAATTCAAACAAGCCCTACTTCCCAGTTTCTTTTCTAAGAAATGGTGTTTAATTATCAAATGTATTAATCCCTGGTATTTCATAGAAGATTCCCCCCTATCCTTTACTCTCAAAATCATGGAAGATATTTGATGGAAAAAAATGCTAAAAGATTTATCCTAGCAAAGGGTTTTGTCTGACCATACCTCAAATGTATTAATAGCCATATTCTTGGAGCCAGTATTGTGCCATAATGTTTGTCGCAGCTGAAGAACTTCATGAGCCATATCATAGAAATTCTCCATGGATCATCCAATTTGTTATGAGCTATGCCATGATGGTCTCTTTTATGCAATTGAATTTCCATCCTTTCTGGCTTCTGGTGAAACACAACCACCAATTTCTCAAATTTAACCTGGCCTTTGTTAACTAGTTTTACCTCAACTAGGATTCCATAAATTTCACTTATAATTTCTAGAGTGACTTCAATTATCTCTCCCCTAACTCTGGTGGCATTGACAATAAATTTTTTGACAAATTCCCCAATCATTTTTGGCTGGAAAACTTCATACTACATTACAAAATTCAGCCACCCAACTTCTTCTAACAATCTTTTGGTTTTTGAATCAAGATTGAAGTTCTCAGGCTCAACATTTCTCTTATTCCCCATCTCTCTCTACCAACAATGGAAGACTTCTACAATGGCAGACTTCAACTGGTGGTCTAAATTACTTACCAAAAATGTGGAATTATTTTTTTCTTGATTTGGGAGCAACCAATTTGAAAATGACATGACATGACATTAACTCTGTGCATTAATTTCCTTTATTGCTCTAGAAAATTCGCACACCACAACATGAAGTTTGACATTTAATTCTCAAGGTGGGTGGCATTCTTTAAACATGTCAATATGAACTTGGGGGGATTTTTGAAAAGACAACTAAATCATGAAAAGATTTGTTATCATTGACTGACATCATCCAATGTCACATCATTCCTTACAACAACCATCTACTGCTTTTTTAAATGATTAAAAGTTATGTATTATCATCATTAATTAATAGTATGGAAGAGATGTCTAGACTTATAAATATTAATTTATTTTTAGCCTTTGAGTTCATTAGGAGTCTTCAAGAGCTCTCTGGAGTTTGGATCTTCAAGAGCCTTCGGGAGATTTTTAGGAGCTATCGAGCAAAACAGAGTCTTTAGAGTCTTCAATCTTGAGGATCTTCAAGAGCCTTTAGGAGCTTTGAGGAGCTCTTAATGATCCTTTAGGAGTTAACTTAGATAGGCCACCATTTCTAGTTTTTAGTCATCTTTTTTTTTTGAAAGTAAACTGCCATTTGTTGGTTTTCAATTTACTTCAATTTTTCTCAAGGTAAACCACCATTTGTTGGTTTTCAATTTACTCTGTTTATTCATGCCTTCCTCAAAGGTTTAAAGACGTTCTCTCATGGAAGAAATATCTTCCATGAGAAAATGTTCAATTATGTGTTGTAGATCATCTAAAAATTCTTCCTTTGATGCAGGTTTATGATATGTTTTCAGACGATGACCATTCACTAGCTTAACTCTCTTTTCTCCATCAATTGGTACTAATTGGACAACTCCATTTTCAAATATCGGATCTATCTCATAGGGTCCTAACCATCTTGTATGGAACTTCCCCTTAAACTCTTCAAATTTGGAGTCAAATAACAATGCCCAATCTCTTGCTTTGAACTATCTGGACACAATAAGTTTATTGTGCCATTCCTTCCTTTTCTTTTGAATCACCTCTGTATGTTGAAGTGCCTACATTTTAATTTCATCAAGCTTATTAAGCTTCAAAATTATGCTTTTCTTTTCTTTTGGTAGATCAATTCCAATTTCTACTATTTTCTTCAATGTTTTTAACTCAAATTCTATTGGAATTACTAGCTTCTTCCCATACACAAGTTCATATGGGGAAAACCCAATTGTTGTTTTCCACGTAGTATTATAGGCCCATACTGCTTCATCTAGCCTATCTATCAAGTATTTTTTCCTTAAATAAACTATTTTTTGTCAAAATATTCTCTAACTCTCTATTTGTGACCTCCACTTGTCCATTAACCTGAGGGTGATATGGCAAAGCTTTTTGTGAATTATTTGGTATCTTTGCAAAAATGCTTCCATCATTGTTGATACAAACTATGGTCCTTGGTTTGAAACAATCTCTTTGGGTGCACCAAATCTTTGCGGAATTTGCTTGTATAGAAAATCTATAACTTTATCTTCTTTTTCTGCTGGTAATGCCTTTACCTCAGCCCATTTTGTTGCATAATCGATATAAAATAGGATGTATCATTTCCCTTTTGAAGGTGGATCAACTGGTCCCACAAAATTGATTCCCCATTTTTCAAATGGTTGGAGAACTATTTGTGGCTGAAATGACATCTCCATGGTTGGTGTGGGTCTTCCCATCCTTTGACACTCATGAAAGTGTTTGAAAAAGAATGAAACATCATTTGTCATTGATGGCCAAAAGTAGCCAGCTCCTAAGATTTTGTAAACTATCCTCACAACTGAATAGTGTCCTCCTTCACATTAATGATGGAAGGCATGTACTACATCATATACATCTAACTCTATTACACATCTTTGTAAAACATGGTTAGGGCACAATTTAAATAAAATACCATTAATCCATTAAAATTTGGAACTTCGCAAATTGACCTCTTTTTTTGTTTATAACTAAATTGACTTGGGCATTTCCCTATGACAAGGTAATTTTCCAAATCAGCAAACCATGGTGGATGAATTGATATAGCAAATAAGTATTTTTCAGGAAATGTATCATCCACTAGTTCTTGATTATCTTGTGAAACAATTATGAAAAGAAAGTCAACAACAACATTGTGTTTTCCAGGCTTATCAATGATAGTTAAGTCAAATTCCTATAATAATAGTAACCATTGGATAATGTGTCCACCTACTACAACCTTATTTGTTAGATATCTAATTGTTGCATGGTTTGTATGTATGTAAAATTTATAACTTGTAATATAATGGCTGAATTTGTTTATGACATATACTACAGCTAAAAATTCCCTTTTTGTTGTTGTGTAGTTTCTTTGAGTAGGATTTAAGTTTTTGCTAACATAATAGATTGCATACATGGCATCATTGTCATCTTTTTGTCCGAAAACCACTCCAATAGCCAAATTAGATGCATCTGCATGAACATGCAAAGTTTCTCCCTAAAATGGTCCTTTGATAATGGGAGAAATTATTAGGGATATCTTAATTGTTCCAAAGAATTTTTGACAATCCTCGGTCCATACAAACTTCTCC
Organism: Sequoia sempervirens; assembly: GCA_007258455.2. NCBI lineage: Eukaryota > Viridiplantae > Streptophyta > Pinopsida > Cupressales > Cupressaceae > Sequoia > Sequoia sempervirens. The sequence goes on along the minus strand of VDFB02281492.1, from coordinate 426,137,942 downwards.
TCTTTCTTGAGTAGTGTAAACAATGGTGTTATAATTTTACTAAATCCTTCTATAAATCTTCTATAATACCCAGCATGCCCAAGGAAACTTCGTACTCCATTTTCATTCTTAGGGATCTCAATGTTCTGTATGACCTCAACTTTCTTGGGATCAACCTTTATCCCCTCTTTTGAGATGTGATGTCTGAGAACAATGCCCTTTGTCATCATAATGGAAATTTTTTCATGATTGAGTGATCATCTATGATCTTTACATCATTGTAAACTTTTTCTAAGATTTTTAATGCTTCATCAAATGTTTTAGCATGGACTATAAAGTTATCCATATAAATCTCTACACGGGAAGTGGTGAAATTTGCAAATATAGCAAGTACTACTCTTTGAAATGTGGCTAGCACATTACATAGTCCAAATGGTAAGACTGTATGTGTGTGTGTACCCCAAGGACGGGTAAAGGTAGTTTCATCTTGATCTTCAGGGGCTACTTGGATTAGGTTATATCCACTAAATCCATCAAGAAATGAGAAGTAGTTGTTGCCTGCGAAGTTATCTAGTACTTGATCTATGAATGGCAATAGGAAATGGCCTTTCTTTGTGGATTTGTTTAATTCATGATAATCTATGTATAGTCACCATTTACCTTTCTTTTTAGGGAATATAACCAATGGAGAGACCCACTGACTATCAAAGATTGGGTATATGAATCCTACATTAAGTAGCTTCTGATTTTTTTTTTTAACAATTTCATGAAGAACAGGATTTATACGCCTTTGTCCTTGTCTGATTGGTATGACATCCTCTGTGTAAATGTGATGACTATAGATGGAAGGATGCATTTTTCTCATATCAATATACTCCCAAGGAAATGCTTGTGTGTGTTTTTCTAGAATTTCTTTCAATTCTTTTTCCTAAGTTGGAGATAATGATGAATTTATATTGAGGTTTATCTCTAGCTACTGTAATCTCTTTGGTGTCTTTGGTGGAATCCATTGATTTTTCAACAAGAGTATTCAGAGGACAAGAGTGTTTTCCATGTAATTTTGTTTGATGGTTTTCACTTTCAATTTTTGAAGTTAACTCTTGTTCTTCGCATTCCTGAACATGTTCAGTTATAGTAACCATGGCTAACTCTACAATACCATCACCTTCTGACTCTAAATCTTCATCCACCAAAAGTTGATCGTTTGGTTGAATTGAAAGTTGTGCTAGTGGGTAGAGTGACAATTTTTTTTTTTTTACCATTTGATATGATCATGCTTCCAGATCTACAATTAATTAAAGCAGAAATAGTGGCCAACCATGGTCTTCCTAAGATGATTGGATATCTAGAATCTTTCTTTTTGGCTTTAAGAACCAAAAATTCAATTGGATAATCCCATGTGTCTATGGTGACCATGATATATTCTATTATACCCTCTAGTTTTGTGGTAGATTGGTCAGCTAACTATAGAATATTTTTTGTTGGTTGAATATTTGTCATCACAAGTAGGGCATGTGCAAGATCATCATGGAAAAAATGGGCCCTTAAGTGGCAAAAAATTCAGAAAAATCAGAGTTAGGCAACTTGACATAAAAATTTGAATAATTTATCTATATTATTTCAAAGATGTGTAACAATAGAATATGTAGGAAATTGAATGTAGTTTCTAAACTACTATTTTTTTTGTTTTTTGTTTAAAATCTATTTGGTGAAATTTTGAAATTTCAATGTAATAGTACTTAAATTTCAGGGAAAAAATAAGAAGTAGGTGTCTATCTAACCACGCTAACCACAATAAAAGGATAATATTTTTTTATAAGATTTTAGATATAGGTAGAGGACTCATGTCTTGATGTGGTGCATATTTTTTGTAATTTTTTTCCAGGTAAATAATTAATTATGATTTTTTTACAACTTTTAAAAATATAAGAACTGTGACCACCTTAACTTGGTCAAAACTTCATGAAATTAATTTTTCTTTCTAATCCTATATTATGTGAAGCATAGAATGTGACACATGTTTCAATTCAAAAATGTGATACCATTTGAAATCTAGATATGTTTTTCAATCAACCTATCAATTAGGACTTTAGTCATAATTCAAATAGAAAATAAATAATAATTATTTATTAAATTCAAAATAAAGCATAATTTATATTGGTGGAAAGCTAAGAATCTCCTTTAAAACCCTTTTCATTTCATCAATTTTGGGTAAAAAAAAGTCATTAGCCACATACCCTATATATACCCATCGTATTGCCACTTTTTGGCCCATCGTGATCCTACAGATACCCAACATCTATACTATATCAAATGTGATAACATTTATGTCAACTCCTAAATCAATTAGAACATTTGATATTTCAATTCCATTAATACTCAGTGTTATTATAGGACTACCAAGATTATTATATTTATGTGGAAGCAATCTTCCTGATAACACATCAGTAAGTTGTGTCCCTACTTGAATTGTTGAAGGCAATTTATTTTTCCTTTCTAGAGTTTTCATGCAAAGGGAATTTACTAACTAATTTATCTCCGGTATATCTTCAACTACCTATAATAGTGGTATCTCAATGTTAATCTTTTTCAACTCTCTAAGAAGTTGAGAATCGACTGCATTCATATGATTTGGTGGAGAGATTTCAAGAGTAATTTTCTCTTCTTTCAATCTCTCCAAATAGGGAGCTTGAATGATAGTTTGTTCTTTCTCCAAGGTTTTTTTTTTAGTTGAATTTTAATTTTCTTCCCCTCTTTCTTGAATTTTCTTAGCTAGTTTAGTTTGCACAATTCGATTTCTCAATTGTATATCATTAACATCAATAACATTCACATTAGGGGGATTTGCATCATTACATGTGTTTCTCGGATTGGCAACTAGTTGAGCTAACAGTTGAGGTTGGTTCACTTGATCATTGGGAGGATTAGGGACATTAAGTGTTGGAGTCATTTGTCCCCAGGGCCATTTTTTTCCTTGATTTTTTTATGGTTCGAATTGGGTTTGATTCTGCTACCATGAGGATTGATTGGCTTGCCACTGTGGCTACTGATTAGCTTGTCATTGTGGTTAATTCCATTAGGGATTCATCCATTCAGGTTGATTAAACAATAAGTAGGTGGTTGATATTGAGCGGTCCATTGGTTCTAGTTTTTCCAAGAGTTGAGGTCTTTGACCAATATAATTCAACTCTTATTTGGTTATTGGTGGTTTCTTCATATTGCTTTTTATGTCAGCCAAAAGATTATAGGAACCTGTTAAGTGTGGTTTTTCACAAATCTCACAAATATCAACTTGATTTAATGGAAATTCTCTCAAAAGGTGTTCTCCCCTACATTTGGAGCAATAAATTGATAATAGTTTTGTGCTCCTCTTTTCTCCTTGCATGTTGAGATGTAGAAGTTGATCAATCTGCACATTTGCTAATTCCTCAATCACCTCTAATACATCAGTGGTATGAGCCTTATTTCTTCTAGAGTTTCTAGTCCCCACTAGTTCTAGAGTAGTTCCTATAGATATCCACAATGTCATCCAAGGAAAGCTTGTTAATTTCTCCATTTCCCATTAAATTCAAGGACTCTCTTGACTCGTCCTAAATCCCTCTCAGGAAAATTGTCTTGCTAATTTCATTGTCCAGCCCATTAGTACACCTTTGATGCACAAATTGGTTCACCTATCATCATAGTCTTCTAGACTTTCATCCTCCAATTGTCTCATTTGAAAAAATTCCTCCTTCATATCCCTTCCTCGATAGTAATCTGGGTGTTTGTTCAAGAATTTAGTTTCCATTTACTGCCAAGTTTTAATTGTTCTTGATCCTAAACCCATGAACCATCTTAAAGTTGATTCTTTCAAAGTATAATGAAACAACTTCAACTTTTGATTATCAATTGCATAATCATAGGTTTGGCATTAAATTTTGAATTCAAATAGGAATTGATCAGGGTCTTTGGCAGTCTTTCCCCTACAGGTACATAGAACTAAGGTTGAAATGTTTTTCATAGGAGGTTCATCAAGCTATCTTTCAAGATTGATAGGATTTGAAAAGGTCCTATTTGTTGGGGGACATATTGGTTGGTCACCCATTTCTTCTCCTGGAAATTTATTTTTGTTTTTTTCTTGATTTTCAATTGGATTTTCTTGATTATTTTCTTGATTTTTATCCTAGTATTATTGAATGTCATGTTCCTGATAAAAATCAATCTTTCATGGAAGAAACCTTCCTAGTTGGTCTTTTTTTCATCTCATCCACAATGTAGATCTATCTTCCTTATCAGCACTAAGTCTTCACACTAAATAGCCATATCTTTTAAGTATCCCCAGCAACAATGCCAAAAATGATGGGCAAGGTTGTTGATGTCACAACTTGCATCATTTAATCAATTATTTATTGAATCGGGTGTGTCTTAGAGAAATATGTGATAAGGATAGTTTTCGCATATTCTTTTGGGGGGTTTTTCACTATAAACAATGAATTTAGGTATCGATTCCTACTTTAGGAGCTCTCAGGAGCTAAATTGTAGCGACTAATTCTTAAGGTTTAATTCTATCCTATTTTCTAATTTAAAATATTGTTGACTTATTTATGAATTTATTGAACATGATTTAGACCAATTCATGGAGACAACTAATGATTACTTTAATCCTTAATCTAAAACATGAAATCTAAATTAATTCTAATTTTGTTTTAAAAGAAATTCATAATTAATTGCTGGAAATTAAACACTACTTTAAGAGCATAAATGAATTGTGAGGGAATGACCATTACTCTAGAAAACATAAAGACTAATCTGCATGAACATATTTTTAATAAACTCAAACTTCATCTTTCCATAAGTTCCTATCATCACTTCTAATGAAACTTAATAAATATACACCAAACTTAACTACTTCGAACATCATCTAAATCCAATTAATCTGATAAACCTTATAATGATTCCAACAACTTAATCTAACCATAATAAGCTGAAGCTTGAAAGGTACTCTGAGCAAAATTAACTATCTATAATTAACATTCACCAAGTCAAAAAATGATTTAACAACTTAATATTCCAGAATTAACATCTACTTCAGATTTAATACCAATGAGTCATAAATAGCATAACTTAACAAAATACCAACACAAGATTGTTCCAAAAGTTGAGCAAGTCCTACTCTTCCTTGGGTAAGATCCCTTAAATCAGTGATTGAATTAACTTGCTTTCATTCCCATTGATCAAAATTAGAACACAAAACAAAGTATTGTTGTTGAATTACATAAATTTGATTGAAATTATTTAACTCCTAACTAAAACTGAAACATGGATATTTATAATATCCTTATTATATTTTTAACATGGTGTTAACTACCAAGACTTAAGGCAACTAAACTAAATATTACAACAAAACTAAAATAGAATTGAAACTAGACTAAAAAAAATTATTCTTGATTGGCACTAGAAGTCGAAGTTCCATAACTGACTATAAAGAAGTTGATTTGGACTTGAGTGACTCATCATCTAGCAGGGCCAGTCTATGCCATAGTCATTCATCATGATTAAATAGAGAGTTTAACCATATCATCAATCTTTAAAATACCCTATTCAAAACCCTTAAGAAAAGGATAACAATTATGGTAGTAAAAGATCAATGCACCATAATTATCTCCTCCAATATCATCATAAATTAACTCAATTAACATAAACAATTACTTCAAATATAACCACTAATTTAGCAAAACATAAAGAAAAATAAGTAAATATGTTAAGCTATAATCTACCGCCAATCACATTAATTAACAAAAAATAGGTCTTTTAAACATAAAATGCTTTAAATGAAAGTATTATTATTCTCTCATCAACCATCTCAAAGCTCTCGCCAATGTTATGGATGATTTAGAGGTAGAGGTAGAATATTTCATGATGAAATTGTTCATTCAGTCTCTTATTGAGGATGCACGAGAATGATATAGAAGCTTGCCTGCTGAAAGCATTGGCTCTTGGGAGGAATTCAAAAGGGTTTTTAGAGAATAATATGGTGACAAGAATAATTCAATCTTTTTATTGAATCAATTTAATAATATTGTTAAGGAATCCAATGAATTTATTGCTAAGTTCAACACAAGGTTCTAGAAGGATAGGAAAAAGTTTCCTCCTCATTTACAATTAAATGATCATGTGTGTATGGTAAATTACTACAATTCTTTCGATGTAAAAACTGAGTTATTGCTTGCTAGATAAGTGACCTCAGTCATTAAGGGAATCTTTTAAAATGGTAGAGCATATTGAAAATATTAGTAGAGCAACTAGTAAATTTGATAGAAGAGATGATCCAAAACTTTTCAAAAGTTCAAAAAAGTTATACAAGAGTTCAAGTGCTAAAGGGGGGACCATTGAGGGAAAGCTTGATAGTTTTATGAAAACTATCAATGATAAGATTATGAAACAAGAGAGGGCTCAGCCAAAAAATTATCAGAGGAATGAAAGAGCCCATAGGTTGCAAGATCACCCTTATAATACCAATTGGTATAATGGGAAGCCTGTCTTAAATAATCAAAGAAACACCCAAAATACAGTTCCTCTAAACCCTCTGTAAAAGAATTCAGGGAATTTTGTTGAGGATAATCCTTGGTGTATGACTTTCCAAATTCCACATTCCTCATAGTAGTGTGTAGTATAATATATGGTTCAAGTAGAGGATGACATACTAGAGGACTGTGACTAGCAGGATCAAGAGGATGATGATGCACTTATTATTATGGGAGATTTTGTTGTTTCCTACAGTGAATGCTATTGTGATGAGGATTTTTATTAATTGGATGTAGATAATCAAAGGAAATTTGCTAATGCCTATCATCAACAAGTTCTTTTTAATGAGGATGTTGGTAGTGATGTTTATATTTACAACTTGGAGGAAATTAAGGATGATGTTTCATTGAGGAGACCCTCAGATGAGCCAAAGATTAAAAAATACACTGTAGTCTTAGCTTCCCAAGCTAGAAGTTCCTATCATTTGAGGACTAGAACTATTGCAGGTGAAAAAGGAAATCCTGCTAGTCTCTTCATCAAGGAACAAAACACCAAGGGAAAAAAAACATGAGCCCAATGAAAAAGTAGAAGCAGTTAAAGATAAAGCAAATAGATGAGATAAAATTTGGGCTAAGAGAGTAGAAAAAACAAAAGCTATTCAAGGACATAAATCCCCTGCTAAGAAATTAAAGACACAAAAGCAAGCTCCTGAAGCCACAAAGAAGGATGCTAAACATAAGGCTAAGGAAATAAAAAATCAATAGAAAGATAATAGAAATGAACAAGGTATCCTCAATTGAACTTCCCAAGTATACTCATGTTGATATGTTTCAATTACTTAGTCAAGTTAAAGTATCTTTTCCTTTCCTACAAATGATGAGGATAGAGGAACATAAATAGAAGGCAGTAGCCCTCATCAACAGTGCTGCTATAGTCTATAATAATTTAGGGATACCCACCCCACCCAAATTGAGTGAAACAAATAAGAGGGTAAAGAAGTTGAGGGAGTAATTACTTAGATTCCCCATATTTTACCAGGAAATTCTATAAATACTTGTCCTAATAAGATAGATCCATTTTTCCTTACCCTGGTGGTTAGGAAATTTTTTATAAATAATTATATCATTGAATCTAGTACATCCAACAATATCATGCCAGTTAAAATCATGGATGCATTAGGGTTAAAGGTTGATAGCACTCATGGAAAGTGTTATGCCATGGCTGCCAAAGAAGTTCCTGTTATAGGTGTGATAAATGAACTTCCTTATAGGTTGGAAGCCTACCTTGACAAAGAATTTAAAATGAGTGTGGTAGTGGTAGATATCCCACCTAACTATGGAATTTTGTTATGCCACATTTCCCATTGATGGTAAAAATGTTCCTAGAGATGACACAATTCTTTTGTAGATATTGATATTGGTGAGTTCAAGGTAGAAGAGTTACCAAGAGAGGTTGAGAGGCATCTTGCACCTATAGAAAATGAAGTTTCAAGACTATCTGATATAGAGGGACTGTGGAAAATGTGCTTTGATGGTGCAAGTTCCAAGGAAGGATCTGGTGTAGGAATTTTATTAGTATCACCTACCAGAAATACTTATAAGTTATCTTTTACATTGTCTTTTGTCTATAAAAATAATGTGGCAAAGTATGAGGCTTTATTATTGGGGTTAAGACTCGCTAAGAATCATGGAATAAGAAAATTAATGGTGATTGGTGATTTTGAGATTGTAATATCCCAAGTAAGAGCTAAATATTCCTAGAAAAATAATAGACTAAAACAATATAGGAATGTTGTTTGGTATTCCATTGAATATTTTGATGCCTTTGTGATTGATTGGATGGAAAGAGGACATAAAAGAGTGGCTAATTTACTTGCTAATATTGCACTAAGACCTGATGATATAGCTTTCATAGGAATCTCTAAGGTTGAGATACAGACCAAGCCTTCCATCCCTTACAATGTATACAACTAGTAGATTTTTAATGATGATGAGGATAATCTTAGATTCCCAAATTCTGTTGATAAATATGAAGTTCAAGAAATTCACTTTGGTGGATTTTTTGAGAATATTGATGGAAAGGATACAATATTTGGAAAAGAGGTCATCCAATTAAAGACAAATAAAATCCTCAGAGGCCTTTTAGCTCTTGAAAGGGTCTTTGATAGTCAGGATACAAGTAAGGCCAAAATAGTTGTTGCTCGCCTAGAGGACTTGGAGGAAGTGAACTTAGGAATAGAAAATTCCCCTAAGAAAGTCTATGTAGCAAAAAAGATTAAGCTAAGATTAAAGGAAATGTTAATTGCCTTACTCAAAAAATATAGCCATGTTTTTTCCTGGTCATATGATGACTTGAAATCTTACAAAGAGGAATTGTTTCAGCATGAAATTCCTTGAAAGGATGATGCAAAACATTTTAGGGAAAAGTAGAGACCAATTAATTCTACTCTAGCTCACAAGATGCAAGAAGAGTTGATAAAGTTGAGAGAAGCTAGTATTATAAAACCCATTATACATTCCTCTTGGGTATCTAATTTGATACCAGTAAGAAAGAAGAATGGTGGCATAAGGTTATGTGTTGATTTCAGGAACCTAAATGTATCCTCATTAAAGGAAATTTATCCATTACCAAACATGGAAGCTATGTTATAGAAGGTAACTAGGTGTGAGCTATTGTCAATAATGGAAATTTTTTTAGGTTATAATAAATTCAAAGTAAAGCATTCTGAGTAGTACAAGACTGCTTTTACTACTCCTTGGAATACATACATTTATGTCAGGATTCTTTTTGGCTTAACAAATGTAGTTGCCACTTTTTAGAGAGCTATGGATGTAGCTTTCTCAGATTTCATTGATTTATTTATGGTTGTATATCAAGATGACTTGACTACTTATTCCAATAAAGAAGAAGACCATTGTACATGCATTCAGAAAATGTATTTTTCTGATCATGAGAATATGGGATATCTCTAAATCCAAAGAAATTTTCCTTTGGGGTCACTGAGGGAAAGTTTTTGGGGAACATTGTATCCAAGGAAGGAGTAAGAATAGACCCTGAAAGAGTAGCAACCATTGACAAGATCCCTTAGCTAAAAAATGTCAAGGGCATTCAGTCATTTTTTGGACAAATAATTTTTTTTTTTAGGTTTGCCACTAAATTTGTAAAAATCACAAGACCTATTTGCAAAGTGGCGAAGGGTATGTGAAGGATCATCATGGACAAAATAGGCCCTTAAGTGGCAAAAAATTCAGAAAAATCAGAATTAGGGTACTTGACGTGAAAATTTGAATAAATTATCTATATTATTTCAAAAATATGTAAGAATAGAATCTGTAGAAAATTGAATGTAGTTTCTAAACTACTAGGTTTATTTAAAAGAAAAAAAAAATCTATTTGGTGAAAATTTGAATTTTCAATGCAATGGTACTTAAATTTCAAGGAAAAAATAAGTAGGTATATGTCTGACCACCCTAACCAATATGAAATGATAATATTTTTTTATAAGATTTTAGATATAAGTAGATGAATCATGTCCAAATGTGATGCATATTTTTTTGTAATTTTTTTCCAAGTAAATAATTAATTATGAATTTTTTATTACAACTTTTAAAAATATAAAAAATTGTATGTCTAACCACCTTAACTTGGTCAAAACTTCATGATTTTTTTTTAATCCTATAGTATGCAAAACATAGAATGTGATGCATGTTTTAAATTCAAAAAATGTGATATCATTTAAAAGCTATAGATGTTTTTCAATCCACCTATCAATCAGGACTTTAGTCGTAATTCAAATTGAAAATGAATCATAATAATTAAATATTAAATTCAAAGTAAAGCATAATTTATATTAGTGGAATGTTGAGAATATCCTTTAAAAAACCTTTCATTTCATCAATTTTGGGTTTTTTAAAAAGTCATTAGCCACATACCCTATACATACCCATCATATCGCCACTTTTTGGCCCATCATGATCTTGCACATACCCTGAAGAAGGGTGAAAAGGTGCTTTAGAGTGAAGATCCTAGTCAGGCTTTCAAGAAAATAAAACAAGCTATTAAGGAGGCTCCAGATTTGAAGTCTCCTGATTTTTCTAAACCAATGCACATTTTCTCTTTTGCTTCTTTTCATACCATTATTGTTGTCTTATTATAGAAAAATGAGGAAGGTTTGGAAAACCTATTGATTTTTTTTGCAAATATTTACAAGCTGCAAAATTGAAATATGATACTACTAAGAAACAAGCATATGCTTTTGTAAAGGTTGTAAAGAATTTCAAGACTTATTTACAAGGGGCTACTGTCGTATCTTTTGTACCAAGTGTTGTTGTGAAAGATATGTTTACTCAGTAGGAGATTATGGGAAAAAGGTGTAGATGGATCAACATGATCTAGGAATTTAACATTGATGTTCAAATTACTAAAATTGTATGAGAACAAGGCCTAGCCAAATTAATGATAGAGGCTAATTTGGAAGCTAATTAGGTTAATCAAACTGAATTGATTGATGTTGCACCTTTCTATGACATGCAAACATGTGGATGGTATAGAAGAATTATTCAGTATTTAAAATACTTGCAATGTCCTACTAATATGGCTAATAATGATAAAAGAACATTGAAATTGTATGCCATCAAGTATGTGCTAATTGACAATGAGTTATGGTGGAGAAGCCTAAATGGTGTACTTAATTTTGTAGATGAAAAGTAAGCATTGGAGCTTTTGCAGGAAATACATAATGGGGTGTGTGGTGGTCATTACATGGAAAAGACCACTATACAAAATTTTAAGAGTTGGATTCTAGTGGCCTACTATTTTTAAAGATGCTCACAAGTTTGTTAAAACTTGTGATGCTTGTCAATAGTTTTCAGGAAAGTTGAAGTTCTCAGGAAATTTACCACTCAAGCCCATGATAGTTGAAGCCCCTTTCCAACAATGGGGAATTGATTTCATCAAATAAATAATATAAAAATATAGTGGAGGTCACTCATGGATACTTGTTTCGAATGACTACTTTACAAAATGGGTGGAAGCAATAACCACAAAGAAAGTAACAAGCAAGGTAGTAGTTGATTTTCTATTAAATAATATTCATATTAGATTTGGAGTCCCTGAGAGGATTATCTCAAATAATGCTATGTGTTTTAAGTCAAATTAATTCAAGGATTTTTGTGAAAAACATGGCATACAAGTCTCTTACTCTTCACCTTACCATCCTCAGGGAAATGGTCAAGGTGAGTCTAGCAATAAGAGCTTGATGAATATAATCAAGAAAGTTATGGAAAAGAACAAAAAGGCTTGGGACTTGAAGCTAAAATTGGCCCTCTGGGAAAATAGAGTGACTATGAAAATGGTTACTGGTTATTCACCATTTGGCCTAGTATATGGTCTTGATGCTAGATTTCCTCATAATAACCTGCTCAAAATATATAAGTTTGTGTACGAATATGATGAAGAAATATATGATATGCAACACAAAATAAATAATCTGGTGCAACTAGATGAGACTAGGAGGCAAGATCAATCAAAAACCATGAAAATGCAGTTTTAAGTTAAGTGTATATATGGCAAGAGATCCTCTCTTAGAAAGTTTGAAGTGGATAGTATGGTGTTAGCCTAGAATGCAAGAGCTCAAGATAAGGGAAAGCATGGGAAATTTGTAGCATTCTAGATTGGCCCTTATTTGATAGTCAACACTCATGGGGAGGATTCATATTTCCTTTAGAGTTTAACTGGTGAACTTTTTGAAATGCCAGTACATGGATAGTTCTTAAATCCATACTTCTAAGTATGTTATATTACATGTACCATTTGGTTTTGTATATTATGTATATAGGTGTGTTTGCTTTTGTCTTGCTACCTAGTCCAGGAAGCTCCCTAGTTTGGGTCCTCTTATTCTTATCCATTGTTTTGGTCTGCTTCAACTAGAGATTCTTGGGATCTTGCTATGCCTACAAGAGGCATATGTCTCCAGTCAAAGAAACTGATGGAACCTACAAAAAAACTTGTTCCACCTTAAACCCTTGTCATATTTGGACGTAATATTGTACATGATGGTTTAGTATTCATCTTTCATAAGGACTTATAATGTTCTATTTTTCTATTTGCTCCTTTTTGCCTATTCTTGGTTTTCTTAAAACTTCTTGTGTATGTCATTATTGTCTAGCAACCGGTTTCCCAATCCTATGTCTAAAAATCTTAATTTTTATAAGGATAAGTTAAAGTCTTGTTTGTCCTTTACATCCTTTGCATTATAGTGGCTTAGATGTTTTTAAGTCACTTTGAATCATGTCATCCTAGAGGGTCCCCTCCAATAAAATAACTTATGAGCATGTGCCTAAATGATTTTCACTTAAGTCCTAATTGACCTTAACCATTCATCGCTGATCACTTTTGAAGTATATGCTCCAAATCAGTGATGAGTGATGAGATAGTATCTCTTTGATATTTCTCATCACAAATAGTTGTGAAGCTCTTAAATTGAATGCGCAATGAGTGATGTTCTTTATATTAAATAAGGGATCACTTATCACCAATAGCTTTTGATCCATCTATGGAGAATTAGCGATGAGCGATGTTCTCTGGCCTTATGATCTTATCACCTATCATTGGTATGTTATGAAATGATAATTTCATATTAGCGATGAGTGATGGGATGGGTTTCCTTTAAATATTGTGTCTCATGGATTTTTTTCAAGTACTAAGATCTATAACTGCGATATGCAATATGTAATGAAACTATGATGATCTTTTATCACTAATTGCTTGCAAAGCATATGAGGATAATTAGTGATGAGTGATGGCCCAATGTTTTATATTGTTCATCTCTCATCTATTCTAGAGCTTTCAACATTGATTGGTGATGAGCGATAGAGTTCCTTATTTTAAAAATTTTCTTTTGCTAATCTAAGTACATCTTATTTGTGATGTCTTTTGTACCATTGATTTTCATGTAGGTGTACATGTCCAGATCTAATGCCTTCACTATACTTCCCATCATTGATAGGATCCTAGGTGTGATGTTGGATTAGTGAGGAGTGATGAAAATGAATGTGATCAAGGAACGAGCTGTAAATCCAAGGGCTGAGGATTTATCACATGAAACACTTGCATCACAAATGGAGCTAAAGAGAGATGAATTATATCAGTGATAAGTGACAACTATTACATGAAGAAGCAATGTGGAAAAATCTAGATGGCTTTGCATAAAGAAAAGTGGAATTTGGTGAGATGAATTGATAACCATTGATGTATTTTTAAAGTTGAATGATCAATGATCATCATTCAAACTTGAATGACTGATTTTCAATTCGCTTATGCAAACTTACTATCGAGCATTAATGGTGGCATTCCTCTCTCTCAACCATAAAATGAAGTAGATACTTGGTTGATCATGCATTTGAACTCATTTTCATATAGAGGAGATATTGGGAGCTAAAGAAATTGTGAGGAAGGTTTCAAAATTTACTCATATCCTATGTGACATAGTATTCACTTGGGTAAGCAAGACTAATATTTCCTTTAGCTGAAGTATTGAGATGAATACCTTAGAAAGCTGATAGGAAATGGGGAAATTTTTTATGTGTTCACTTTTGATAGTTTCAATTTGGTGATTATGTACTAGATAAATTTTGAAGATGGTGTTATGTTCAAGGATAGTGTTTTTTCTGGTTTCTTTTTTATTGTAGGAAATTGTAAACCCTAGCTCCATTGCCTTGCAAAAATGAGTGTCCTAGAGCCTAATGAATCAAGTATTAGGGGAGAAAGCAAACCAAAACAAAAGAGGGTTAAATGAATTAAAAATTAGGATGTTTCAACTGAGGTCAATTCAAATCCACTAGCAGTGTCCAACCCTTCACTAAGTACTCCTACAACATCTACTAGATGCATAAGTGCCAAGAAGGAAACTAAAAAATTTATGCAAGAAGCTTCTAGAGATGTAAAAGGAGGAGTGTTATGATTTGGTAAAAGACCCACACATCAAGTTGTCCTGACCACTAGGTTGATTGATAGTGTTGGTGAAATTGGTGAAAAACCTCAACCTTAGAGTGGGTGGCAATTATTTTGGTATGATTTCTATAGGCGACATTCTAGAAGGCTCGCATGTTATCTATGGGGGATGAAAATTGGGAAGTTGGTGGTCTCAAATGTGTTTGTAAAAGTGGAATTAATGATGTAACTTGTCAAGCACTATAACCCTATGGATAGGACAATCAAAAGTGAAAATGGTGATTAAATTTTATAGGTAACAAATGATAAGATGACTGATGTATTTGGGTTAAATACCAATTATACTATAAAGTTTAGGGATGTTGAATTATATGTTGATTATGAGAAGATGAAATATGCATACAAAGAAAGATTTCTTGTGCAACATAGAAGGAGAAAGGAGAAGTTCATTGCTAAGGATGTTGAGCTCTTTGAGTGTGAAGAGTTTGAAGATTACTTCAACAAAACTTACTATTGTTTGAACCAAGTATTGGCTTAGGATTTTGAAGTTAGGATAGCCATTGATTTGTTAGTAATGGTGGTACATATACAAGGTAACAATCAAAATACTGGTTTTGATTATGCCAACTTCAATATTGAACGAATACATTAAGATTTCATAAATTTGAAATAGGGGGTGCTCCCCTTGGATTTCCCCCATTACTCTTTGTTGATGCATATGATCTTGTGGGAAGGTGATTATGAATGGAAAAGAAAATTGGATTTGAAACTAAGGGACAGTGAAAACAATGTTCTGCCAATACAGATGTGGGCATACATCTAGGATAAGGAGTGCTCAAATTCCAATTATATCGTGTTTGCTAATACTATCAGATATGGAATCTTAGAAACATTGGGTGTGGTACCTATATTTAGGCTTTCTCTAGAGATCAGAGGTATTATTCTCCCATAAGATACATCAAGATCAAAGATAATACATAATTGGGTAGATTGGTTTTTACATTCTAAATATACTTTGATCAGGGCCTATGGAGCTAAAATGGCACCTCATTGTTTACCCTTGTATGTCTTAGACAAAATAGCTTTCATGGGGCTCATGTGGAAAATTGATATCATGGATTATGAGATGCTTAGAAAGCCTAGGAAAGGTATTGTTGTACATCCCCAATGTGAATTTTCTTACTTCAAAGTCACTACCCCTAAATGGTATGAAAAGTTGGGAATTATGGTGAATAATCTTAGAATGCCTATTAAAGACATCTAAATTTGTGATCCTAAAGGATTTGTGGCTGGAAGAAGGTAGAAAAAATTAGGCATCATACATCATGAATTCCTATACACAAATGATGTGTTAAGAAACTTGACAAGTGATGAGGCTGTCATGACTAGAAAGAAGGAATGGACAACTATAATGAACATTAAGGAAAAAGTCATGAAAAGAAATTCATTTTACGTAACTCCATATAATTTAATTACAAACCCCTTGGAAAGAGCCTTCACTATGATAAGGGATTATCAATGTGGGGATTTTAAAGTAAAGGTAAAGGAGGTTGTTGATAAAGCACAGGTTCTCCTAGAATAGTAACAACAACAAGAAGCTATGGATATCCCAGAACAACCTTTAGATGTTAAGAAGTTAGGGAGGAATAAATGGAAAAAAATGTGCCAGGAAATGAAGAGGTGAATTAGAAATTTCTCCTCCCCATATTTAAGAAACTCATAGTTTAGATGTTCCCCCTGACAAAATTGTCAAATGACAATATGACAGAGAAAATGATGATGATCCCAGGATTAGGGAGTGTGATGAATTTTTGGTTGATGATAAATTTGTGCAAAGCAAGGAATTTCAAGAGTTTATGATTTAATAGTGGAGTAAGGAGATAAAAGAGATACTTGAATAAACCTGAGCTAATGTTGAGCCTTCTCATTAGGAGGAAGTTGAGAAAGCAAAGGAAGAGAAAATTAGGGCTGAAATTGCAGCCATTACTCCCATTGAGGCTAGAAAAATTATTAAGCATAGTGGAATCATGTTATTTCCAAGATGTATTATCACTTCTACCATAGCATATGATGTAGTGAGAAGAGAACATCAAGCTTTAATAGCAAAAGATCAATTTGAGGATAAGGTGTTTGGTTCTAGATATAGTCCAAAGTTGCATACTCTTGCAATTTGTTCTATAGAATCTAACACTAGAAAATAGGATGTTGCTATTGCTATTGAATAAGTTATTGGTTCTTTGGTGGTCAAAAGAGCTACTGGCATAGCTCCTATCTAGGTAGCTAAGATAACTATTGATGATGCAATTCTTAGTGTGGATACTGCACACATTTCTTAGAAGAGATATAAATCTTTTGTTAAGCAATACAATAAGGCCTTGGATGAGCTGAATAAGATGAAATCCACTATTTAGGCTACTCAAAGAACAATAACTCAAGCATCTTCTTCTTCATTTGATGTGTCTACATAGGATAGGAGACTTTGGCCTTCAGAATTGATGACTTGAAAGGTAAGTTAACTACTGAGAAGGAAGTTGTCAAGCAGGCCAAAGTTGGAACAATCAAGGTGGCAAATGAAATTTTTGAGGATGTACTGAAACATAGGGTGACCAAGTTGGTCCACAAGGCCAATGATGTTTGGGCTACTTATAATAATGTTCATGAGGAAAATACAAATTATCAACAAATACAAGAGGCCTTCAGGAATGAATGGAATAATTGGATTACTAGGGTAAATGCTTTGAAGGAAATGATGCCCAAAATGAATGAGGACCCAAGGCACCTACCAATATTCCTAATATTTTTCAAATCATTAACTCAATAAATGAGGTAACTACTTTGCATGGAAAATTAGGTATAAAACTACAAAGTAAGTTGAAAATATTTAAAGAGATGGAGGAATGTGATATGTGTCAGATATTGAATTCAAAAGGTTACTTACACCCATTTGATACCTAGAAAAAACATTTGGGAGGAATGCTTGCAACAGCTATGATTACCTTAACTATCACCGACTACCTCTTGCTCAATTCAAATATTGAAACAATGATGGAAATTAAAACAAAGATGGACATATTTGTTAAGGAGGTCAGGATTTTAACTGATTCCATATATTATTAGTACATTACTTAGGTGCAAGATTTGTTGAATGTAAAATGGCCTATTGAGGAAGAACACAACACTTGGTTGGAGAAAGACACAAAATGAATCTTTGTAGAGATCAATGAGTAAGATAAATAATGGATGGGAGAAGAATAATGCATAGTCTAAATATAGTAAAGATTAGGCTTTTGATATAACATGGTAAAATACTATTCTCTCCCCAATTTGAAATGGATAGCACATGGTGCTCATGTTGATAAGTGAATTTTGATTTTTGTTTGTTCTCCTTGTCTTGCTTCATAAGTTTTGTTGTTTTGACTTTTCCATAGTTGGCATTTTTTAGCACATGGAGAATATCTTGAAACTATTGTAACAAACTAATGATGTCTTTGGAGGTGGGACCTATTTTCTACAAATATTTGAGGTCAATTTTGCCTCATGTTTATTTGATTCACCTAAAGACTAGAGTGTAACATAAAATAGAATATTGTTATAGCAGTCCAGTGGAATCTTGACATGTGTGATTTTTGACCTGAAGCTTGTTTTTCTCCTTCATCTCTATAAGAAGGAATTTAGGGCCAAAAGCAGGAGTTAGTTGAAATTTTTTGAGTTAACACTATGAAATTGTCAAGACAATACTAAGCAAGCTCTAGAGATTTTGTTTTAATTTCCTTTTGGAGTTCATATTTATGCATGTAACTTTGATAGCAATACAACATTTATAATGCAGAGGAATATCAGTTCCGTGGCTATTATCTCTCCTTGTATGCATTCTATAAGTTATGAGTGAAAGTAATCTAAGATTTCTTTCATTTGTCTTTGTCATTTCTTTATGGATGTTTAGTTTCATGCTTGCTTATTGATTCAATGAATTAATGTAAATTCTTGGGTGAGATTAATAACTTTTTAGAACTAGGAACTTGTTTTAAGAAGTAATATTCATGAACATCATATAGAAATGTTGTAATGCAAGGTTTCTTAAGGATATAGGTGTTATTATCTAAATTTCTATTAGGTCACATAATAAGATATTGACTCTGTGCTTGGGACAAAGGCACTAGTTCATGCAAAGTAATTGTGGTCCACTTTTCATTGTTGATGCATTTTCTATTGAAATTTTAAATCATAAACTCTCAAGTGAATAATGTTGTTATTTTGTGTTAAAATTATTTCCTCTCATGCACAATATATATGACATTAATTAATGAGTTGCCAACTTATTTGATGCATATTTTTGAATGGTTTCATGAGAGATATATATTATTGAAAATGTATTTGATTGTAATTGTATGAAGTGTCTTATTATACATTGTGGGATCACCCTCCCAAGTTTCACAGATCCCAAAGAGTAGGAATAGATGTCTTGCAACTTCTATTTGTTCATTGGACAATCCCTTTAGAAATATTGCTAATTGGAAATGACAAAGTCCATAGGTATTTGTAGAGATCAATTTCATTCTAAAAAATAACCAACAAGAGCTAACATTGTGATGTAGGTTTCAAATATCAAGTCAAACATTTAAAGAATCAATTCAAGAATCAAGATCCACATCCATTGAAGCCATTCAATACAAGATCAAGATCTATATTGCAGACTTCCAAAGGTTTAGTCAAGGATTTATTAAGTTACAACATACCATTATCCATTCATCATTCCTTTCCTATTTCATTATTTCAATTCAAGGTTGAATTTCCCAAATGGGGTTTGAAACCCCCATTCACCAAAAACAAACAATTTTCTCCTTTTTGTTTGTGTTTCAGATTTTAGGTTAAAGAAGGATTGAAAATCTTATGAAGTGCAATATTGGAAAAGTTGTCAAAGTTATCATCAAATCATGGATACTCATCTAGAAATTTGATTTCTAAATTTCTAACATTACAACCTGGATCAAACAAAAGATAGATATTGACATCAAAGGCTCCCAAAATTTTGCTAAAAACCTTGACAAAAGACCCATTCGCTTGTAGGAAAATGAGTCAAAGACAACCTCTCAAAACTACCTTTTGGTGACTAGTACACATCAATCAAACCTTCTCAGATTTTTAGAAAAAAAAATTTATCAATATTAAGCTTTATATTGTTGAACTTAATGTTGGAATTGGCATGATTGATTAGATTTGATATTTTTTTTTTATCCCAAAAGTGTTACTCAGGATAAAACCTTCATCCTCAATCATAAGGAAATCGATAGATTTCCTCATTGAGTTTACTCACCTAAATGTTGTCAGTCAATTCTTTGTGTGGATCTCATTTCCTAATGAAATAAAAAAAAGTATGTACATATTTGGTGAACCCTCATCACACACGCATTCCCTACCCTCCTATTATTTCATTCTTTCATTCTGTCACTAAATTCATTTGCATTAGGATACCTAAATTTGGAAAAGAAAATCACTAAAACCATAGTTTACAACCTAAAACTAGAAATTCAAACATTAAGCAAGAAATTCAAACTTTGATTTTTCAGAACCCCAACCTAGGACCCATTTTCCCTAGGGCGAATAGGTTCCTATATAGGTGCTTTTCCAAATTTTTGGGCATTATTTTTTCTTTGTTTGCTTCATTTTGTTCTACTATTAATTTTCTGCTTCAATTTCAAAAATTAGAAAATTTTATACTCTCTTGCATTGCGTTCAATTGATCAAATTAGGTGCATTGTTTGAAATCAAAATTGGCATTAAAAGACATCATTTTCAGGCTTTTTCATAGAATAATCAATAAGTTATCTTGTTTAAAATATAAAAATTTCTATCTCTTTTTACAACTTACATTGCCCTTCCTATTTTTGGGTGTTTTTTGCATTTGTCTAGTGCCTTTTCTCTATTTTGGGTGCACATTGGTTTGGTGAAATTGGTATGAACTTCACAACCCAATTTCATATTACCAATACTATAGTGAGATGTAGTTTGAGACTCGTTTCATCCCATGCTACTACATCCATTGAGGATCTTGATTTTTGTAACTCTTTCACTCATGGTGTTTATTCTAGTTAACACATTATGGACCATAGCTTTGACACCACATTTTCCATCATCACCCTACCCACAACCAATGTGATTGATGTTGAAACAATATTTGATAATTTCCCTCAAGAAGAACTTAAATAAATAGAGGAAGACTTAGAAAAATTGCAAAAATTTGAGAGTACTAAATAAATTGTTGGTACTATGATTCCTATTATAGATAACATGTGGACAAATCTTTATAATGAACAAGGAATATAGATTATGTGTATTTTAGCTCACATTATTGATAAACGTGTTTCCACAATAGCTAGTTATGCTCAAATATTTGGATACACTCAAAGTCAAGGTGAAAACATAATTCCTCCTACGACTGTAACCTCTATTCCTACATACATTAATCCAATTATTACAACAAAATGACCTAGTAGAAATTTCAACACAACCTTAGGTATTCAACGTGGAATCCCTTTAGCTTTGTGCATTCAAATCTCATATATCCTAATCCATCTCCCCTAACATTCTTACAATTCACTTGTCCCTCAAACACATATACAGTTCCACCATATTAACCTCCATCCCATATCACAACCAATGATTCCATAATTAACCAACTCTTATAAAATGTTTCAACCCTCCAATAACAAATTTCCATATTGAATGAAAGTCCAAATGGCCAACTATCACAACATGTCAAAATAAACCCATTAGGTGATTAGGAGGTCTAAATTGCAAAATATTGCTAAATAATGAAAAAAAGTTGTCATTTTGTGAAAAAATGTAAACTTGCAAAAAGGTTGCAAAAAGGCATATGTGTGGAATACCAACGGTCAAAAAAATCAAAAGGAAGTTTTGTACATTCAGTCAATTGATCTTTGGAGGGAAAAAGAAAAAATATATGGGAAACATCATTTTGTAATCTCTCTTGAAGTTTTGGAAGGAAAAATCAATTGATTATCCTTGTTTTTCTTCAGGATTTCTATATTTTCTTGCTTTCTTAGACCTGTACATGCCCGTATAGTAGAAAATTGGTCTAAACTTGCTTGAATTCATTAAAGTATTGGATTAAATCTATTATTCATTTTTTTATTGTCTAACATTGAAATTGATGGAAATTTGAGTTGTCTTACTATGGTTGGTTGTGTATTCCCCGTTTTAAGGGTTGTGTTGCTTTAAACATGAAAATGGACCCATTCCACCTTTTGTAAACATTGTACCTTGGTGGAATTGGTAATATCAAGTAGATATAGGTGTATTAATGATTCTTGAGTGTAGGGGAGGTCAAATGAAGAGTTGGGCATGATGCCCTAAAAGAGAAAAGTGTGTTTTTCTTGTGAAATTGAGAGGTTTGAGTATGGTAATGGATGAAATTTGTTGGGAAAGCATAATTTTTCAATTTTTTGAGCATATGCAAGAATATTGGAGGGTGTTTGAAGTGGTGATAGAGTAAGAGGAAGTCTCTAAGACTGATTTTCAATAAAACCCTATGAAAATTGCTAAAAATGAGGGTTTCAAGGTTACGAACATTGGAGGCCAGTTCTTCTAATAAAATTGGTGTATTCTTTAGTTTTTTAACCTATTGAATGCTGACCAAATGACATTAGAGGTTGGGAAGAATATTGGAGAGTTCTTTGTAAAAGACACCTGATTTAAGGTCTAGGCCAACGAAGGAGTCTTATTTTGGTGAAGTTGTTCAAAGGTAACCAATTGAGGGTTTGTGATATATTTTTGTATGCCCTGATGGGTCTCTAAAATGGTTTTCTTCTTGATTTGAAAGGGCCTTCTCTAAAATATATACCCATTTCAATCAAATGATAACACTACAAGGAGTTGGTGAAGGTTTGATGTGATATGAAGAATTTGAAGATTTGTGACTTGGTGAGTTGTTTTTGATTTAGATTGTGTTGATTGGTTGTAGACCTCTACTGATTGATATCAATTGGTATCAGAGAAGAGGTACCAAGTCTTTGAGGAAGAAGGTTAAAGTTTACAAAAGAAAGAGTGGAAGGTGAAAATACAATATTGTCAAGATGTATCCAAAAGGGAAAAATATGGCCAAGGAGATGAGTGATTTGAAGAATAAGTATGTTAGGGAGATCAAAGATTGAAGGAAAAATTGGTAGCACTGGAAACAAGCAGGAGAGGAGATGAGGTTGAAAGTGATTCAGATGAAGAAGATGAAGAAGATTTTAAAGATGTGGATGATGAATTAGATCCAAAAGATTAGAGAATGGAAATTTTTTTAAGGGCAATCAAGAGTGACAAGCACAAGGTAAATATTGATGTTCCAAAGTTTGGTGGGAACCTTAATGAGGAAGATTTATTAGATTGGATAACATCTTTGGATAACTACTTTGAGTGTGAAGAAATTCCAGAAGAGTGGAGAGTCAAGATTTCTAATACAAAATTAAAAGGTCGTGTTGTGGTGGGACTATGAGCAGTTAGAAAGAAGAGACGAAAACCCAAGATTGTATCATGGGAAAATATGGTATCCAAGCTAAAAGGAAAATTCTCCCTTCTGATTATGCTATAAAGATGTTTAGGAAGCTTCAAAGTTTAAGGAAAAAAGAAATGGATGTAAAAACCTACACTGAAGAATTCTATAAATTAAATATGAGATCTAACCATAATGAGAATGAGGATGAAAAGATAGCTAGGTTCTTGGGTGGTTTGAGATTGAATATTTAGGATGAATTAGCTTTGAAAAATCTAAGGAGTGTCAAAGAATGTTATCGAATTCCTCTAAAGGCAGAAGAAAAAGTGAAAATGAGGGAAGAAAATACAATGAGAGGTAGAGGTAGCACTATAATAGGAAGAGGATCTTTCTCCACTTCAAGAAAAATAAGTGAGAACCAAGAAGAGGCAAATAAAAGAGAAGAGAAATTTGTAGATTTTAAAGGTGGTTATAGAGGTTCAAGAGGAAAATTGGGTGGTGGTAGAAGCAAAAATATATTTGTTGGTAGGTGTTACAATTGCAATGAGATTGGTCATCCATCCTACAAGTGCCCTAAAAGGTTTGGTTCTACATGAACTGGTGGAGAAAGGGGAAGTGAAAAAAGAGTTCAAATTGTCCAAGAAGATGAATGTGAGTTCAAATTCCAATAGTTGTGTTGCTACTCCAAAGATAGGAGAAGCATTGATGCTGAGAAGAAAATGCTTGAAGACATCCAAGGAAGAGGAGATGAGTAAAAAAAGGAGCTTGTTCAAGACAACATGCAAGTGTAGAGGTAAAGTATGCAAGGTTGTAATAGATTGAGGGTCAATTGATATTATGGTGTTTAAAGAGATGGTAGAAAAAATTAAACTAGATAGAGTTCCTCATAAAACACCATATAGAGCATCTTGGTTAAATGGTAATTAGTCACTTTTGGTAAATGAGCAAGAAAATGTTGAGTTTCATATTGGAGGGTATAGAGATAGGGTGATTTGTGACATTGTACCTATGGATTGTTGCCATCTACTTCTTGCTAGGCCATGGAAATTTGATAGGCGAGACTAATATGATGGAAGGGGTAACACTTATACTATTTACAAGGATTGAAAGTATTTCATACTAACACCATTGCAAGAGGATTAAGAAGCAAAGGGAAAGACAACAAAGATCATCATGGTTGGAAAGAAGGAGCCTATGAGGCCTGAAGAAAATAAAAATAGAGAATATGCAACCATTGCAGAAGTTGTAGATGTTAGGACAACCATTTGTAAGGGTGATACAATGATTAAGAGAAAGGAAGATGATAAATTGGTATCCAATTTTTGATTGGGGCAGTCATACATCCAATGAAAACAAAATAAGGCAAGGGGAAACCTTACTCTTACAAGGCAGTGGTGCACAAGTCTGAGAAAACAAAGATCTTGAAGGCAAGGGGTTAGATAATAGAGACAAAGGATAGTGATGGAGTGAAGAAAGGTGCAAAGCAAGGACAAAAAAGTGAGTTTGAGAATGCAACAATAGCGAAAGAAAAGGAAGTCAGGAGTAAGGATGATAAAGGTCAGTTTTCAGGTTTCAAGACAGTTGTAACATTAGTTCATGATAAGGGAAACAAGAGAGAACCATCATCAGATCAATGTGTAAGGATGGAGCATGATTCAAGTGGTGATAAAGGAAAGAATTCCAAGAAAAATGTGAACCAAATACAAGGTGTACTTGATGAAAGAGTTCAAGAAGTTTAGAGGCATGGAATGTTCAGTGGTGAACAAGTTGCAACATCATTTCCAAGAGACTTGGAAAAATTACAAGGCGACATGTATGGTGCATGGGCACATTTGTGTAAATGTTGTCAATCAAGGTTGTTGATAAGTAGGATTTAGGGTATTTTGAGTATTTTGTACTTAAATAAGGTCATATAGACCATTTATTGTTGCAAAGATTCCATTAGGTGATTAGGTGGTCTAAATTGCAAAATATTGCTAAATAATGCAAAAAAAAGTTGTCATTTTGTGCAAAAATGTAAACTTTCAAAAAAGTTGCAAAAAACCATATTTGTGGAATGCAAATGGTCAAACAAATAAAAAGGAAGTTTTCTATGTTGATTCAGTTGATCTTTGGAGGGAAGAACAATAAATATGTGGGAAACATCATTTTGTAATTTCTCTCTTGAAGTTTTCGAAGGAAAAATTAATTGATTATCCTTGTTTTTCTTTAGATTTTCTATATTTTCTTACTTTCTTAGACGTATACGGCCCCTTATAGTAGAAAATTGGTCTAAAATTTATTGGATTCATTAAAGTCCTAGATTAACACTATTATGCATTTGGTTTGAGAGGCTAACATTGAAATTACTGGAAATTTGAGTTTTTTACTGTGGCCAATTGTGTATTCCTTGTTTTAAGGGTTTTCTTACTTTAAACATGAAAATGGACCCATTCCACCTTCTGTAAACATTGTACCTTGGTGGAATGGGCAGTCTCAGGTAGATATAGGTGTTTTGATGATTATTGAGCATAGGGGAGTCAAATGAAGAGTTTGGCATGATGCCCTAGAAGAGAAAAGTGTGTTTTTCTTATGAAATTGAGAGGTTTGAGTATGGTAATGCATGAAATGTGTTGGACAGAATAATTTGTCAAATTTTTTAGCATATGCAGGGATATTGGAGGATTTTTGAAGTGGTGGCAAGGTTAGAGGAATTTTGGAAGATTGATTTTCAATAAAACCCTATGAAAATTGCTAAAAAGGAGGGTTTCAAGGTTAGGAACATTGGAGGCTGATTCTTCTGATAAAATTGGTGGATTCTTTGGTTTTGTAACCTTTTGAATGCTTCCCAAGTGAGTTTAGAGGTTGGGAAGAAGATTGGAGATAAGGTTCTTTGTAAAAGAGACCTAATTTGAGTTCTAGGTCAGTGAAAGAGTCTTGTTTTAGTGAAGTTGTTCAAAGGTAACCAATTCAGGGTTTGCGATATGTTTTTATATGCCTTGATGGGTCTCTAAAAAGCTATTGGTCCTGAGTTGAAAGATCCTTCTCTAAAAAATATACCCATTTCAATCAAATGACAATACTACAAGGAGTTGGTGAAGGTTTGATGTGATACGGAGAATTTGAATATTTGTGACTTGGTGAGTTGATTTTTATTGATATTTTGTTGATTGGTTGTAGATATCCTCTAATTGACATCATGTGACAACCAATTCATGAAGATGCACATGCCATTACTGTGATAATCCTTCATAGATCATGTCATAAAAAAGAGTGCACTAAAATAGGATGAGTTGTATCTCAAAATTTGTGGCACATAGGAAAGTTTTGTATAAAGATATAGGGTCATGTAGAGACCATCTAAAATAATATCTCTCAGATTTTAATAGTAGAAACCATCTGGCTATGGTGAAATTTTTTTCATTGCCCTAAAAAATATCATAGACATGCAATGAGAAGTTGCAAGGTAGCTTAATTTTTGGTTTGTACATAATGGCAACAAACCATCAATCCCAACACATTTGAGTGATAATTTTTACCCTAGGAATGGTACTATTTTGCACCCAAACTCTCCTGAGTGTTCTATACTACATTGTGTTGATGCTCTCTTAAGAGTCGTAAGTGCAAAAATTTGTCAAACTTTGACGAACTATATCTTAGAATTCATGGTACATAGGAAAATTTTGTCTAAAATTATAGGTTATTGTAGGGACCCTCTATAATAACCTCTCTAATATTTTGAATAATTAAAGCCATTTTTTAATGGTGAAAGTTCTTTTGCTACCCCAAAAATTGTTAGATTCATGCAATGTGAAGTTGCAAGGTAGCCTAATTTTTGTTTTATTCATCGTGGGGCTAAACTGTCAGTTCAAAAACATATGGGTGTGAAATTTTATGCTAGGAATGATCCATTTTTACTCCCCAACTCACCCAAACATTTTGGATTACATTGTGTCAATGCATTCTCTTAAGAGCCCTAAGTGCAAATAATTGTCAAACTTTGAAAAGTTGTATCTCATAATTCATGGTATGTAGTAATTTTTGTTCTTAACCTATAGGGTCTCATAGGGCCCCTCTACAATAACCTCTCTCATATTTTGAAGAATCAAAACCATTTTTCTGTGGTGAAATTTGTTTTGTTGCCCCAAAATTGTCAAATGCATGAAATGTGAAGTTGCAAGGTAGTATATTTTTTGGTTCTATTCATCGTGGGGCCAAACCATTAGTGCCAACATATCTAGGTGGTTTTTTTTATGCTATTAATTCTCCTATTTCACTCCCCAACTCACTCGAACATTCCAAACTACATTATGTTGATGCTTTCTCTTAAGATCCTTAAGTGAAAAAAATTGTTGAGATTTGATGGACTATATCTCAGAATTCATGGTATGTAGGAACATTTCATATAAACCTATAGGGTCTTGTAGGTCCCCTATACAATAACCTCTATTACATTTTGAATACTTAAAACCATTTGGCCATGGTGAAAGTTTCTTTGTTTCCTCAAAACCCATTAGATGCATGCGATGTGAAGTTTGAAGGTAGCCTAATTTTTGTTCTATTCATCATGGGGCCAAATAACTAGTTTCATCATGTTTGGGTGAGTGGTTTCATGCTATTCATGCTCCTATTTCACTCCCCAAATTTCCTAAAAATTCTAGGCTACATTATGTCGAAGCTTTCTCTTAAGAGCCCTAAGTGGAAAAATTGTCAAACTTTGATAGACTGTATCTTAGGATTTTTGGTACATAGGAATATTTTTTCTAAACATAAAAGGTCTTGTAGGGTCCCTATACAATAACCTCACTTAGATTTTGAAGACTCAAAACTATTTGGCCATGGTGAAAGTTTTTTATTGCCCCAAAAATTGTTAGATGCATGCAATGTGAAGTTGCAAGGTAGCCTAATTTTTGTTATGTACATCATGGGGTTGAATCATCAACCCAAAAACATATGGGTGAGAACTTATATGCTATGAATGGTCCTATTTTTTACCCCCAATTTCCTAAACATTATTTTATGCTTTGTGTTGGTGCTTTCTCCTATAATCCCTAAGTGCAAAAGTTATCAAACGTTGATGTGCTATATTGTAGAGTTAGTGGCACATATGAAAATTTTGTGTAAACCTATACGTGCATGTGAGGCCACTTTATAACAAACTCTCAAATTTTGAATAATCAAAACCATTTTGGCCGTGGTGAAAGTTTTTCTACTACCCCAAAAATTGTTAGATGCATGTAATGCGAAATTGCAAGGTAGCCTAATTTTCATTATGTGCATTGTGGGTGTAGACACCCAAAATTGTCCTCTTGCAACACCTGTATCAGCGTTACATCATTTAGGCATCTTGTAGCATGCTCTACCCTAGGTACCCATGTCATCATCTAATTAGTTAAATAAATCATATTTATTTGACTAATTTCATTTATTCCCTTCCTCTAATGTTAATTAAATAATTTATATTATTTAATTAATGAAATCATAAATTCAATGTTAATTAAATAAATCCAAAATTTATTTAATTAATAAAATCCTAAAAAAGATATTCTCGCTTTCTTTCCAAAACTGAACTCGTGTGCATCTAATAAATTTATTTAATTAGATAATTCATCAATTATCCTTCTCGTCTTTTTCAAGATTTATTTCCTTTAAAACAGGAAATGAAATCTTTCTATCTTTTTTTGACATCTTATCTCATCTCGTTGTATTTCCTCTTTTGTCAAAAATCAAACCCTTATCGAATCTTGTCAAATCTTATCTTCGTCAACGTCATGGCTCTATAAATACGTACTCTCACAATCCATTTAGGGGGTTGATCATCTAGCATCTAGACTCTATCAAAATCAGTCTTCTATCTCTATCTTTCTCTCTATTTGTCATTGTCATTGTCAAGTCGTTATGCTGCAGGAATGAGCACTCAACATTCCTCCATTGTCAACCCTTCAAAATCTCGCATTCTCATGCAAGTGGAGAAGAGCAATGGAGATAAATCGAGTGAATGCGGAGATCGGTTTGCCTTTGTGCTGTTTATTGTGATTTCCGTATTAGTTCGTACTCTATTGTGCATGATAAGATCTAATTAATTTATTGTTTTCATTAAACATTAAATCTGATTTTTACCCTATCTACATTGGTGAACCTGACGTATTTTGATTTAATCATATATTTTGCAGATTTTTCTTCTAAAAGTTTGCATTTCCTAACCCTCGTTTGTCAAGTTTTGAGAGTAAATTGTTGCAAACTTTGGCATCATTGGCAGCGTACTTGGTGAGAGATTTTGATTTCCATAGATCAGTATTGTATTCAGCAGTCTGGATGCTTTCTCAATCGCTGGTACAAATTCATCTAACTTTCATTTGTCAATTTTTGCAAGGGATCTACTTTTATCCGCTTTGAAATTCGCAGTTGAAGTGATTTCTATATCTTTAAATTCATTCAGTGTTGTTGCTTTCCTTGCGTGATTCCCCAGGCATTAGGAAATCTGCATGCAAATCTTTTGTGAGAGTGGTATTTCCCTGTCATTGTATGCCAAGCCACCCATCTCTACAACACTAGTTTCCCCCATCACTTTTGTAGCCATGTATATCAATCAAATTCCCATCATTATTGTCTTCTAGCTTGAATAACCAATGACCATCTCATCAATCTATTTGCTTACACCATTATAGACAACAACCGAACATATCATCAGATCATATCATTTCATCAGTGCCTTATCGCCATCATTGGAATCTATTCCCTATTATTGGCCCACCCTACCCGACACATCGACTCACATTGAACCTGCATCATATCACTGGATTCAAATCTCCATCGGCATTGATTGCCTTCATCTGAATGTTTGTCCCTTCATCAATCCTTCATCACTGTCAGATTTGCATTCATCGTCCTGTCTATTTACAGTGGTCTGCACTTGCCGACATTGTCACAATCAAATTGTTGGTTTCGTCATCCACCAACTGCTCAAGTCTCTAGCGGGTACCATTGTTACATCGGCTTTGAAAAATCTTCCCCGTCGCTGTAGAGGGACACCCCATCGCAGTCCTCATCTCCTTTTCTCGCCTTGAATGCTTCATTCACCCCATTGGCTAAACCATTGGCCTCCTACCACTATTAGATCCTTAGAATTCTCTTTACATTTAATCACAATACGCCATTAGCTTTCTGCACTTACATAGTCATTATTTCCCTAGGAGCCTTAACTTAGAATGTAATTTTAGCTTTCATTCTTCTTTACGTTAGCTTTTAGGCAAACTCTTAGATTTTTTTAGATTACATTTTAGATTTTTTCAAGTTAGCTTTTTAAATTAGACTCTTAGATTTTAAATTACATTTTAGATTTTTTTTAAGTTAGCCTTATTAAATTAGACTTTATATTTTGGATTTAAAGTTACTAATTTTAGATTTAGATTTTTACAATTCAGATTTAGTTTTTTTTATACAAATTTAAATTTTTGTCATTTAAAGTTTTAATTTAGATTTTTTTAAAAGTTAGATTTAAGATTTTCTAATCTAGTTGAGGGTCGATCTGCTATAAGGGGGTATCTTTTTCCAGGGGGGATAGAAGGGGGTATCTTGTCTATCTATCCCAATGAGCTACCTATCGAATTGTTGCAATTGATGTTAAGTCTCGAAGGGAAGGAAGAGCTCTTCAGAAATTGGGTTTTTATGATCCAATGAATAAGAATCAAACTAGTTTAATTTATAGTGATATTGTTCATTTTCTCGAATTAGGAGCTCAACCTACGGAAACTGTTCAACAAAAAATTTCTCATTTTAAATGTGCTTGAAATTCATTAAAAAGGGGGGAGATATAATGCGTCTACATCTAGGTCCAATAAATTTATCAATAGGTTTCAATCATATAAGATTTTTTTATTATACACGTTTTGTGTCATGGTTTTTTTCTCATTATCTGTTTTTATTTCTCTTATTATATGTTCATTTCATGTATTTTACTGCTGTGCGATCTTATATAGAGAAGCGCATAAAGAATCATTTTCAACAGGTATGAAAGAAATGAAAAAGATTAGAGTTGTTCCATCGAGAACGAATTGAATCGATGAAATAAAAAACTAAAACAAAGTTGTTATTATTTTATTTTTAATGAATAATGGCTTGATATTTCTAATAATTTTTCATCTTATCTAATAATTTTTCATCTTAATGTAGTGCCAATCCAACAAATCTTCCCAACATTTTGGGGTTGACAATATGCATGGTGTTTGAATATAATAAAAATGAGTATCTCCACCATGCATATTGTCAATATCCATATTGTTTGAATATAATAAAAGTTAGTATCTCCACCATTCATTTTTTTATGGTGAACTCGTTTAACGGATCAAAAATAACCTGATCCGGGGATATGACTTGATTTGATTCAGACCCTTGATGCTGAAAGGTTCTATTTCTGTCGTTCGATCAGAATGATTGTTAAAATCTCATATCGGTTCGAATAACTGGGTATTCCATTTTAATTGTATCTTTCCAAAAATAGCATGTCGACAAGAGGTCAACGATTACGCGAGTTACTCAAACAATCTCAATTAGATCCTTTGACAGTGGAAGAACAAATAGCTATGATTTATACTGGAACAAATGGATATCTAGATGTATTAGATCTCGTACAAGTGAAAATTTATCCTTAAGTTGCACGAGCATCTCGTCAAAAAGAAACCCCAGTTTGGAGAAATTATATGTTCTACTGGGACATTCACGGAACAAGCAGAAGATCTGTTAAAAGAAGCTATTGAAGAAAATATCCAACTTTTTCTTCTAGCATAGAAAAGCTTTGCAACATTTACAAATACAACGAATTATTACATCCAATAGGATTTGAACCTATACCTAAGTTTTAGAAGACCTCTGTCCTATCCATTAGACGATGGACGCTTTATTTTCATTATTCCTTGAAATACTTTATCGTTAACAAAAGTATAATTTGTTACTTTTTACTTTATCGTTAACAAAAGCATTTTTATAGTAATATTGCCAAAGTAAAAAAAAAATATAATATATATTTACTGTTGGAAATATTACTATAAAAAAGTTTCTATATTGTATAATACAAAAAGAATAAAAAAAAAAAACAAAAAGTCTTTTTTTCTTACTAATAAACTTATTTTCTTGCTTAATATATTCTAAATAAAAGGAAAAGGAGATGAAAAAAAGTATGATGAAGATATTCAAAATCCTTGGGATTTTTGCAATATTTTCCTTTTTTATTAATACTATTTTTGCAAAGAGTGGGCAAAATGGATCTTTTGTCTTATAGAAGCTATAATTGTAGTAGCTTTTTTCTACTGGCTCTTTTTTTAAGGTAATAAAAACCATTCTAATTGGATCGATCCAATTAGATCGATCCAATTTTCTGAATCTTTCTTAAAAAAAAAAGAATATTTATAGGATTTGTATCAATTATTATCCTATCATTAATCATACAGTTTACAAGAAATAATAAGTAAAGATAAGACCTTACCTTCCTTTGTGTTCAAAGAAAGATAAGATCTTATCTTTCTTTTTCAGTTTTTACTTTCATATGTACAGTATCTCTTATAGATACGCGATACATCTGTTTTCTATAAAGATGATCCTAATCCGGAATAAGAACCGTAGAAAAAAATACCTATTAAACCAATAATGAGAATACCAGTTAAAGTACCTATCAACTAAAGAGGGATCCTTCCGGTGGTATCGGCCATTTCTATTACTTCCTTTCACATTTTCTTAAGTAGTCATGCTCAAGACATAAACAATAATACATAGAAGTATTTGATCTCACCAAATTCAATTAGGTAAGAAAAGAAAGTCTTCTCACTGTTCCTAATTGAAAAAGTAATTAGAGAATAGAACAGCAAGTACAAAAATAAGTAACAACCCCCAATAGAGGCTGGTATGATTCAATTCAACATTTTGTTCATCCGGGTTTGATTGTGTCATAAATAGGTGCACATTTTTAATTTAATTCGATTAATAGTTTTTTTAATTTAATTTAGATTTTTAACTTTTTAAAGTAATTTAGATTTTTTTTTTTTAAATTTAGTTTTTAACATATTGCACGTTTTTGACCTAATCTCACATTGGCTTGCAAGTTTGTGTTTTTTCTTCTTGTCTTGGTGACTTTCAGGGTATCTAGGAGCGTGAACAACGTTGGCATTAGTCACACACATGTCAAATTGGAAAGTGAATAATCAGGTGCATACATTCTAATCTTTCATTTCTCATTAATCATTGCTTGTCAACACATCTCAATTTGGGGCATTAAATCAATTTTGTTTGATCACATATTTGAAATTGGGCTTAAAATGAATTGTCTTCAATCACACATCTCGATTTGGGGTTAAAAAGAAAAAGTGTTTGAACTATTTACACACATTTCATTTCATTTCTAAGGGAAATTAATCTTTGCGAGTGTGAGTCAAGTGTGTGTGTCCTCCAAAACACCTCACTTGGTTTGCTTTTGTCATATCCTTCGTAGGAGGCCTGCTTGGAGCACACACCCCTCCAAGGGATGACCTCAATAGAGTGTGAATCCAAAGACACGCTCGTTTGGGAGTTGAAATCTTGTCACTCTGAGCTAAGCCCCAAAGAACTTTATACCTTTGGGAAGTGAAGGTGAAGGGTGGGTTACCCCGTTCTCCCGGCTTATTGGCAGGATTTTGCTTTCAAATCATCCTTAGTCAACTTGGTGCAAACTAGCTTGAGACCTAATTGGCCATACCCCACTTAACTAGTCATAGGGATTGTTGGTGTGTATTCAAGTGCTTGCTTAATCATAACATTTAATCTTCAAAGACAAATTTACCATTGTGTTTTGTGTGGGTGTTCATGCATTTACATGTGAAATATTGTGTTTGATAGTGCCCAAGTCAAATTTCCAATAAACACTTGCCACATCATCCAAATCACCCAGTCTTGTCATTCCACATCATATCCTAATCATCATCATCATCTCTTCAATCCAATCAACATCATTTTACACCATGACAACATTCGAAGACATAGCACTAGAGCTTATTCACATGCTTCATGAAGCTTAAACAAATCAAACACCTTTAACCCAAGAATTCATTCACAGCACCCATAACATTATCCAACATCTTCAAACAAACCAATCACCTCAAATGCAACAACTCATAGCACAAATTCAATATCTCATGGCCAATTATCAAGTCCAACAAGCACATTATCAATTCCAATCACCACATCAACACATTTCACATCAACCCTATGTGTCACCTATATCATCATATCAACCTCATCCATCCACATATCAAGTTTTCCCTTCATCAACCTATCACAACTCTTCTAATGTCAACCCTTGTCCACATCAATCAACCTTTCAACAGTTTTTATCCTATTCAACCCCTCCATCATCATCACAACAACAAATCATATCACAAGTCCAAACACAATTTCAACCTCAACACATTCAACCACAATCCTATGTGTCACCTTCATCATCATGCCAACCTAACCCATTTACCTATCATGTCAATGCCACATCAACATATCCACCCATATCACAACAAGAATATAGGATCCCAAGTCCACCTTGGCAACAACATCAAGAGCCTTTAAGTCTTAATGACACCTTTGACAAGGGGAACACCAATCTAGTCCATGCACCCTTACCATCATCCAATCAAATGCCTATCCATAAGCCACCATGTCCAAGTCCTAATTCATTGGAATCTCCACCTTCTGATCCATCAAACTCTTCATTACCCCCATCATCATCTAATCCTCCATCAAATCAAGGCCTTACATTTAGATATTTAAAACATAAATTGATGGCATTACATAAATCCACCAATCCACCTACAAAGGATGTGACCCAAGGGCTACAAGAAAGGAATCAATTGTCGCCATGTCATTCAACACATATCCTTGAACATACAAAAGAGTCCTCAAACATCATGCCAAGTCCTTCAAGTCAACCATGTCATCCACAACCCCTTGAGCCAATTCAAGATTCTCCCTTCATAAGTCCAAGTCACCCTCTTTCATGCTCCTATGTCATTGACCATCAAGAACATGTAAAGTCTCTCCATGAGAAGTCCCCTTCCACTTCCATTCAAGCAACACAAGATTTATTTCAAGAGTCTACTCCCAAACATCAAGCCCTAGTCCTAATCAAGATCAAATCATTTTCATCCAACCCATCCATAATCTATATCGTTTTTATGATCAAGATGATATCCATAATGATGAAGAGCCTATCCAAGAGCAACTTGATCCTATACCCATCCATCAGAAAGATATTCCAAATTCACCTCCACCTAGTCCTATCCATGATCCATCAACATTCACTTCCTTTGATGAGACAAGTGCCTCCCAAGCACACATAGAAGATCAAACAAATACCTTGGATCTAAGTGAACACAATGCTAATCAAGATCCCAATGATCCCATGTCACCCACTATCGACCCCGTTACAAGTCCTCCATCATATCCTATTGGTCTTTCTACCCTCATTCAAAAATGTTCCTCCTTCGAACAACAACAACCATTATCTTCTCCATCCAATAAGGAACTCATGTCTAGTGTTTCACCTACACCTAGTCCCATTGTCCATTGCACACTCCAAAATATAAACCACCAAGGTAAAGGTTTAGGCCTTCATGAACAAGATATTTTGGAGCCCATCCATGTCAAAGTCCCTCCATGCTCTTATGGCCTTGGACATATACCTCAAGGACACCAATCTCAAGATGTTGGTATTTCCTCCATGCATCCTAAGTCCACTTTCCATCATAAAGCCTATCATACACCTAAAACATATGTTGCCATTCCACCACCGTCATCCTACAAATGTCAAAAGCATGTGACCATACACTTCCCTCCATCCACTCTACCACCATTGCTTCCAACTCCTAATATCCCTACCATTCAATCCTCTTATCCATTTATCCATAAATCCTCTAAACATCTTAATCATGACCAATCAATGCACACATTGTCTAAACATAAAGCTTCCACTCATTCCACCAAACCCAAGGGATTCCAAAATAAAAATTTGGATGCCTCTACACATAAAGTCAAAAATTCTAATGGTTCTAATTCCTTGGCATACAATTGCAAAAAGTCAAAGCCAAGTATATCTAAAAGGATATATAAGCCCATACCTCCAAAAGTAAAGGCCAAAACTCAAATGGTTTGGGTACCTAAGAAAAAAGAAACCAAGTCAAATGAGGCGTCCACATCACAAAAATCCAAACCATCCCCTTCCATCAAAAATGCACATTGCATTCAAAAATCTCCAATTCCTAACACCCACAAGCAAAATAATAGTCATAAAAATACTAAGTCTATGTGGGTACCTAAGGTACTCCATCCACCATCTCCTAAGCAAACATCTCCATTGCTTCCTACACCTCGTCCACATCAAAAGCTTCAATGTTTCTCATAATGTGTGCAACCATTGGTCATGGTTCCCTTCCATTTCACAACAAATCCACATAACTCCTTCTACTCATCCTTCACTCATTATCCTACATATCTCCCCCGTCATCTTCCTATGGTCCATGCTTTTGGCTAAGCCTCCCCATTCATCTTTTGCATAAGTCCCATATAATACCTATCATTTTCTCTACATAATCCATATCATAATTCATTATTGTCCTTCATAATCCACATCATAATCCATCATCTACCTACTCCATCTCCCTTTCATGTCATCCCTTACCAACATCTATGAGGATAATGGCATTTGACATGGTCCATGCAATGACAGCTATCCTCGTGGGACTATCACCTTTCATGCAACTAGACACTTTAGCCCCTCCTATCCACAAGTCAAAAAGTCAAAAGGTCAAAATAAAAAGACAAATAAAAAAATAAAAGTAAAGAGAAATCCCTTCGTCCAATGGTGAAAACCTGGTAAACAGGCACCCTGGATAAGTACCGTGATGAAAACCTAGCAAACAGGCATCATGTGTAGGTTGATCTTCTATGTCACTTACACTTGGGGGCACAATGTCTTATCTATCCAACCTATCCTTCATGTCATATCATTTCCATCCTACCTACCATCTTTGGCCATCATACATACCTATCATATTGAGTCCACTCATCCACCCTTCTTCTTTTGATCTTGATGAAGATATAGAGGCAAAGGTTGAAACATGTTTTGGGTCTCTCTGGACATACCTCTTCCTATCTAAACCAATCATGTCATTATCCTATTGTCATACATTTTGTCTAGAAAAATCTTAAGTCTTGTACCTAAAATGGGGCATGTTATTCCTATGTGAAATAGTCTTTGGAGATCACATCCTTGCTGTCTTATGATGAATACATCCATACCATCCATCCATCTATCATGAGCCTTTTATCCCTTATCCCATCACCCACCCTTGCACCTAGACTTGGTTTTCCCCTTGTCATTGGTATCTAGCACATAGGCTACTCAAATTTTCATCCTTTGACACCTCAAAACAATTCAAAAGTCCAAAAAAAAATGTCAAAACATGTCAAAAGTCCAAAAAAAATCAAAACATGTCAAAATTCCAAAAAAAGTCAAAACATGTCAAAAGTCCAAAAACAAGTCAAAACATGTAAAAAGTCCAAAAAAAAGTCAAAACATTTCAAAATTCCAAAAAAGTCAAAACATGTCAAAAGTCCAAAAAAATCAAAACATTTCAAAAATCCAAAAAAATCAAATAGCCAAAATCCAAGCAATAATTCAAATGCAAGTCAATCCTTAATCCATATCAATCAAGACAATCAATCTTGTCAAGTTATCCAATCACATTCTTTGGTCTTGATCCTTAGCTTGTTGTAAACCCAATCAATCAAAGTCAATCTGTCAATTATCAATCATCCTTGTGTTGATCTAGGGATATGTCACTCCCCACAATGACAACACTATCATCATCAACCAATCCATCAAGCAACGGTTTACAGCTTGACAGGGGCAATACCTTGTTTGTTTTTGTATCATTTGTGCATGCTTGCTTGCTTGCTTGTGTGTGTTATCATTTTATCTTGCATTTGTATCAAATCCATATCATTCCAGCTAATATTCATATCTTGTGTGTGTTGGAATATTTTTTTGCATCATCCTTTGCATCTAAGGTCACATAATACCTTTTGTGCATTAGGACTTTAATGCTCTAAGTCTACTTCCTCATACATCTAGACAAGGTTGTATTACGCTAGGGCATGAGACACATCACCACCTTGGTCCTTATATCTTGGTGCATAATGTCTAGTGCTATATCAAACAAAACATCATGGTTTCTCATCTTTCATTGCAGCATAACGTATCACCCATTCCTTCATCTTTAGTTCTTGACCCATCCCTTTCATTTCGAGAGTCTACCCATGTTTGTCCAACCTGCCTATCCTCTCGAGGGGGCATCATCATATTCTGATATCATTATCCATTTTCCTCTATCCATACCTTAGTTTCTTTGAAATGATGTTACTCGACACAAATCACATTATCTCGAACATCATCTCAAAGAGGGGCAAAATGTAGACACCCAAAATTGTCCTCTTGCAACACTTGTCTCAACGTTACATCATTTAGGCATCTTGTAGCATGCTCTACCCTAGGTACCCATTTCATCATCTAATTAGTTAAATAAATCATATTTATTTGACTAATTTCATTTATTCCCTTCCTCTAATGTTAATTAAATAATTTATATTATTTAATTAATGAAATCATAAATTCAATGTTAATTAAATAAATCCAAAATTTATTTAATTAATAAAATCGT
Source organism: Sequoia sempervirens (assembly GCA_007258455.2). Taxonomy (NCBI): domain Eukaryota; kingdom Viridiplantae; phylum Streptophyta; class Pinopsida; order Cupressales; family Cupressaceae; genus Sequoia; species Sequoia sempervirens. Next base: position 426,099,302 of record VDFB02281492.1, on the reverse strand, counting down.
AAAAAAAGATATTCTCACTTTCTTTCCAAAACTGAACTCGTGTGCATCTAATCAATTTATTTAATTAGATAATTCATCAATTATCCTTCTCGTCTTTTTCAAGATTTATTTCCTTTAAAACAGGAAATGAAATCTTTCTATCTTTTTTTGACATCTTATCTCATCTCATTGTATTTCCTCTTTTTTCAAAAATCAAACCCTTGTCGAATCTTGTCAAATCTTATCTTCGTCAACATCATGGCTCTATAAATACGGCCTCTCACAATCCATTTAGGGGGTTGATCATGTAGCATCTAGACTCTGTCAAAATCAGTCTTCTATCTCCATCTTTCTCTCTATTTGTCATCGTCATTGTCAAGTCGTTATGCTGCAGGAATGAGCACTCAACATTCCTCCATTGTCAACCCTTCAAAATCTCGCATTCTCATGCTGGTGGAGAAGAGCAATGGAGATAAATCGAGTTAATTCAGAGATCGGTTTTCCTTTGTGTTGTTTATTGTGATTTTCGTATTAGTTCGTACTCTATTGTGCATGATAAGATCTAATTAGTTTATTGTTTTCATTAAACATTAAATCTGATTTTTACCCTATCTACAGTGGGGCCATACAATCAATTCCAACAAGTCTGAGTGGTCATTTATATGCTAGGAATGGTCCTATTTTTCACCCCAACTCTCTTGAACATTCCAAGCTACATTGTAAGTATAAGGTTTCCATTTTACATATATGCAAACATCCTTTGGAAGCTTTCTTGATCTTCAAAGAAAATAATGTCTCCCATAAAATTTTGGAAAATTTAAGGTGGAGAGACATACACCTTTAAAAAATTTGTTCTTGCTTGTTAAATGATACTTAATGCATATGATGAGTTCACATTATCAACACTTGCAAAATTTTACACCCTTGTGGCATTTTTGACCTTTTGATATTTTGAAAACCTTCAATTTTGTAGGGAGATGTATGAAAATTGTGTATTAGGGATTCTTAAACCATATCCTCTATTAAAAGCCCTAGAATATGACTAAACCCTTTAAATTTTCTTTTTACTCATTGTTGACCGATCATTGGGCTCACCTACTGCTTAAGTTACAACTTTTGGGTGTCTTTTTTTTTGTTAACCAACCCTTTTCCCTAGGAAAATGAATGATCCCTTTTCTCTACATATTTTAATATATTACTCTATAGTTTTTAGTCCCTCAGGTCCCATGGGACATGCATCGATATATCACATACCTTCTTCAATTTGAGGAGGCTCTTTTTTGTCTTTCCCTCCCTTTTTGAGTCCCCAAATTTGTGACATATGTATCGGTATTAATAAATATTTCAAGGGCTAATGTTCTATTAAGCCCATTTTCATCGTTCATGACTAGTGCCCTCATTCTATATTTTCCTTAATTTTTCTAAGGCGTGTGTATCAAAGTTAATTTTGTATCACATAAGCTCTTTGTTTCATAGAGCCTCTTCCTTTTGACATATTTTCCCTTGCAAGTTAGAAAAATGTAGGCATGTATTAAAGAACATTCTATTTACCATTGCTAAAGCTAAAGCCTTCATGGGAAAATGGTGTACCATCTTGTTTCTTTACTAGAAACCTTAAAATGTTGCCAAGTTTCATCACTACATTGTTTCATGGAGAGTTCTACCATAAACAAGGCTTTGTTTGTGTCATCTCTTGCTCTCATGATTCTTTGAAATGGTGATGCATGTCCACATAATGAAAAATGGGGATGTCGTTTGCAAATCCAATTTCAAGTTTCAACAACCACCATTGATCTTGAAATCAATGACCCATATTCAAATTCAATAAACAAATACCCATTGGTTGTGTATTTAAGCCAGTGCAATTCATTGGTGGTATAGGTCGTATGAATTTACCAAATTTTCAAGGGTATAGGATTAATTTCCTTAGTCTTTGTTACTCAAATCACACAAAAAAAGTATTAGAACTAATTTCCAAGGATTCCAAAATGAGATATAATTTTCAACACCATTTTTAGGGTTCATAATAATCTTTGCACCAATCATGTTTTGTGGGAATGGCAATGATGGGAATTTGACATAGAAAATTAGGACATACCAATTGAGGATATTTGGGGTAAACAAGGAGTATTGACACCTTTCCACAAGTTATCTTGGTGATCTTGTAGAGTGTTTCAAAGCTAGGTTGAGCGATAAGTAGTTTTCCTTTTCCATTGATGGAAAAGGGGGAAGATTTTTTTCATTTGGTATTAGAATGGTGTTGGATATACTGGTTAGTTCAATCATTGATGCAAGGACATTTGGAATATTAGAGAATGAATAACAATTTCATGCCATAATAGACCATTCTAAGTTGTGTATATATTTGTGACTAGATATGGTGATGAAATTTGTTGAGGGGTGTCTATGGTATCATGCCACATCCAATTTTATCAATTCAAGATCTGTAGTTCTAATTTGGAATGTTTAAGGTATGTTACCTAGATAAGGAGATTTTCTGGTAAAATATTTTTCTTTGGATTTATTCTTGGATAGGAGTTATTTCTTATGGTTTGGGAAGGGAGTATGTCTTTGCATGGTATATCTTATTCTATAATTTTTTAAATTGGTGTTCATCAAGTAGAATTTTTGAAGTGACTAAAAGGTCACTATATCGCTTAATTTACCAGGTTGATGTTCTAGATCAAACACAACAAAATCTTATGGCATATGCAAGTAGAGATTGCATTTTGATGACCATTGAGATTAGATATGTCTACATTGGAAGTTGCATATCATGTTCTAGCTTCTAGAGTGGTGTGTAGGCTGTTAGCCCCAACCTATCACAAATTTGGGCATATTTGGTTAAGAAGCCTTTGTGTTACTAACTTGTGGATGTCATTTTTATGTTTTTGGCTTATAGATGAATGTCATTATGAGTTTAAATAATATATATTGATTTTTATGATCCATCATAAGAATTTTTGGTTACTAGAATGCTATGTTATTAGGGCTTCAATATAAATAACAAAGTGATCTAATATGTAAAGTATTCCAATCAGTGTGCATCATTATCAAAGAACTATATGCTACATAGAAGAGTATTTGAGGGTTTACTAGATCAACCACAATTGATAAATTTATGTCTATGATAGGAAGGTTTCTGGCACATAAGCTTCTTCATGTTGTTTCTTCTTTTGTGGGTTTGTATCAGTCGTCCACCCTGTTCAAATTAATGATTGTGTTTTAAAGTTTTAAGGGTGATATAAAATTATTGATCTTGGCCTCAAGAGGTTGATCTATGGCTAAAATTCATACCAAGTAATGGCTAGTAGTGTTATTTCGTAGGAAATTCAAAAGTAATGGTGCAAAAAAATTCTCAAAATCTAAATCGAATTTTATCAATTACAAATTTATTTTGTGTACTTTTATCTATGATGTATTAATGGTAAGGGTGTCACCCTTGTGTGTTGCAGGTGTCAAATCTTCTTTGGGGCCATGATGGCATAGATTTTGTTGCATATGTTGTGAGAGTTTCTACTCTACATTCACTAAGTCATAAATGAAGAGGTATGGCCATGGTGTTAGAGCCATTATGGTAGGATTATCTACTTGATATCTGAGGGCCAAGTTAAATATTTTGTGAAATCTAGTCAAAAAATTTCCCTATTAAAAACCATGATTTTATTAGGATTAGGTTTGAAATCATCTAAGTTTTCCTGCTCTATAAAAGCAATTTTTTATTATTTTTCTAAGGGTCAAAGATTTTGTTCAGACATTATTTTGGAGATAAAATGTTGTAGAACCACTAGAGAAGGGTATACATAGGAAGCTTTATGTTTCAAATATTTAGTTCTAGGTAAAGATATTTTGTATTGTAATGGTTATGATTGGATCATATTCTTTTAATAGCATTTGTAAACTTGAAGAGTGAATGATTATAGGGAAAATAAAACTTATCAAAGTGTCTCCTCATGTGTAGCATGCATTCTCTAATGTATCATTGATTAGTTTTCTAGCCAAAAGTTTGTAAAATCTATAGAGAGATTTTGCATAGTATCTTTTCAATATAATAAAGTAAATGTATGGGTATGTTTGAGGATTAATAAGTGGAAATTATTTATATTCTATAGCCATACATTGTTCTTCCTAATTGCATATGTAGATCCTAGCTTACTTGTACAGTTAAAAGGGCATAGTATTTTGTTGTAACTTGATTACATTATTACCTTGTTTCAATTATTACATATATGGTAAAATCCAGAGACTCCATGGCCCAAATGGATATAGGCACTATTCTATAGTTTTTCTTCTTTGCTACTATCTTAACCACTCTCCAAACAAATAAAATTAAAGAACCTTTGAAATTTTTACTTTAAGTTGAGTTGTATCTATTAGTAAGATTCCCAACCTTACCTATACAAGCTAGCACATAAGTATATTGTGACAACAATATCGATACATTGTGTATTGGGTATAGTTTTTAGTAAGGTATTGTGCAATGTTTTAAATCATCAAGTCAACATCTTAGGGAAATCCCTCTTGATCTTCCAAAGATAGAAGTGAAGGAGGTCTTGCCCGCCTCAACCATTGGTCCTTAACTACCCAACCTGAATATAGGTTTGTGATATTTCTCCAAGTTTTACACCCCTAAGACTTGGAATGTTATCAAACCTTGGGGACTTGGGCCTAATAGTTTAGATCACAAAAAAAAATGGTACCATTTCTAGGGACTAATATAGGATTGTAAAAGAAGAATTTCAAAGGAATTGGTGATAGTACAAGAGGTGTTGCATTTTGTTTTAAAGTTAGAATTTTGTTAGCATCAAATACTTTCTCCTTCAAGGAGTGGCAAATTCATTGAAAAATATCCAGAAATGTGTAACAAAAGATAAAAAATGGATAAATATCATCTTTTAAAAGGTAAAGAAGTTCTTGAAGGTAGTTCCACTAGTGAGAAAAGGTGACAACAAACTAGAAAGGTAAAAATACAAGTATCCTTTATATAATTCAAGAAATATTGAAAAGATTTGTACTTCATATAGAAGAAAATATTCTAGAGATTTAGAGTAATATACATTAGAATATTTTGGTGAAAATAAGGTTATAATGACTAGAAGAAAATTACAAACATGGTTATTAAAGCTATGAAAATGAAATAAACCCTAGAGAAGAGAATGTAACTTTGGATATGCTTGAATTCACCCCTACAACTAACACTAGGCTTCAACCTATGAGGAATTAGATAGAGGGTATACATGATACTCTTTAGTTCTTAGAATAGGAGGTTGAAACCTCATTCCAATATGTTGACCCAAACAATTAGTTTGATGCTAACTATAGAGAATTGGAATTATATCAGCACATTGAACATATTGATCATCTCAGAGAGAGGTAGCATATTGAAATAGAGGTGAAAATTGTAGAGAGACCAATATATTTTTCTTAGATTAATGAATAGAAAAATAATGCTTAGCCTAAAAAATGTTACACCAATTGTTCCAATTTAGCAAGTGCCTATTAGTCAAAAAAATGTAGGGAAGAATGCTATAGTTATCCCTAGAATGAAATCCCAAATATTTAACCTTGTTAGGAAACCAATGGGATTATAAAGGTATAGACATTTGGATTCATGTGGTATCTACAATTACCCTAATCCAATTCTAGTTGAGATTAGAGGAAAAGTACCAAAATTTCCAGGTAATAATGTTATCACTAGTGATGATCACTTGAGGCATTTCAGTGATGTCATTGATGAATATGAAATTGAAAATTGAGGATGTAATGAAGAAGCTTTTTGTGCAATAATTGGAGGACAGTATAAAAGAATGGTACAAGATCCTCCCAGACAATAGCATACTCATGAGATGATATTATGAGGGATTTTTTATTACAATATTGATGAAGGGTACTCCCCTTACAATTTGAAACTTATAACAACAATAGAGAATTGCACAAAAAATTATAATAAGGAATCCAAGATGTTCTACTATCACTAAAATGAAAATGAAATTACAACATTACAACTGACATCACATGGGCTTTCTGATTACATAAATCTACAAATTGGAAAATCAAAGCCACAACCTACTTTACTATTCCCCCCTCTATAACCAAATTCATATCCTTTATCTAGAATGTGTAAACACCTTGGAATCTTCTATAAATTGTAATCCCCATAAGAAGATATTTTGAAATTTTATTAAATTTGGTACTGCAACTTCTTCGGGTCATCACTTTCAATTCGATTGTTGGATTTTCAATTATAATACATTTTTGGAAAGCTCTCAAGGAGAAGCTTGTTCATAAAATGGTACCATAGGATAAATTTTTATTTTTGACCAATTTTTGGGCCCATCCATAGCCTCTAAGTGCTTCAAAATTGACTTCAAATATTTTTAACAAGATTTTTCAGAAATTAAAATTTTAATCTCTTAAATGACAAATTATATTGAAGTGATTTCTTCACCATTGGATTAAATTTACCATTCTAGAGGTCTAGGTAAGGTTTTTTTCCCATACATGCATAAATAAAGGCTTACTAAAAATAGTAACTTGCAAAAATTGGCCCTTATTGAAAAGAAACAATATTTTTTTGGTTGATGCAATATTTCTCTCGAAACACAGAAAAAGAGGTGCACTACAAATTTTATTAACCAAATGGGTACACCTAATTTTACTTGGTGTTTCATTCAATTTATGAGGGTTAAAATTCATAAATAACAATAAAAATATAAACCTAATTGTTAGAACAATAAATAGGAAGGATTTCAGATGTTGGAATGATGTGTACCTTATTAGAAAAGTGTTGTTTTGGGCCTCACTAAGGACTCATTCACCCAGTGAAAAATGGGTCCTTGTTAGGGTTCTGGAAAATCAATTTCAAAATATTGTTCTTCAATATCTACACTCCCAGATCTCAAGTGCTCAGCTCCTAAGAGTCATAAATAAATTATGTAGAGTACTTTCCATGATCTTGCAACAAAGATGACAACATTTACAACTTTGCAACTTTGACAATTTTTTTTCTCAAATTAATCTTCAACCTAAAACCCACAATCACACATCAATTAATAGGAGAAAATTTTTATTGTTAGGGAATATGGGTATGCCTTGGTAAAACCTCATTTTGGTAATTAAATCTTAAATTGAAACAATGCTTAAAAGGAGAGATGAATGAACAATATAATGTTACTACTCACTAATCCTCAATTGAACTTTGGATTGCAAATATGAAATTTGGCATGGATTTTCCTCGAAGAGTGTAGATCTTGATCAAGAATTTGACATAATTTAAGACTTGAACTTGATCACCAATGCTACAATATAACAATAGATTCACAACATGCATGAATTTGACAGGATGAATTGGATCCTTGATTGCTGCAATAAAAATTTAATAATCTTCCCTTAAATGCCTTCTTGAATGCTCTGTAATGCTCTTGTGAACCATTGGTATTCTTGCATAAAATTCTTAGATGAAACTATGTAAATTAACCTTATATTTATACTCATCTTAATATTTAATCCCAAAATTCAAATAACACAAGACAACATCAGATCTAGGATTTAAAATCATTAAAATCCCACCAAGAATAAGTTAAAAAAGGGTTTTCCTAAGTTAAGGAGGACCCATTGACTAGGTGGCTAATGGGTCCAGGCACACTCAACTAGGAAATGCTTCAAGGATATGAAATAATATTCCAAAAGGGGGTCCTAGGACCTAGGAAGGACCCATTATCTAGGTGGTGAATGTGTCCTAGGTCACTATCCTAGGAATCAAACCTTGCAAAATTAAGTTTTGTGAAATATTTTTAATAAGTGTCAAGATTTATCCCTCAGAAAATGCAATAAATAAGGCTTCGATTTGAATTTAAGGGGCCAATTAAGGAAAATTAAACCTCAATTAATTAATTAAAGCCCTAGATTAGTGTAAAAGTGTAAAGATACACTTTACAACACCCTAAATAAGGCATCATTAAGTCCATTCTATTAAAAATGGCCCTAGACTTAATGCAAATGTGTAAAACACATTACAATACTAAATCAAGGCAACATTAAGCTCATTTATTGTTAATTATTCCCAAATTAAGGAAAAAGGGATACTTTTTCCTTTACTACATTTTACCCCCACTCTAGTGAGATTTTTTCCCATGACAAACTCACACTAAAGTAGACATTCAAGGCACTTATGTATGAAATAATGACAAAGATACACAATCATACCCTATAAAAGACCAAGAAAATAAAGGAAAATAAAGGATCAAACATCAACCTTTCCAACATGATGTGGAACACGATTTTTTGTCCAAAACAATGATCAAAGTTTGACAATCTATGTAGCATAATGTGGATAAGGTCAAGGTTGTTTGTCTGTAACATGTATTATCACTCTAGGGTAGTGGAACCTCAAGCCATCCACTAGGTAAGTATCCCAAAAAGGTTGCAAATGAGAGAATCATATTAGCCTCCCACACCATACCAAAGTTATCCTCCTAACAACTTCAACAAGGCATGAAAATGCTATATGCTTTTTTAATGTTATGTCTATAGGTTTCTATTCAAGGGGATCTTGGTTTGTGTAAGGTCTTCTTCTTAGGGAAAATTGTGCCTAATGTCTCCAAGAGAGGAAAAGTGAAGAATATCATATTGTGACTTATGGGATTCCTCATTTCCCATCATGCCACTAAGGGAAATCATACAATTAGAAATATCACATTCTTGGAGGACATCAAACCCAATGACACCACCAAGAAAAGGATGCATCACAAGAAAAAATAAAATCACACCATGAAAGATGAGAAAATGTCGAAAGATATTATTGATGTATGCCCCAACTTTGAAGTGATTGCTGACACCATTGTTATGAGAAATTTCTTTAAAGTAGCCATTTTTTTATCCCAAGACATGATATCTTAGATGGAAAGACCTATGCCAAGTCATATGTTCCCAAATGAAACTACATCATCGATAAGTTGGTTGCCCAAAAAATGCAACAACTAAGGATAACTCAGTTCATCACATGCAATCCAAGTTAAGGCATGTCATCCACATCCCAAGATTTCTCTTATATATACATGGAAGGTGGTCAACTAGCCAAAAGAGGCAATCAACAAGTGTCATACGAGAACAAGGCTAACCTAACCCCTTACCCCCACTTAGTATCTAATTTATCATAAAGAAATGAAGCAATTGTAGGTTGGAGATGAAAAGTACAAGCAAGGTGCAAATGTTACTATGTTGAGAAGGTCACCAAAAGAGTGTGAGAAGCAAGGCAATCAAGGTTGTTATCTTTTTTGTTCCAAGTTCTCAATAGTTGTTTATTTTTCCAAGTTCACCTAACTATGACACATGTTCAAGAAACCTCAAGTGAAGATGAAGCCACTATGGAATTTTTTAAAATAAGGTCACATGCATGGGTCTATGTATATCATGCAAGGGATTTCAGACCTGATTCTCAAGTTGCTACCTTCTATTGAAGTGGAGCTTGAATCTTTTCTTTGCCTGGGAGTATGGTGCAGGAGCACCCATGAGATTTTGGTTTGTCATTATTTTGGTTTTGTGTATTTCTTATGTAATAAGGTAATTTTGTATCATCTTCATGTTTTTCAGGGTCTATATGAGGTCTTAGGAGGATAGTTGTGGTCAAGTTTTCAAAAATGTAAAATTTGTTATAGGTTTTAAAAGTTGTCAATATTATCTAAAATATTGCAAATTGTGGAATTTAAAGAGTCACATGGTGTAAATGAAGGAATTAGAATGGTTGTAGTTTTAAAATTAGTTGAAACTTTTTGATACATGTTAAAATATCTTTGGGATTGTCGAAACCAATGTTGGTGGTTACAATTTTGAAGTTTAAGTGATAAAATTCCTTTGTTTTCTACAAATCTGAATGTTGCAACACTATTTTTTGATGTGGTATGGTACTGAATGGAATTTTCATGATCTTAACATAATTGGTTGTGATAGATGACTGAGGTATCTTTAATTTTCAATTGTTTTGGCTGATTTTCATTGAGTTTTATGTAAGTTATGATCAAATTGGTGATTTCCACTTTCATATTTTTTCTGTAACCGACCTGTTGAAGCATGTGGTATAAATTTTATATTCCATATCTTGACTCAGACCAATTATGATTGAAATATGTATGAATCTAATTTATAATTCACTTGGTGTCATCTATTTTTGTTGAGTTTCAAGAGACATATTGCAATTTCGGAAAAAATAGTTCAAAACTATCATAAACCCTAGGTAGGATAACTAATGACTTTCAAAATATGATTTCTCATGGTTTTCATGGTGGCTAATTTTTTATTTTTTGTGTAGGAGTCTGAAATTTTGTATATTACCATGCTCTAAAGATTTAGGGTTCCATATTTAGTTGTGCACATGTTTTGATGATGCCCTAGGTCTGATTTTTCATGTTTTAGGTTTAATTGATAGGATAGTACATTTTTTAAGGATTTCGTACAAAGTAACATGCCCTAATTTTGAGATATGTTGTATTGGAGATCATGTATGCACTAGATGTTATGGCCAAAAAACTCAATTTGTTGCCCCCATGTTTTAGGCTTTAAAGATTGGTTGATTTAGGTTGTTTTGGAGTTGTCCACCCCTACTGCATCACCACACTCCTTAAGATGTTGAATTTTTTTACCCAAATCCTTACATTCATTAGTAGAATGACCAGGGACTCTATGATATGCATAAAATGAACTCTTGTAATAAAATTTATTTCATGTTCTCATAGGGAGAGATGTGAAAGAAATTTGGAGGAGTCTCGACAAGATGCCCTCTTGATCAATAGTAGAGGATGATCCTTTAATTTGTGACAAAGATATCTTTTGTTTAGTACAAGATGTCATACTTACACAAGACTCTTTAGATTGAGAGATTGTGTACTCTTCTTTCAAGGAAGATGTAAAATATAACAAACTCAAATAATTACTAAGAAATGTCCTAGAAGTTCTTTGTGTGATGCCATTAATGTTAAGAAAATAATTCTTTGTTTCTTTCATTTATTTTGAAGGACAATAAGAAAGAATACTAGTTTCTATCAATTTAGTATGAACTAATGTTAAAGTTGGCTTAGAATAATCCTTTGTAAGAGTGTTGATATTGATTGAAGGTTTGTTTGTTCCTTTCAAGGGACAATAACCAAGACCATTAGTCATTTCTTGCATGTTAGGCTGTATAGGGACATGAATACCTTTTTCTTTAGCACCACATCCTTTTCCACTATACCTGGAAGTTGTTTCATAAGTTCATAACCTCTTCCATAAATATTTTTCATTTATTTCAGAATTTTTTGTTGCTCATAATCAATTCATTAAATTTTTTTGTGTAATTTACTTGTTCTAAATTGGTTGAGGTGGATGATTTCTAATTTTGTGTTGAATCTTGTGTTGACATTACCACTTTTTATTTTCCCTTTTCATACTCTTTGTTTATGATCTTCTATTCTCCCATGAATGTTGGTGTGAAATCTAAGGAACCCCAATCATCTTCTAGGAATTTAGTGACTTCATCAATGTTCTTCTTGTGTTCTTCCTTTATGACTTCCACTAGTTTTGTAGTTGATTTCCATTATTTCAAAGGATCTCATCCTTCTTTCAAGGAAATCAAACAACTTTCAAGTTCAAGATTAGCTTTTAGCATGTAATTTTTTTTTGTCATAAATGTATATCATTACACGATGAAGGGTAGAGAGAACTCCATTCATCTCATAATCCAAGGTCTTCCTAAAAGAAAATTATATGAAAGATCATGAGGTATAACTTGTACCATAGTTTGCAAGGTAAAGTTTCCAAATCTGATAGGTAATGTGATGACTCCAAGCCATTTTTTTCCTATGTTATCAAACCCATAGATGGACAATGAATTAGGGACAATTTCACTCTTTTTCATTTGAAGCATCTCCAACAATCTCACACTACACACATTAAGGGTCAAACCAATGTCAACAAGGGTTATCTTTATCCCAATTCTATTAATGTAAGCTATTATCATAAAAACTTCATTTTGTTTTTGCTCTTCTAATGAAGGTAGCTCATCTTGATGGAAAGTAATGTCCAAGTTGGCTGGAGTTATAGTTTGAATTTGGGTTGCTACATCATTTGATTGCACATTAGGAGGGGTGGGAACTTTTTTCAAGGCACTTTGAATCATGTTAGAATAATGAGGGGAAGCATTAATAAGGTCTCGTAATGATATCTTAGCAGGAGTGTTCCTATGTTGTTGAACAAGATCATACTACTTTCCACTTTGTGAAGGCAAACGAGGAGCACTAGGAAAGATAGGGTTAGGAAATGGAAGGGATGTTGGATTTGGTTGTCTTGGTTGTAGATCATTCCTTGTGGTATATGTATAATAAATGGTATTGGAACTCGATTGTTGTGAAACATTATCATTATCAAGTTGCCTTTTAAGTGGTTCTAAGATATGCACAAGTTTTTTTTGAACTTTTGGTTGTTTTGAGGGTGGATAGATGGTAGGAAGTAGCCTAGGAGAGGGTATGTGTGGGATCACGATGGGCCAAAAAGTGGCGATATGATGGGTATGTGTAGGGTATGTGGCGAACGGCTTTCTTTTAACCCAAAATTGATGAAATGAAAAGGGTTTTTAAAGGAGATTCTCAGCTTTCCACCAATATAAATTATGCTTTACTTTGAATTTAATAACTAATTATCATTCATTTTCTATTTAAATTACGATAAATTCTTAATTGATAGGATGATTGAAAAACATCTATAGTTTTCAAACAGTATCACATTTTTTGAATCTGAAACATGTGTCACATTCTATGGTTCTCATACTATAATATTTAAAAAAAAAAAATCATGAAGTTTGACCAAGTTAAGGTGGTCAAACATATGAGTTTTTATATTTTTTAAAAGTTGTAATAAAAAATTTATAATTAATTATTTACTTGACAAAAAAATACAAAAAAAATATGCATCACATTGGGACATGAGTCCTCTACATATATCTAAAATATTATCCTTTTATTGTTGTTAGGGTGGTCACACAGACACCTACTTATTTTTTCCCTGAAATTTAAGTACTAATGCATTAAAATTTAAAATTTTCACCAAATAGATTTCAAAAAAAAAAACCTAATAGTTTAGAAACTACATTCAGTTTCCTTCAAATTTGATTCTTACATATTTTTCAAATAATATAGATAACTTATTCAAATTTTTACATCAAGTTGCCTAACTCCGATTTTTCTAAATTTTTTGCCACTTAAGGCCATGTTTTTTCCATGATGATCCTACACATACCCGAGACCACTTCAAGGGATATCTAATTTGCATAACGTAAAAAGGCTTGTCCTTATTTTCATGATCTCTTAGTGAAGGGGAATCTAGTGTCACTTCATCATCTTCTTCTAAGGAATTACTATTGTCAATGTTCACATTTTCTTCGACTGTGATATCTTCCCTGGAAAGAGAGATTTTAGGAGAGCTACAAACTAGATGTTCATGAAATTTAAAGGTTGGTTGTTCTAAACTAACTTCATCACAAGGGAATTATCAATGGTTAGATTTTATTGCTTATAAATGAAGGTATCCTCTTGTGCAATGATTTTTATCTTAGTAGGGGAAGAGAAACAAGTAATAGTCTCACGACACTCAATAATTGGATCTTCTAATGTACCAAAATATCTTCGTCATGAATAGGAGAGATATTAGGAGAAGACCAAATTTGATTGTCATTCAATTATCAACTATTTTATTCTCTTTCACTAAAAAATTCTCATAAGGGGGAGAGTTAAATAATTTCTTTGCATGATTAGAAAGATATGATACTAACTTTGTTTGACCAAAAATGAAAAGTAATTCTAACCATCTTATGCAATGTTGTAAGAATGTAAACAATGTATATCCAAAGATGAGAAGTACTTTTAACCAATTTATGCAAAGCTTCAAGAATGAAAACAATGTGTATCCAAAAATGAAAAGAATTTTTATCAAATTAATGCTTGAATCTTCATGAATGTAAACATTATGTATGCAAAAGTGAAAAGTAATTTTATCCATATTATGCAAAGTTTCAGAAATGTAAACATTTTCAGATCTGATGATTTTTTCTACTTGAATGATTTTGGAATGATTCAAAAATGGTTGTACACTAAATGGATGATTTTGACCTATATGCATAAAATAGAAGTTCTTGAAACTTTTCAGATTGGTACTATAGGCTACCAGGAAGTCTAAGAAGTACAAAAAATCACTAGAAAGCTTAGAAAAGTAGGTTTTTATAGGCCTCCAAGGAATCATTTGCCCATTGTTGAATTATGGGTCCTGGTGTGCTTTTTTAGGAAACTTTGAATCTAATATTGAAGCTTATGAACTATGAAAACTTGTTGCTCTAGTATCCCTAATAGGGAATCGTTTTCCCCATGGTGAATGGGTCTTGGTGCAAGGTTTTTTTGAAGGATTCCGTAAAAATTAACCTACCCTAATTTTGAGATATGTTATATAAATCCCAAATGGGTATCTAGAACTATCTTTAAATTTTGGAGATCATGTCTATACTAAATGTTATGGCAAAAAAACTCAATTTGCTACCCCCATCTTTTAGGCTTCAAAGATTGGTTGATTTAGGTTGTTTTGGAGTTGTCCACCCCTACTATACATCACCACACTCCTTAATATGTTGAATTTTGTTACCCAAATCCTTACATTCATTAGTAGAATGGCCATGAACTCTATGATATGCACAAAAATGAACTCTTGTAATAAAATTTCTTTCATGTTTTTAGAGGGAGAGATATGAAACAAATTTGGAGGAGTCTCAACAAGATACCCTCTTGATCAACAGTAGAGGATGTTACTTTATTTTGTGATAAATATATCTCTTTCTTAGTACAATATGTCATACTTACACAAGACTCGTTAGATTGTAAGATTTTTAACTCTTCTTTAAAGGAAGACGTAAAGTATAATGAACTTAAATCATTACTAAGACTTGTCCTAGGAGTTCTTTGTGTGATGAAATTAATGTTAAGGAAAGTCTTCTTTATTTTTTTCATTTATTTTGAAGGACAATAAGCAAGACTACTAGTTTCTATCAATTTAGTATTAACTATTGTTAATGTTGGCTTAGAAGAATCCTTTGTACAAGTGTTGATATTTATTGAAGGTTTGTTTGTTCCTTTCAAGGGACAATAACCAAGAACATTAGTCATTTTTTGCATGTTAGGCTCTATAGGGACACAAATACCTTGTTCTTTAGTACCACATCCTTTTCCACTATACCCAAGTTGTTTCATAAGTTCATAACCTTTTCCATAAATCTTTCTCATTTATTTTGAATTTTGTGGTTGCTCATAATCAACTCCATCAAATTTTGTTGTGTAATTTTCTTGTTCTAAAGTGGTTGAGGTGGATGCTTCAAATTTTTTGTTGAATCTTGTGTTGAAATTATCCCTTTTTCTTCTCCTTTTTCATACTCTTTGTTTATGATCTTTTATTCTTCCATGAATGTTGGTATGACATATAAGGAACCCCAATCATCTTCTAGCAATTTAGCGACTTCATCAATGTTCTTCTTGTGTTCATCCTCCTTTGTGGCTTCTAGTTTTGTAGTTGATATTCATTCTTTCAAAGGATATTGTCCTTCTTTCAAGGAAATCAAACAACTTTTAGGTTCAGGATCAGCTTTTAGCATGTAAACTTTGTTGTCATAAATGTATTTCATTAGATTTTAAACTCTATGTAATGCACAAAATGATCTCTTGTAATAAAATTTATTTCATGTTCTCAGAGGAAGAGATATCAATCAATCTTGGAGAAGTATAGACAAGATACCCTCTTGATCAATAGTAGAGGATGTTCCTTTATTTTGTAACAAATATATCTCTTGCTTAGTACAAGATGTCATACTTACACAAGACTATTTAGATTGCAAGATTTTGTACTCTTCTAAAAAGGAAGACATAAAATATAGTGAACTTAAATCATTACTAAGACATGTCCTAGGAGTGATTTGTGTGATGAAATTAATGTTAAGCAAAGATTTCTTTGTTTCTTTCATTTCTTTTGAAGGAAAATAACCAAGACCACTAGTTCTATCAATTCAGGATGAACTAATGTTAAAGTTGTCTTAGAAGAATCCTTTGTAAGAGTGTTGATATTGATTGAAGGTTTTTTTGTTCCTTTCAAGGGACAATAACCAAGATCATCATTCATTTCTTACGTGTTAGGATTTATAGGGACAAAAATACCTTGTTCTCTAGTAACACATCCTTTTCCACTATACCCAAGTTTTTTCATGAGTTCATAACCTCTTCCATAAACCTTTTTCATTTATTTCGGATTTGGTGGTTGCTCATAATCAACTTCATCAAATTTTATTGTGTAATTTTCTTGTTCTCAAGTGGTTGAGGTGGCTGCTTTCAAATTTTTTGTTGAATCTTGTGTTGACATTACCACTTTTTATGTTCCCTTTTCATAATCTTTGTTTATGATCTTGTATTCTCCCATGAATGTTGGTGTGAAATCTAAGGAACCCCGATCGTCTTCTAGAAATTTAGTGAATTCATCATTGTTCTTCTTGTGTTATTCTTCCTTTTTGGCTTCCACTTTTGCAGTTGATTTCCATTCTTTCAAAGGATCTTGTCCTTATTTCAAGGAAATCAAAGAAATTTTAGGTTCAAGATCATCTTTTAGCATGTAAAATTTGTTGTCATAAACATATTTCATTACACGATCAATGGTAGAGAGCACTCCATTCATCTCATGAATCCAAGGCCTACCTAAAAGAAGATTATATGAAATATTGTGAGGCATAACATGGACCAAATTTCACAAGGTAACCTTTCCAACTCTAATAGGTAATGTGATGAATCAAAGTGGTTGTTTTCCTAAACTATCAAATGCATGGATAGACATTGAATCAAGGACAATGTCCCTCAAACCTTAAGGGAAGCATGTGTAATTAATGTGAATAAAGAGATTAATTTGAAGGTATCTAGGAAAGACAAAAAGAGAGCTAATATAAAAGTTTTGAAACCAAGTGTAACAACTTCTAACAAGCCTCTCACTATTGAAGAATAGACAAGCTGATGGGAGCCATGAAATATCTTTCATACAAGGTGGAAAATAATGAAAACTGTATGTCCTCTAATGTTGCTCCTACATTTTTTGATTAGGGTCAAAGATTACACAATAGGCCATATAATCATGACTGGTCCAAAAGACCTGAAGGTAATGACAAGTAGTCATTGTCATTAAGCTCAAACACAAAATATAATGAGATACACACCCTTGATCCCTTGATGAAGGGTGATGTGAATATTCAACAAGATTCATTTTGGCATGATGTACATATTATTTGTGTCATGATCAGTTGAAGTGTGATGTTGTAGTTACACTTGATAAAGAAAGTGAATTCTGAGAGCCTGGATACACCCAAATGATGTGATGATGCCAATATAGATCAATTGGATGCTTATAAGGGTGAGAAATTTTGTCAAAATGATCATGATAGGATTCATATTCCTTTTTAAATTCTAAGAAGATACTTTGAAAAAATTAATGAATAGATGAGGCACATATATAACAAAGAAAATCCCTCTAAAGAGGATATCAAGGCTCTCACTAAGGTTGTTGTAATTCAGGTATAGAGTGATTACTAGCTCAAGAATAGATAGTTGGGTGTAAAGGATAAACAAAATGATGTACCTAGTCTAAATATATCATATACACATTTGAACAACAAAAATTAAAAGGAATCTGATGTAGAAAAAGAAACAAATAGAGTTGTAGGAAATTCCTAACCAAGAAAGAAGATGCATCAACTAGGAGGTGCACCCATACAAAAGGTGTATGTCCCAAAGATAAAAGAGGTTGAAATATCAACTATAGGTACGGGAAATCAATAAGTTATTGTCGATGGTGTAAAAATAAAGGTGGTAGAAGATATTGGAAAAGAGGTAAATACTCTTCAAAAGTAACTTGATGTTGGTGATCAGGTAATTCTTTTCATACTTGAAACTAATGTTGTGATAGTCTCATCTTCTAATCCATTTCCTGCATATTAACCAACTGAAATAGATTTGGATTTTATTGAAATAAAAGTTCAAGTGCCACTTAGAGAATTGATGAGGATCCATGAATAAAAAGAGAGGACACTATCATATTTTAGTGCCCCTATTATTTTTCATTAGCAAGAAAAAACTATGGTCATTCTGAGTGAAGGAGTAGATAAAGTCAACATATAAGAAACTCCTAAAATTTATCTGGGTGTTGTCTTTGTAGATAACACTCAAAGTATTGATCCATTTTACACTTCTTTGTTAATAAATGGTTGGATAGTTCATAAATGTAGGTTATATTCTAGAGCACCTAGTAATGTTATGTCATTAGAGGTCATGAACCATTTAAGCCTGCAAGTCTCTAATTCCTATGGAAAATTTTATGCCATCGATTCTCAAGAGGTAAATGTAATTCAAATAGTAAATAATGTCCTTGTGCAAATTTTTGCATACCCTAAGAAAGTATTCTTAATGGATATTATCATAGTGTATTGTATAGCTAAGTAGGGTATGTTATTATCAAGGAAATGGTAAACATCAAAGGGGATAGTATCCATATGGATTTATCTTATGCTACCATCCCTATGTGTGAAAACAATGTCCAATTGCATAGAGTGAAGAAAATGATGATCATTGTTGAGAATCCTAATGAACTCATGAGTGAGATTTTTTTTGATAATATAAGTAGCATTTATAAGGTGTTGTACCCTTTACATTTCAATCCCAAAGGGCCAAAAAGGATTAAAACCATTAGACATGAAATTTTTTTACAAAAACAACAAAATAGAGACACAAACATAGCCTAGAAACAACAGAGAGACAACACAACACAAACCCAACCACTAATTATCTACAACCTCCCATTTTTTGAATAGGATGCTTAACACATCTTCCCCAATCCAATTGGTGAATTTATCCATGGTTTTATTTTCCATTTCCTCCTTGAACATATTCGAGAGAGTGAGAGCCAACATGTGAATCATTTTGATAGTGAAACAGGCCAGGTAGTTAAATTTACAATTCAACTTAGTAACCTACTCCTACAACATTCTGAGCTCGTCCACCTTGCCATCCTTGCTCTGGAACTCCACATCAACACCAATCCTAGAATCTAAGGACTTGGTAGAGTCCTCCCAAAGCATCTATTTTAAATCAAAGAAGTAACAAGGATCTTCTATGGGTCCTTTATCCTTCTACTTCTTAGTAGCTATAGTTCCTTCAATTTTTCTGCCAGTTTGGAGTGAGTCTTTAGAGATATCATCAATATGGGTCCCTTTCTTTTGTTTCACCAACCTATGGGATCTTATCACACTTGTTTGCTTCATCCTCATCTCAAAGCTAGCACCCACCATAGTATCACCCTTAGAATCTTTTTCCTTAGAACATTTTCCTTCCTCAGAGACTAGAAGAACCCTCAGAAGTTGAAGCACATTTTTCCCTTTCTTTTTAGTTGCAATTTTGCTAACCTTCTTGTGTTTCAGTTCAAAAAGCCTAGCTACAACACTTGACTAGGACAATCTAACCTCATTTTTCTTTTTCTCCAGGGGATGAGTGGCTAAAATCTTAGTACCAAGATCATCCTCAGGGATGGGGGATTTCCTCTTTGAGCCCTCCAAAATAGCAAGGGAAGGGTTATCAAGGTTAATTTATAGGGTTACCAAATCTTCCACACGCACAACTGAGATGGTTTTGGGAGGGACCAAAGCGAAATGGTTACTATGATGGTGAATTTTTTCAAAAAAATTATCCTGATATAGAATTTGATAATTTGATAGGTTACTATGATGGTGAATATATATTTTATGGTGCATGTTCAAGGGAATGTAATGGTGTGGGAATTGTCTTGATTTCCCTTGAGAGAAAAGATTACAAGTTCATTTACATACTGAAATATGAATGCACCAATAAAGTAGTAGAGTATGAATATTTGCTACTTGGTCTAAGCATAGCCTCTAAATATGGAATCAAATATATCAAGGTCCATGGTGATTCAACACTTGTGATAAATTAGGTCAGAGGCATCTATGTTACATTTAATAAAAGAGGTTAATAATGTATAGGAATATTATTTGGGATACTATTGAGGCCTTAGATGCTTTTGGCATCACCTGGGTGGAAAGAAAAAATAATGTGGTTGTTGATGCTCTTACTGAAACAACTTCTAGATTTTATTTTTATTCTATTCTCCATCATTATAAATATGAGGTTGAGATTCTCACTAGGCCTAGTATTCGAGATAATATATATATATATATATATATATATATATATATATATATATATATATAACTATTAGGTTTTTAGTGATGATCAACAAAATTATGATTTTTTGAGATATATTGATCATTTTGAAAACCAAAAAATTGATTGGAAATCCATGGTGGAGAAAGATGAAGAAGGAAAGGAGACCCTCTTTTGGAATGAAATCATCCAACTCAAAATCAATACAATTCCTAAAGGTCTTGTCGCATTGAATATATTGTTTGACAATGTTTATTGCTACAAGATCATAAGTAAGCCTATCAAAGAAGAAGATATTAAAGGTGTAAACTTAGGAACTTAATCAAATCCAAAAAGGGTTTATTTTGGTAAAAAATAAGACCTACAAAAAATTAGATTTTGATTGCATTGCTAAGAGAATATAATAAATTCTTTGCATGGTCTTATGACGTATTAAAGGCTTATAAGGAAGATTTTTTCTAGCATACCATTTTATTTGAGCTTGGTGCAAAAACATTCAAATAGAAGTAGTATCCTATCAATCCTACTCTTACTTTCACAAGGAGCTAATGAAGCTAAAAGAAGAGGGTATTATTAATCCAATCAAATTTTTTGAATGGGTGTCTAATCTTGTTCCAAATATCAAGTCCCTCAAGGATAATTATACGTTGCCTAGCATGGATCATTTGTTGCAATGAGTGATGGTCTTATCTAGAGTTAATGTCTATGATGGATGGCTTCTCAAGTTACAATCAATTCATGGTAAATGAGTTTGGTTAGTATAATACAACTTTCACTACACCATGGGGAACCTTTGTATATGCTTGAATTTCTATATAGAATTCAAAATATAGGGGCCATATTTCAAAGAGGTACAAATCTAGCCTTTGTAGGCCTAATAGATGAGTTGATGGTTGTTTACCAAGATGACCTGACTACTTACTCCAAGGATCGAAATGATCATTGCAAACACTTGGAGTTGTTTTTCCAAAGATTCCTAGAGTATGGTATATATTTGAATCCTAAGAAGTGTATTTTCAGTGTGGAAGACGGTAAAATTATGTATAAAGAAGGGGTAAGAATTGATCTAGAGAGAGTCAAAGCTATTGACCTTATCACTCAGCCTAAAACAATCAAAGAATTTCAATCTTTCTTTTTCTAGATAAAAAAATTTTCAAAGATTTCTTTCCAACTTTGCTAAGAAAACAAAGTCCATATCTAATGTTTTGAAGAAGGGTCAATCTTCTAGTTGGGATAAGGAATCAAGTGATTCATTTTTGGATATAAAAGATTTAGTAAAGAAGGCTCTAATACTAGAAATTACAAATTATTCTAATCCCTTTCAATTGTTTTCCTTTGTATTCTTTTATATAATTCATATAGTTTCATTGTAGAAAAGTAAATATTGTTATTAGTATCCCATATCTTTCTTTATAAAATTACCAGGAGATGCATAATTAAACAATTATGTGATGGAGAAGCATGCATATGCCCTTATCAAAGCAATGAAAAACCTTAGACCCTACATTATATGGGCTAAAATTGTTGCTTTTGTACCATATAAGGTTGTAAGAGATCTTTTTCAAGTAGGAAGCATTAGGAAAAATGTGTAGATGGATCAACAAGATCTAGGAATATGACATGGAGATACAAAAAACTAAATTGGTTAAGGGTCAAGTCCTAGTAAAATTAATGACTCGAGAAAATTTGGATGCTACTAAAGTCCACTAGGTTAACTTTGATCATATCTTTATTCCATGTCCACTAAAGGATTACCCTTGGTATAAAGACATTATTTTTTATTTGGAAAACATGAATTGTACTCTTGAATTGAATGATAAGCAAAAGAGAACTTTGAAGCTTGAGGCCCAAGGTATGTATTTCTCCAAGGATAGTTGATGAGAAGAAACCTTGATGGTGTGCTTTTAATATTTTTAAATGAGAAGAAATAAAAAAAGGTTATGGAGGAATTCCACCATGGATTATGTCGTGGCCACCACTCATAAGGTTATGAGGATGGGTTATTGGTGGCCAACATTATTCAGGAATGTGTCCAAGTTTATAAAATGATGTGATTATTGCCAAAGAATTTTTGGAAAGATGAAGTTTTCAAGTGCACTACCCCTCACAACCATTTTAGTGTAGGCTCCATTCTAGTAGTTGGGTGTTGACTTCAAAGGGAAAGTTGGAGAAAAAAAAGCAGTGGATACAAGAGGATATTGATTTCCACTAATTACTTTACTAAGTTGGTGGAAGCAATTCTTACATGAAACTCTACCTCAAAGATAGTGATTGATTTTCTACTAAAAAATGTAATCACCAAGTGTGGGGTGCCATAAAGAGTTGTTTTTTATTATGCAATTTGTTTTAGATCTAGGAATTTTATTGACATGTGCTCACAATATGCGATTTATTTAACCCATTCATCACCTTATCATCCATAGGGAAATGGGAAAGTTGAATCAAGAAACAATTCCATCATGAATATTATCAAAACATATTTAGATGTAAATAAGAAAATATGGGATGATAAGCTGAAATTTTGTGTACGGGAAGATAGGGTAACATACAAGAAGGCTATTAGAATGAGTCCATTTGAGTTATTGTATGGTTTTGAGGCCAAGTTTTTTATTAGCCTTGAGTTACTAGTATATTATTTTTTGCAAAATATTGAGGGAGAAGAAGAGAGTGCTATCTCCAAAATAATTCATGAGTTGACTGAATAAGAAGAAACCAAGAGGTGTACACATGAAAAAAATATTGAGACAAAAAAAGGTGAAGTAACTCTTTGATAAGAGGGTTTTCAAAACAGAGTTTCAAGTGGGGGATCTTGTTCTCATGTGGAATACCTAACTAGAAGACAAAGGAAAGCATGGGAAATTTGATGCTTTGTGGGTTGGACCCTATAAAATTGTTGAAGAATGTGGTCAAGGAACATTCTACCTCATAGGCTTGGATAGTGTTGATGATTATTTCTACAAAGCAACAACTCAGATAGAATATAATATCCTATCTCTCTTGAAAGGTAAATATCTATCAACAAGCCTCAAGAGATAACCCCAAGGTCTCTAATGTCAGATCTTGACAATGCATAAACAACTCAGTGATAAATGTGAAAACATTGGTAATCACAATGGGACCTTACTACAAGAAAAATATTGAATCCCAATTTATCAGATCTAACAATATGATGATACTTCAATTCTAAATTTTAACCCAATAATCAAAGAAATAAAAAAATATGAGGGTTTCAAAGAGATTTCTAAACTTAATATTAAACCTAGGATTAACAATGCAAATGATAAAACACTTGAAATGGACCAATCCCTCAAAACTGATTTCTACTTGACCCAGATGAGTCTGCAATCTTATAGAAATATTGCAATCTTCTAAGGTGTTAATATTTTCAAATCATGAGCATTCATTCAAACAACCCTATTGCAATTGAAATGAATAAACCCTCACAATTGAGCTAATCACAATGAATACGAAGTCCAGGCTAACTTTGCAAAGCAACTAACAATCATTTGGTTGTGAAAAGTATGGACCAGGGATTGCTGCAACACTTCAAATATCCAGCCATAAACATTATTGAATCAAATCTAATCTAAATATTGAATTTCCTCAAAGCAATTCTAAAGATAAAATAACAAGAACCATGCAAGATAAGAAGAACACAAGTATGGCACCAAATCACAATGTCATTACTTGCATCAAGTTATCCACTGTAGCAACAATTCTAGCTTTTTGTTACAATATTTTCTTGAGAACAACTACTTGCTGACTCTTACTCTACTTAATTCGCTCTAACTATCTCTCTATTTTTCTATGTCTAAAACTTCTTAACCCTTACAAAAGAGGAAAAATGTCATATTTATAGAACCCCCAAAACATGTCAGCCAGGATATGATTTTACAATAATAATTAGGCACAAGTCTACCAAGAGAAATTCAAAATGAAATAAAATATGCATTAAATGCATGAACTTCATCCAGGTCAGCTTGGGATCTCCAACACAACTCAGACCAATGCATGCCAAAATAATAAGGAAGAAAAAATCTTGATGTAGCCAATCATTAACTACCTTCCCCTTTGTCTTTATTCTGATCCAACATTTCATAAACTTTTAAAAGCACCCTATCCAAGTCGGCCATAGGTGGCAATGGAAAAACCCTAATTCACCTTTCTATTGAAGCAATATCCTCCCTAGAGTGTTTCACTGACTTATCCCACTCCACCTTATAAGTTAGGTACTTATCAATGACAACAATGTAGGTGGCTACATCATCCAACTGGTGCTCAAAAATAGAATCATCATTGACTAGAGCATAAACATCATGCTACCACCTTGTCAACTTTTCTAAACTCAAATACTTAGGGGAAATATTTCTTCTCCCTATCATAATCTCAAAGAAATAAATGGATCCATTAATACACCCCAATTAGGGTATCATCAATCTTCCTCCTCTATTTGTAAATATTCTTCAAAATCTTTTGCTTGATTTGTAGTGCTTCAAACCACTACCAAGGTTCAGAAGCTCCAGAGGAAGGTAGAATTTTATCATTTACTAGCTTATCCCTGGTGTACTCCATGATAGTTTTAATTTTCTATAGTAGGATATCTTTATCTTCTTTGTCCTGAGCTAACACCTCTTTCAACCAATCAATTTCTCTCATAGAATCTTTCCCAGATGAAAGAATTTCCTTGATAACATCATTTTCTTTTGTTTGCACCCCTTGTAGCCAATTTGCAAGAGTGGAGGCCTTCATCTTTTCCAGCTCGGTGATAGTCTCTTGAGGTAAAGGATTCGTAGCAGAGGTAGAGGGGTTAATAGTTTGCAAGGGCTTCGTCAAATCCTCCAAGCATTTCCTAAGTTTTTCATTTTCCTTTTTTAGCTCCTACTTAGTTTGGATCTCTTTCCTCAATCTCCCCACAATGACTGCACTAGAACCCTGATAATCTTCAATAGCTTTCTCAATAGAAGTGGGCCCCAAATTGAAAGTCTGCACATTATAGTCTTTTGCAGATACCTCATCTCTATTCTTATCTGGAGCAGGGGGTGCAACGTGGACAACTCTATTGTTGACCTCATCTCTTTCAATCCTTGAGAGGACCTTAGCCTTCCTCTTACCCTTGTCCTTTCCAAACTTGGACAACAACTCATCCTATTTTGGTGGAGTATCCTCCACAACAACCTATTTTATTCTTATCTCCTTATTCAACCAATCAGGGACAATGGATTCTAATTGCATCTCACTTTGTTTCTCCTCTTCCTGCTAACCCTTAGGTGCTTCTTCACTCAAACCCTGATTATCAGGAGTTTCGGTCTAGCTTTCCTTCTCTTCAACATGTTCCTCCTTATGCTCAGGGGATAGAATATTTTCTACCTCTTCTTCTCTTGGAGGTGATTTAACCTCTTCAGTTCCAATAGGTGACACTGCATATGCAACCAAGGGAGATTGCATTACCTTTTCTACTTCTGCTTCTACACTATAAAGGTCACCCTCATGAAATTCCTCTCCCTTAGTGTCCAAATGATCTTCAACCTTCTCAGATTCACCTGGTTTGTTTTGAGCTTCATCGGTGGAAGGAACATCATCATGTTGCTCATGAGAAAAAACTAGAGGAAGGTTTGTTTTAGGCACACTATCCTTGGGAGAAGGAGTCCTTGACCTCCTTGTATACACTCACACCTTCTCTTCTGAGCTCTCTACATTTACCACCAGCGGGGTAACTTCCTCTTCTCCCACTTTGGAGCTTTCCTTCTGTGACAGTCTTATGACTCTTCTCCTGTTGGGCACAGGAACATCAACCTCAAGACCTTGCTTTTTATTTCTTTCTATTGAGACCTCTTAGTCTTTGACCTTTTCTTAGCAATGGGCTTTCTCTATTTTTCTATTTCTTGGACCTCCTCCTCTTGAACACCTTTAATCTTTATTTTGAATGGAGAATCCAGCTCAATTGACTCTTTAGAAGTAGAATGAGGATCCAAATCCCCCATCAGATCATAGGTGCACTGTACACCTGTATTTTCCAACTCCCACAGTTTATGCCTTACCCACATTCTGGTGAAGTGGTGACTGGATCCATCAACTGCTTTAGTTCTGTCTTTTCTCCTTCTAACCAATCCACATCACCAATTGGCCTATCCTTTATCACCTCGTAAGCATGTTCTTGAATTAAATTTCCATCATCTTCAAGCTGATCAGGCACTACCTTCACATTATATAAATGAACTAATTCAACTAGAAGGTGATAAAAATTCTTCTTCCTAACCTCAAATTCATCACTGCAATTGGCCCAGTAGTCCTCCAAATCAACCTTATGGCTATACTCTCTACTGGCCTTCTTTTAGGCTTCACCTGTGATATCAAACCTTGATCTCTTGGAGTGGAAGGATAAGCCAAGAGTACTCATCTCCACTTCTGAAGCTTGGGTAGAAATAATTGAAGGACAAGCCTCTCTAGTGCCAATCCTTAATGGGAAATCTCCACCAAAACCAGTTTTATGCTTGTCCCTCTTGACAATAGCATCAAATTCACATATTTGTCTAGTAACTTCTAGAAGTATGAAATGATCAGTGGGATATCTTGGAAGTCTGTATGGAGCCATTTAGCAACCATCAATCTGGATGTATGAGAAATTTGGGAATTGAATAAACCAAGCACCATATTTCTTGATTAACTCCTTGGCTTGGTCAGAAATCCTTACATGCTCTGCTCCCTGAAGCAATCTAGTGATATGCATGGTAAATGCATCATTCACCCTCCTATAACTCGAACTTCCCAAATGCAACTAAGGGTAGACCTCATAGATAATATCCTATCCAAAGGTTCCCCTGGTACTCAATCCCTTGTAAGGATGAAACCTTGCAAGAGCATAGACCAAGTATGAGGTCATTGTGAAGGTTTTAGTCTGCAACACATTGGACAACTGCTCATGAATCACTCTACTAATGATACCTTCCCAATGGTAGTTATTCTTCTCCTGTTCCATCCTTACAATCACATGGAACATCCAATTCTTAAACATGCCAACATTCTTCCATCCAACCACCCTACTCAGAAGAATGATGGCATCATAATACTCCTTGAACTTTGCCCTGAATAATTGTTTAGGCAGCTTGGAATAATGAGAATTAGGCTTCTCCAACCAAGAATTGATAAGTTGTTGAGATTTAACAATCTATTCATCATAGTACTCCTGAGCTTCCCTCATGTTGAATGCCACCACATGAGATCTATTTGGCATATCAAAAGTTTGAGCAATAGAAATAGGGTTCAAGTTTGCCACAATCCTTCCTTGAGGACCAATTATTTTCTATGTATCTTTGTCATAGTGTCTAGCACACTCAAGGACTAGCTCATAACACTACACCATGGAAGGGAAACCAGCTACATGCGCCAATCCTAATTCTAGCATTCTCTTAGCCACCAAAGGAAGATCCTGCACTGCCATTCTACCTTTGAATTCTTCATAGTCCCATAGTCCAACGTTGGTATTAGTTACCTCTGACCAGACAAAAGTGATCTTACTCTCAGGAATTCTATTTTTGATGTCCATCTTTATTCTTTTTGCCTCAGAAATGGAAGATCCCTCCATGTCACCTTTAGTCTTCCCAACTATTGCCTTACTAGATTTAGCCTGCACTTGACAAAGGAAACATCATAAAAACCATAGGAAACCAATGTTAATTCATCAAGGGAATCATTAAAATGAGTCCCACATAAGCAAGATATCATTATATTTCAAGTGAAATGATCATATTAAACTTCAGGTTTTAGGGCCATCCGCATAATCCAAGCCATGAAGGAATTTCAGGGAATTTCAGGTTAGACGGATTCTAGCAAAATAATCATGAAAACACCTATTAGCAATTCAATCCAATCATTATTAACCAATATATAGCATGTGAGTTCTAAAGGTAGCATGAATAAATCATAAAATGTATAGTCATCCATTAACACATCATGCTATTCCATATTCCATCATATTTCATCAAATTTCAAAAAATTCCGCTAGGGATGGATTTCTGCGAAGGCAGCGAAACTTTGCAAATCTGGAAAAAATAGGGAGCCAAGGACTTCAAGAAAATCTAGTCCACACATAAATCCATGGATAAGGTAAAACTCTGAAAGTATGCAGGTTTCAGGAGATCAAAGGAAATCGGGAAAATCTGCTAGGACCAGAAAATCCGCTAGAGCCAGAAAACCTGAACTGAGGACAAAACCCAAACCTCAACACTAAGTCATGATTTCACCTAGATTGATGGATCGATCATAAATTTTGAGAATCTAGGCCTGAGACGAGTTTGGTATGGGCCTTCTATAGATTTTCTTTGCATTCTAGGCCATTTTTAAGGCAAAATAAAGTGGAATAGTATTTCCCTAGGTTTCAAACCCTATAGATCCGCCATTAACACACAGGAAAGCTCAAGATTCAAGCATTTCAAGCACTAATTCCTTACTAGGGGGAAATCCTGGCTCTCAAGCAAGTTTTCTCATAATGCAAGCAAACGAACAATCAAAAAAATTACTTGGGAAGCCATAAATTAAACCATATTACGCAACCCTAGCCACAAAAATGTTCAAATAATGTAGAGAATTAAACCCTAAGCAAACCAAAAATGCTAATGCAATGCTAATAATTCATCAATCAAAATTAGGGCAATCGAATACATACCATTGTGAAGTGGAAATTGATCTAGAAACAACAAATGCAAAATTTAATGGTGCCCAGCGAAGATAGACAACGCATAGGAAATTACCACTCAAATCGAACAATTCAAACTCAACACTTCAAATCCAATCAAACACTCGCAAGAATGCACTCCTCAACTCAAAAAATTGCAAACAATAAGCATAATAGTGCAAAAGACCTCGAAAATCAGTTAAATACATCATTCAAAGCTTGTACAAAAACATTAATGCCCCCGACAAGACAACCAAGAAAAAATCGGGAACCCATCGACAAGGTAGAATCCAAAAAAATCTAGACCATGTGGAATCCCATGAAGACTGAAAATCTCCAAACCACAGTGCTTAGCCTGAGTCTGAGCAGGATCTGGGAAAATCCGGCTAGGGTGGAAAGTCCCGAACCAGGGTGAAAACCCGAAATTCACCCAGAGCTTAAGATTTTCAATGAATAACTTAGGGGAATCACTTAGGCAATCCAAATAAACATTTGAGCACATTCCAAAGTAAAACAAAACCTCAAAGACGAAAGGGCCAAGAGACCAAAATTGAAGCAAAAGAGGGTCCCTGCTTTCAACGGGGCGTGTGTGTGAAAACTGCACAACAGATAGAATTTTCATAAAGTTTCAATTTCATGGTCAACATCTCAAGCACTACTTCCCCTAAGTTTGAGGTTCTCTGATCCTTTGTATCATATGTTATTTTTTGTTGTTCCTCTTTTTGGTCTACTACCCAGAGATTTGAATTCTCATTGTGCCTACAAGAGGCACATGTCTCCAACTAGATCCATTGTTACCAGTTGCAAAATTTTACACTCTTGTGGCATTTTTGACCTTTTTAAAATTTTAAAACATTGAATTGTGTAGGGAGAGGTATGAAAATCATGTATTAGGGATCTATAAACCCTATCCTCTATTAAAAACTCTAGTGAAAGAATGAATCCTCACACTTTTCTTGTTTCCCCTATTGATCAATTATGAATGTCACCTATTACTCAAGTTACAACTTTAGGGTGTCATTTCCATGTGTTAATCAACCCTTTGCATTAGGAAACCAAACAATATCTTTTCCCTAAATATTTAAATATATTACTCTATGGTTTTGAGTCCCTTAGGTCCCATGGGACATGCATCGACATATAGTGTACCATCTTTAGTTTGGGGAGGCTCTTGTTTTTTCTTTTTCTCCCTTCATGAGTTCCAAAATTCATGACACACATCTTACTTAATAAATATGTTAGGGGCTAATGTTTTTTTCTAATGTTTTTTTAAGCACCTTTCTATCATTCATGACTAGTCGCTCATTCCCTAGTTTCCTTAAGTTGTATTTAAGGCACATGCATCAAAGGTCATTATGTATCACAAAATATCTTTGCTTCATAAAACCTTTTCCTTCAAACACATTCACCCCCATGAGTTAGCAAAATGAAAACATGTATTAAATAAAATATTACTTCTCATTGCTCAGCTAAAGCCTTCATGGGAAATGGTGGGCCATCTTGTTTCTTTCCCCAAAACCTTGAAATGCTACCAAGTGTCATCACCGCATTGTTTCACCAAGATTTATACCATTATTGGGGCTCTAATTTTGTTGTATCTTACTCCCACGAGTCTCCAAAATGGCAACACATGTCTACATAAAGACAAAAGGGGATGTCATTTCAAAAAGGAAATTTCAAATGTTTGCAACAATCATCAATCCTAAGATTGAAAACCCATATTCAAACTTAGTGAATGGATGCCCATTGGTGGTGGAGGTGATATGAATTTACCATATTTTCAAGGGTACATGATTAATTTCCTTAGTCTTTGTTTAACAAATCACACAAAAAAAGTATCATAACTAATTGTTGAATATTTTGGAACAAACTATGGTTTTCAATGCCATTTTTAGGGTTTGTTATAATATTCACACCAATCATGTTTTACAGAACTAGAAGTGATGAGAATTTGACATAGAATATTGGGACAGATCAATTGAGGATATCTTCAATAAATAGGGAGTGTTGACTCCCTGCCACAAGTTATCTTGGTGATTTTTGTAGAGTATTTCAGAACTAGGTTGAGTAGTAAGCAGTTATCCTTTGACATTGATAAAAAATGGGGGAGATTTCTTCCATCTAGTATCATAAGGGTGTTATATATATTTGTCAATTCAATAATTGATGCAAGGACATTGAGAAGATTCAAGAATGCATAACACTATCATTCCATACCATAGAATTATGAGTTGCAAATAAATGTGTGACTAGATATGATGATGAAATTGGTTGAGGGATGTTTGTGGTACTATCATGCTCCATCCAATCTTTGCAATTCAAGAGATTTGTAGGTATGATCTGAAATGTTTAAGGTATGTTACCCAAAAAAGGTTATTTTTTGGTAATATGTTTTTCTCCATATTTCTTCTTGTATAGGATTTATGTCTTGTGGTTTGGGAGGGGAGTATGTGTTTGTGTGGTATATCTTATTCCATAATTTTCATAATTGGTGTTCATTTGGTAGAATATTTGAAGTGAATAAGGGGTCATTGTACAAGTTAATTGACTAGGTTGATTTTCTAGATCAAATGTTCTAGAAGCTTCTAGCATGTTCTCTTTAGAGATGATAATTATATGACCATTAAGAATAGATATATCTACATTCGGAACTATATAGCATGTTGTAGCTTTTTTATTGTTGTGTGGGATATTGGACCTAACCTATCACAAATTTAGGAAAGTTTGGTTAGGAAGCTTTTGGTGGCTGACTTGTGAATGTTTTTTCTATATTTTGGGTTGATACATGAATGTCATTATGAGTGTAAATCATACATATGGATGTTTATGATCCATCCTATGAAATTTTGGTTATCAAAATTATATGTTATTAGAGCTTCAATGCAAATAATAGAGTGATGTAATGTGTAGACTATTCTAATTAGTGTGTGCCATTATCAAAGGACTATATGTTGTATGGGAGAGTGTCTGAGGGTTGACTAGATCAACCACAATTGATAAATTAATGTCTTTGATAAAATGGCATCTAGCGCATGATCTTCTTCATGTCATGTCTTCTTATGTTGGTTCAAGCATTGACCATCCACCCTATTTATATCAATAGTTTTGTTTTAAAGTTTTAAGGGTGGTATGTGATTGTTGATCTTGGCCTTTGAAGGTTGATCTATGGCCCAAATTTAAACAAAGTAATAACTAGCAGTGTCATGTTCACAAGAAAGTCAAAAGTAATAGCATTGCAATATTCTCAACAACTAAATAAAATGTGATCAATTACAAATTGATTTTGTGTGCTTTTCTCTATGATGCATTAATGTTCAAGGTGATGCCCTTACTTCCTTGCATGCTAGAGTTGTTAATTCTTCATTGGGGCCATGATGGCCTAGAATTTTCTACATGAGTTTCTAGAGTTTCTACTCTGCATTCACTAAGTCATAAATGAATAGGTATGTTCACAGTGTTAGAGTCATTATTGTAGGGTTATTTGTTCAAGATTTGAAAGCATAAGTTGGATATTTTATGAAATTTGATCAGGATTATTCCCTATTGTAAACCCTAATTAGATTGGGTTTAGGTTTGAAATCATCTAAGTTATTCATAAACTATAAAGACAAGTTTTTTTATTTTCCTAAGGACCACAAATTTTGTTTAGACATTCTTCTAGAGAGAAAAGTTTGTAGAACTAGTAAAGAAATCTATACATAGGAAACTTTATGTTTCAAATATTTAGTTTTGGTTATAGATATTTTGTATTATAATGATCTTGATTGCATCATATGCTTGTAATAGCATTTGTAAAATTAAAGAGTGAATGATTATAGGACCAATAAACCATAGAAAACTATCTCCTCGTGTGTATTATGCATTCTTTGATGTATCATTGATTAGTTTTCAATGAGAAGTTTATAAAAAGTTTGTAATTCTTTTGCAGGGTATGTGTAGGATCATCATGGAAAAAATAGGCCCTTAAGTGGCAAAAAATTCAAAAAAATCAGAGTTAGGCAACTTGACGTAAAAAATGAATAAGTTGTCTATATTATTTCAAAAATAAGTAAGAATAGAATTTTTAGAAAATTGAATCTAGTTTCTAAATTGCTAGGTTTGTTTAAAAATAAAATCTATTTGGTGAAAATTTGAAATTTCAATGCAGTAGTATTTAGATTTCAGGGAAAAAATAAGTAGGTGTATGTCTGACCACCCTAACCACAATAAAATTATAATATTTTAGATATAAGTAGAGGACTCATGTCCTGATGTGATGCATATTTTTTGGTAATTTTTTTCCTAGTAAATAATTAATTATGAATTTTTTTATTACAACTTTTAAAAAATATAAAACTCGTATGTTTGACCACCTTAACTTAGTCAAAACTTCATGAAATTCATTTTTTCTTTTTTAATCCTATATTATGTGAAGCATAGAATGTGATGCATGTTTTGGATTCAAAAAATGTGATACCGTTTGAAAGCTATGGATGTTTTTCAATCAACCTATCAATTAGGACTTTAGTCGTAATTCAAATAGAAAATGAATAATAATTACTTATTAAATTCAAAGTAAAGAATAACTTATATTGGTGTAAAGCTGAGAATATCCTTTAAAAACCCTTTTCGCTTCATCAATTTTGGGTTAAAAAAAAGGTCGTTAGCCACATACCCATCATATTGCCACTTTTTGTCCCATCATGATCCTACACATACCCTGCATAGTATCTTTTCAATATAATAAAGAAAATGTATAGGTATGTTTGAGGATTAATAAGTAGAATTTCTTTATATTTTGCAACCATCTATTGTTCTTCCTAAATGCATGTAGAGCCTAGATTACTTGTGTATTTAAAAGGGTATAGTATTTTGTGGTAACTTGATCAATTTATTTCCTTGTTTTAGTTATTACATATTGTAAAATCTAGAGATTCCATGGCCCAAATTAATATATGCATCAGTCTGTAGTTTTCCTTCTTTCTTACCATCTTGAACACCCTCCAAAAAAATCAAATTAAAGAACCTTTCAAAGTTTTATTTTAAGTTGTGTGGTATTTGTTAGTAAGATGCCCAACCTTACCTATCCAAACTAACACATGGGTATATTGTGAGACCAGTATTGGAATACACAATGTATTGTGTATAGTTTGCAATAAGGTATTATGTAGTGGTTTAAGTCATCAAGTTAGAATCTTAGGGAAACCACCTTTATCATGCAAATCCAAAAGTGAAAGATTTCTTACCTACCTCAACCATTGGTCCTTAATTTCCCAAATTGAATATAAGTTTTTAATATTTCTCTGAGTTTGAAACCCAAGCACTTGGAATGTTATCAAACCTTGGGGATTTGCAAATAGTAGTTTAGATCACAAACACATATATTTATCCAAATTCTCTAGAAAGATAACATGTGATGAAGAAAATAACTTGTGTTGTTCCAAAACTATTTTTCTATTTTAGGTTGACAAGTATCATGAACATAGAAATCTACTCCACAACATGCACCAAGATATTGCATTTAGCTTTGTTATTAACATTTTCCATACCCCATAAATGTTATTTTTTACATGAATTTGATGTTTTGAGAGTAGGAAGATCTAAATTTTCAACATGATTGAGTTCACTTTGTGACTTGTAATAGGTAAATTCATCTTTTAATGATTCCAAGCAACCATTAACATCTTCAATACAATTGTATGAGCTATCAACTAACTCTTTACACACTAAGGAACATATAGTGCATACCAATTGGATATAATAATGAGATAACTCTTTAAGATACCACCTTCTTAAATTTTCTATGGTATTTGAAAAAGATATGTTCTATTTGAGTAACAATAACAACCCATTTTTCTTAACTAATCTTCTTCCTCACTCTACGGTCATATTAAAAAATAGAACACAATTTTTTTCATCATTTGAGTAATATTGTTATCATTTGTAATGAGCCTATTACTATCATACATTCATTAAGACTAACCTAATGAAGTTACAATAGTCCCATTGAAGCTATCACTATCCTAAGATAGTTATGAAAGTCCTAATGAAGTTAAAACCTATCTTTAAAAGGTTATGAAAATCATAGTGAAACTATGATATTCCTAACAAGCATATGATTGTCCTAAATAGCATATGACTATCCTAGTGAAGTTATAACTATCCTAATGAACCTATAACTATCCTAAGAATGTAACATACAATCCCAATAAACCTATTCATCTCCTAAGAAAGTTATGAAAATCCTATAATTTTAAAAACTAATATTGATGTCTTATTTGTGCATAAATGTAGAAATCATCGTCATGCTAAGGAAACGGCCAAAGAATATAACATCGAATGAGTGTGAAAATAAGTATGTGAGAACATATATAACATAGATGTAATGACATAGGTCACTATAGTGGTTTATTCTATTAAAATGGCATCTACAAACATAAAATTATGTAGGTAAGGTGATATAGGTCCATAGTGGATAGCAAAGTGCAATGTATGGGGGAAAGGCAAGGTGCCCCAATGTACAAGGTAAGGTAATGTAAGAGTGTATTATTAAGGAGGTGAAACAATTTGGTCCCCAATATAAAGGTATAAAAGTGATAGAAAAATATGTAAAGGGGAGGCATTATACATTTCATATAGGTATATAAATTTAGAAGATATTAATCTATCACATAAATATAGGTATTGCAATTAAAATTATTAATAATTTTATACTAAATAATATATATTAATATCAAGAAAAATGAATACAATAATAAAATACCAACCATAAATTAGAACATCTCTCAAGACATTTAATTAAATAGTAAAATTGACAACCCTTCTCAACAACAATTCATATAACTATTATTGTTTCATTTTTATTTATTTTTAAAAATTCTTAGGAAGTTTAAAACTATTTTATTTACTAAACAATTTATTTTATAGTTTTTTTTAAATTTAAGAATAAAATAATTCTTAATAGATAATATAAAATAATTAGTATGGAAATCATAATTATATTTATTGATTATTAAAATTATTTTATTTCCTTAAAAATGATTTTATTTTACTTTAAAATTATCTACTATAAATATTAATATTTTAAATGAAACTATTAAATTTAAAATAAAAAGTAAAAGATTTTTCATTAACACATTCACACTCCATGCTTTCATGTCATCATAGAATGTGTATCCACATTAAATACTATTATAGATATCTTAAACACATTAATTTAAAGAAGCCAAAAGATATCTTGAAGTGCCTATACTACATATCTCACTTTATATATATATATAAAGTAAAATAATTCTTGATGGCGATAGGCATGGGTTTTTTTCATGTCAGCCTGCACCCTGTGAGGCCACCACTACATGCTTTCTACCTTCATTGCATGTTCTCATGCCTTCTCAGATCTGTTGCGATGGTTATTGTTTATTTGGGTGGGGGTAGTTGTGCGTTCAGGAGGGAAGTCTACTTTGTTTTTGGTTTCCATTTTCTTATTTCATCTACTATGTGCTTTCTCAGGGGTATCTTTATATTATTCTACTTTCTTAGAGGTGGGTTTTGGCCCTCTTAGGCTTGGTTCTGTCTATTATTTTTGCAGGTTGATATCAAGCTTAGTTAGCTTGGAGGCAAGAAATCTTCTATGAGTATGGCTAACCCTAGCAAGGGTTTGATGAAGAATGGGGGTTTTTTGTTTGCATAAGGAGAATGGGTGCTTGGAAAGATTGTAGGAATTTCTAGTGTTAGTTATTCAACCTGAGTATGTGGCGAAGGATGTTGATTAATACACCAATCATGTGTTGATATGAAAATTCATGGGGATGTAGGTGTCACTCCCCTTTCTTGAATCTTAAGTTTGAAAAAATTTGAACCTTGAAGGTTATTTTGATATATTACTAATGGCCAATAGTTTCTTTATGGTGGATTTTTCCTGTATTACTGACAAAAATTAGGTTTTTGAAGGGGGTCATACTTCCAAAATTAGGTGGGCCTCTTTATTAAACCATGGCATGTGGGATTCAACTCTACCGAGGAACTCCCTTCTAGGGTTCTAGTTTGGGTGCATCTCCCTTGTCTACCTTTGGAACTTGCTGGCGAACTGATATATTATGGATGATTGCTCTTTTTCTTGGAAATCCTATTGGACCCTCTCAACAAGTACTAAATAAAAGGGTTTTATCCTTTGCTCAGGTGTGTGTGGAGATCAACTTGAATAATCCACTATTGGATTCAGTTAACATGAGCATTGGGTCAATTTTTTGGACCCAACAATTGAATTATGAGGCATTACCTTTTCAATGTTGTTTATGTCATGAATATTGTCACCTTTACTACAAATGTCCTAAATTTGTTATTACTATTAGTATAACTAGTGTCCCCTCTCAGTTTTCCCCAAAGTTGGACAAAAGTAAGGATCTTATTCAGGGGGTGGTGGCAGAAAATAATGGTTTTGTACATGTTAAGTGTCGTAATAGAGGTATAGGTCAAAAAAGGACTCTCAAATACATGAAAGAAGAAGAAACCTTTAACAGATTTGATCCTTTAGAGGATTTAGTATAGGGAAGTAGGTGATGGCTTTATTAGTGAGGAACATCCTAGGACTCAACTTAATGTTAGCTTAGTTCAAGTTTCAAAGAAGGGTTAATCTGCTCAAATGGACATGGATGTCCCTCCCTCAGCTCCTCTATTTGGGTGTGTTGGTTTGGTTCTAGAGAATACTATGGATATTTCTACCCTTGGTTCTAATCTCCCAATAAAGAAAGGTGCTAGGGAAGTGGGTAAAGGAAAGTATTCTTCTCCTACTCTGGGCCTATTGCAAAAATCTCCTAAAAAAGTGGCTCTTGAGAAGACTCTTAAATTAGGAAGGAAGAAGGACCAAGAAAAGGTGAAGTTAACTAGTGAGACGTTGGTGGAGTCTAGTTTGATGAGAACTATATACATTTAAAAATGGTCTGGATAAATTTGATTAATTAACCCTTCTATTTTCATCTACTTATACATAAATAGAAATATTTATTTATATAGTTCACTTTTAATTCTTCTATCTTTGGCATATTATTTCATCTTAATTAAATAAATGAATTTAATACTTTTTTAATTTAATTATTAATTATCTAATTCTTCTATTTATTTTGTCTTAATCACATCATTCTATTTTAATTAAATAAACAAGTTCACATACTTTGTTTTATTTAACTGCCACATTTTTTCAATGTTTATTTAATAAACAAATTTATATAGTTTGTTTTATTAAATTAAATATCTTCTTTTGCTAAATTGAATAAATCCAAATATTCAATTAAAGCATGTTTCTATAGCTATTTCCTCTTTTCACTCATCATATCCACCTACCAAATTAGATATTTGATATCTAATTAATTCAAGTCATCCTTCATGGACAAATTTGGAGACAAATTACAAACAAACTTTTTCATATTCTTCCATTGATTCTTCCTATCCTCTAGCTAAATGTTTTTGTGGGGAGGAACAATCTCCATAATCTTCTTAGGTATCTTCATCTTTCACCATTGAATCCTTCAAATCAAATCCAAACCCTTACTTGCTACCACATCACAAATATGCTATCGGGAATCTATAAATATGGCTTCTTTCTATAGGAAATGGATCCCAACTTTGTGCAATCTTACTTTGTAGAAATATCATTAGAGAAATTAAGCATTGAGCAAATAGAAATCATTTTAGAATAGAAATTATTTTCGAATAAAATCATTTTAGTATCAAATTGAATAATCATGGCTTCTCATTTAGCTACATCTTAGTTTATAGTAGTTTTTTTTATCAGTTTCATGTCATTCTCAGCTATAGTATTATCACCATATCATTTAGTAATTATCATATAGGATTAGTTTCCAACATTTAAATAGTATCTCACTCTCTAGATTGGCATTTTAACAATCACAGTGCTTAACAAATCTGAGAGCCGCAGTGATCTGATAAATCTTTGGAGATAGAGAGCAATAAGACCCCTTCAACAGATTTATGCTTTAATTAGATTAATTGTTGTTTAAATCTAGTGATATAATGTCTTATTTAGGTGGGTTTGTTATTCTTTATGTATATTTTACTCACACATAAATTGGCGCCCACTGTGGGGCCGAAAAACTCCATTTTTAACATATTTTTTTGAAAAGTATGCTCGTAGGCTTCTAACATGTTTTGTTTTAGCATGATCAAGAGTTTTTACAGTGCATATGACAATTATTTTAGTGCATCTAAGTATTGTTATAGTGCATCTAACAGATATTTCGGAACATACAACCACTATTATGATGCATCCAATATCCTTTTTCACCAGTCAAAAGGTTTTCTTTTAGCGCATTGGCCCTTTCTTTTAGCACATCCATCAATTTATATAGTGCATAGGAATCTTATTTCAGCTCATTCACATTTTCTTTTGGCACATCTAATTACTATTATGGTGCATCTAAGTATTTTTATAGAATCTTGAAAATCTGAGAATTAATCATTGTTTTTTGTGTCGCAAGTACCAAAAAATGCTCATCAAAGACAATTGTTGGAAACACTTACGCTGGTCAAAGACAAATTTACAAATTACTAGTGGTGTTTGCAGGGATTTAATTTCATTATTTTTTTTCCTTTTGTTAAGATATTGCATCTAGCTTAATTAAAGAAATAGTTTGAACCCCATGTCTACTACGTTTTGAGAGCAATAGGCTTATGCTCTCCCCTTAACTAGGTGATCAGAATGCTAGACTTGCTATCCTACTTTATTAACACCTTTAGAAGTCCCACCATAGTGGGAAAAAGTACTTACCCTATGGGAACAATGTAAGTGGGAACAACCAAAACCAAGTTTTCCAACCCACTCTAATCAAAAGTGAATTTGGGGAAACCCACAATTCAAAGGAAGTGTGCAAGATAACCATCCCCAAAATATTTTTTCTAAAGATTGGGAGGTCTCCTGAGGGAGTTTATCAATTTCCACTTTGAATGGAAACCCTATCTATGAACTTTAGTGTAGAATCCAACCATGTCAATTTCTGAATACTTTTTATATCACGATGCAAGGGGAGGGAAGAATCTACCCCCAAGACACTCATCATATAACTATCAAAGACCTTAGCCAAAAGTGGAGGATTTGACTTTGGTTAAGACTCAGAAAAGGGAAAAATAGGGGTGCCCTCTAGGGGGTGACAAGGTTGTGTGAGCAGACATAGTTGCAAGTTGTGGGCTATGATATGGGCATGTGCAGGATCATGGTATGCCAAAAAGTGGCAATGGAGGAAAAAATACGTGTTTCTACGACTCAAAAATGCGAAAATGGTGAGTTGACTTTTTGGAGCTGGGGTGACTACCGAGGCAAAGGGAAAACTTAGTTTTAGGAATCGGATATCCGATTTTGTTCAGTGTATAAACAAATCTCATTCCGACCCAAGCAAAAGGCTAAATCTCATTCCAACACAAGCAAAAGAAATCGGATATCCGATCCAAATCGGATATCCGATTTTGGTCAACTGTATATATAAAAAAAGCCGCGACCAAAACTCATTCATTTTTATTTTCGGCTCATCGGCGGGGGGCGCATAGTGGAGAGCGAAATCTGATATCCGATTTGGAATCCACCTCTATCAGGTAAAATTTTTAATTTTTAATCAAATTTTCAATTAGATTTGTTTATTTTTAATTGATTTTTTTCAAAATATTGTTTTTTGGTAGAAAAAACTAGGGTTTTTTGGTAGATTTGCAAAAAAACATAAAAAATTGAAGAAAAATAGTAAGAAACTACTTTTTTTTAAAATGTAATGGAATTTCCATAGCATACAAACATTGAGAGCAAATAAAATACAGAGTTCAATCCATCAATTATAGAAAATAGATTTTTGTTGGTTATATTCATATCGCTGATTACATTGCACAAAACATACTACAACTGCATAAATATCAAATGGTGACAGTTGTCGATGCTACCACATTTTTCATACATGTCTACCGAAGCATTTTATCAAACAGTTCACTACCTTGCTGCTATAGCTAAAACCCTAAAACAGACCTGCTTATGAACAAGTTATGGATGCTTGGAAAAGATCTATCAAAGCATAA
>VDFB02281492.1:425937825-426058240 GCA_007258455.2 Sequoia sempervirens | reverse complement strand
TTTCAAGTGTTTCAAAAGAAAGATGGAAGAAGGGAGATAGAGAGAGGTACAGTAGGTGAGGTAGGTATAAAGAGGGTTAGAGACAAGGAGGGGTAGGTAGAGAGGGGTTGTGTGTGTGAGGGAGATAGGGGGAAGGAGGGAGATAGGGAGGGGTAGAGTATTAACTAAGGAGATTCTTCATGTTCTTGAGAAGTTGAGGAAGGTGAATGTGCAATATATGCAATGGGAAAATGGTAATGTAGAAATGGATATACTGAAGAGGTTTTGTATTGCATATGAATTTGTGCAAGAAAAGAAAGTGAGAGATGATTCTATAAGTGGAGTTGTACAAATTAAGTCAACTTTTTTGAACTCAAGAATTCCATTGAACAAATGCAATTGAAAATTTATGATAAGGAAAAGGAAAAATCAGATCTAATTGCAGAAAAAGAGAATCAGTTGGGTGGAGACATGAAATTATTATCAAAAAAGATAGAAAAGTCTTGTAAATAACTTGTTAAAAGAAATATCTCCATTCTCTAATCATTGAAACACTCTCAAATGAGAAAAAAGTGGCAACATCTTTTTATTTTG
The DNA here is from genome assembly GCA_007258455.2 of Sequoia sempervirens. Classification (NCBI taxonomy): domain Eukaryota; kingdom Viridiplantae; phylum Streptophyta; class Pinopsida; order Cupressales; family Cupressaceae; genus Sequoia; species Sequoia sempervirens. The sequence goes on along the minus strand of VDFB02281492.1, from coordinate 426,057,667 downwards.
AAGTGGACAAAATAAATTCATTAAGATGTTGTTTATAGCTACATCTTTTTATTTTGAAGCGAACAAAATATATTATTTACAAGATTTCTACCTATTCATATAAGACTTTGATGTCTCCACCCAACTAATTCTCTTTTTCTACACTTATATTTTATTTTTCCTTTTCCTTATTATCTATTCCCAATTGTATTTGTCCCATGGAATTCTTAAGTTCAATAATCGTATCATCTAGGGAAAGTGCTAATACATGTATTCGCCACCTAATACACAACACTTAATTCTCTAAGGTGTGTGTCCTAGGTTAGTGACGTAGGATCCATTTTCCACCTGGTGAATGGGTCCTCACTAGGTCCTAGGACCCTATTTTCACATAATGTTAGAAATTTTTCAAAGTGTGTCCTAGCTAAGTGAGCTAGGACCCATTCGCCACATGGTGAATGGGTCCTCACTTAGACCTAGGACTCGCCCCCCCTTGGGATATGTTTTTGTGGTATTTTAATGATTTAAAATCCTAGATTTGATGTTGGCTTGTGATATTTTAATTTTGATATTTAATGTTAAGTTATGTATAAAAACAAGGCTATTTCACTAAGTTTCATATAAGCAATCCTAGAATTCTTATGCAAGCATCCTAATAGAAAGTATATGAAAGTGAAGTGAGAGAAAGAGAGAAGGGATGAATATAGAGATTATTTTGCAGGCGGCATGACAGAGGGATGAAACAGAAAGAGGGAAGGAGGGAGGACGAAGAGAGGTATGAAAGGAGGAAGGAATGAGAGTGGATGGTGGAGAGCCCTGAAGAAGGGAGGGAAGGAAGGGAGAGGGATAAAGAGGAAGGAGGGATGGAGGATCTGAATGGTGGATGGAAGGAGGAAATGGAAGGAAGGAGGTGGAATAGATGGATAGGGAAAGGAAGGACAAGAGAGGAATTTGGGGAGGAGAGATAGGTAGAAAGAGAAGTTGGGTGGGATGTATTGAGGGTAAGGTAGTTAGAGAGGAAGGGAGGTAGGTAGAACTTGATGTGTTTCTTATTCAAGTGCTTATACATTTAAAATCATGCAAATCATGGATACATCAAGGGATTTAAATGTTATTGGGTGAAAATTTTATTTAGTTTTGAATATGATTTTTGTCTAACCTAGATGGTTTATTAATATGATGTGTTTCTTATTCAAGTGCTTATACATTTAAAATCATGCAAATCATGGATACATCAAGGGATTTAAATGTTATTGGGTGAAAATTTTATTTAGTTTTGAATATGATTTTTGTCTCACCTAGATGGTTTATTAATATGGCTACTAATTAAATTAATTTGAATATAATTTTTTTTCTAGAATCTTTGAGTTCATTTGTTCAATTCCACTTAAAGAATCATCTCACTTTCTTTTCTTGCACAATTTCATAAGTAGTACAAAACCTCTTGAATTTATCCAATTTTGTACTGCCATTTTCCCATTGCACATACTACACACACACCTTTCTCAACTTCTCAAGAGTAGGAAGAATCTCTTCAATCAATACATTATCTATTTCATTCATTTTATTCATTATAAGGTCTTTCAACACCATATTTATGTCTCTTTGGATTAATCCATCACCATCATTGCATAAATCCATTAGGTTAAACCTTAAACCCTAAACCTAACATCCATCATCATTGTATTAATCCATTAGGTTCATTTTAGGCCAATATAAATTTATTAATCTAAGCATTTTTCATCCATAATAGTCCTTTCATTATCCATGCATCTTTCCATCCTAATCATTAAATATCTCCTGGCAACCCATTAACCTTCAATCTCCCCATGCTTATATTCCTATCCACCATCCAATCATTCCATAATCCCTTGTCATTGGTACATAGCTATAGGCTACTCCTACAAGAAGTATAATTCCATCTATCTTATTATTCCATCACTCCTTCCAGTCCAAAATTGTAATAAAATATTAAGCCATGCAATTTCATTATGTAATCTACAAGAAATAATCCAATAAAATATTACATAAAGGCTCCATTTGATATGGTCTCTCAGATGCATGATTGAATATTAGAATGAATGGTATGTGTATTTGTCTTTAAACCAACATAGTCCTGGTATAGTTGGATGGTTTTTAATAGAAAAATGGTAGCACACACCTACTACAAAATTTTTCAATGATAATGAAGGGTAAAGGGTTTTATTGGTAGACTCTTGTTATGAGGTATGATGCAATTCAAGGATAAAAGGGTATAATAGCGCTTTCCCTAGATGATAATATTTTTGAAATTAAGAATTCCATGGAAAAAAAACAATTGGAAATAGATGGTAGGGAAAAGGTAAAATCAGATCTAAGTATAGAAAAAAGAATCAGTTGGGTGGAGACATGAAAGTCTTATCTAAAAAGGTAGACAAGTCTTGTAAATAACTAGTTAATTTAAGAAACATTTCCATTTTCTAATCATAAAGGCACTCTCAAAGCTAAGCAAAAAGAGGCTTGAAGATAAATAAATTGGAAATATAATGTTATGACATGGAGAAATAAATTAAGTAATTAAATTAATTAGTCAACATGGTGATGTTAGAGGGAATTTGTTAGGATGAATTAATATCAAGAATTAAAGATCAAATGTGGTGGAATTAGTGTGTCTACAACATACTACAAAGTGTTTCTAGACATCTTAGATTTCCTAAAATTGAATAGGTTCAATTTTCTAATTTCTAGCACACATTCCAATTATAATAGGTCTACACATGTGGTATACCCATAGAAGCCTCTTAGTAGTCATCACATGGTATAAATTTTTTAATTAATAAGATTGGAATTGAAATGAATAAAACTTATTTTATGTCTTTCTAAATAAAGAGAGAGAGAGGGGTAGGTGGAGAGGTAGTGTGGGAAGGAGGGAGAGAGAGAGGGAAGGAGGGAGATAGGGAGAGGTAGGTAGAGAGAGGTTAGGTGAACATAATATAGAGATCCATGTAGGGTGGGAGAGGTGGAGAGGTGTGTTGGAGTGAAGTCAACACTAAGAGGGGGGTGAATTAGAGTTAACAAACTAATCAATTCTTTTAAAACTTCTAAACAATAATTTTATTATGAATGCACTTATGCTAGAAATATAACTAAGTAAAAAATGAAGAAAACACTTTTAAAAGATTGACACAAAAATTTTCTTGAGTGGAAACCCTCCTAGGGAATAAAACCACTTGAATGTGGCCTCACTAGCCTTATCTACAAAAACAATTCTTTGTAAAAAGCCTCACTAGAAAATCTGTCTCACTGACAATGGTGCTATCTCATTGATAGTATTTTGAAATGTACATATATGAAAGTAGTATAAATACAAAGTTGATCTATGTTTCATTATTCATACACTATGTTCTGCAATCACCTCAGAATCAGAGTTACAAAAAATTCCAAGCTTCAAAAAGAATATATTGACTTCTAGAAAGATATAATCTATGCCTTTCAAATTTTCTCATTCATCTCATCGAATAAGCATGTCAAATAATATGTATATGTTCTATGTTCAAGAAAAAAAATCTATTTAGAAACTATATGAGCAACTGTCATATGAAAACCAAAACTGAAAACTACCTTTTCCATATGTTCCAACTATAATCCATCGAACAAAACTTGTGTAGAAGGTATTTAGTATAATCAATAGATAATTGCCATATACCTTACAAAAAAAAACGACATCCTTAAGAAAAATGTATAACCACAACCAAACACACATAAACCCACAAGACAATTGGATAAACCTATAATCTTCAACAACAGGTTTGGCAAGGGGTTTTTCTAATTTTTAACAAAATAAACCCAAATTTTTACAACCCTAACACATGGGTAAACATTAATTGAACAAAGCACCTTACAAACAAAGACTGGAAAAACTGGAGAATCATACTATCACAGTTAATCAACAACCAGCCCGACCAAGAATGATTCCCTCTTCCTTTTTTACTTCTTTAACTAATGTGATATAAAAGAAACTTTTAAATACTATAAGGAAAAATGTGAAGACTTGAAGGAGAAAAAATTTCCTTAGTTAAGATGTGCATAGATCAAACAGACTTTCCCCTCTTAATAACTATTTTAAAAATAAGAAAAAACCAAATGCAATAACCACGAGAAACCAAACACAACTAAACAATACTGAGAGCAATATCAACAAGAACATGGGTTGATAAAGACATAAAAACATAAGAAAAAATACACTTGATGTCGCTCAAACAAAATATCTTCACTGTTCCTCTTTACTGGAAGTTCTTGACTCCTTGTAGACCATGTAACCAACTTCTTGAATAAACTTTGCTTACAACCTGCCACCATGATTAGGGTAAGAAACCTTACCATTCAAGAAAATGAATTAAACATAGAGTTTCTTAGAGCTTCATAAAAGCTTTCAAATACATCATAATGATATTTCATGTCCAGGTATTATGATGGTAATAAATTCCCATTCACCAACAAAATAATTACCATCAATGATCCAAAGAAATCTTGTAATTTTGACTTGAGAAAAAAACATTATCATTACTTCCTTTTTATCATTTGCCACCTTTTAGATTAAGAATTTCTTCATGATAATGATGCATTGTATAAAAAATGTCAATATGCCCCATTTTAGAATAGTATTTGGAGAGAAATATTTCTTTATGATATGTGTAGCAATGCCTCATTCTAGAGTGTAACCTGTATCACTGCACTTTAGTAAAGATACCAATAGATATGCAAATGAACATTACAATACCAAATGCAGAATGAGGATTAACATAGATATATGAATACATGCAAAACTGAAAAAAATCACCATGTGCACAACCTATAACATCAACCTTAGTGTATTGACATTAATGCCAAATAGTACCGAGGGACAACATACTCCCCCTCTAGCATTGATGGAAAACAAAAAGATATAATATGCTTGTTCTGAACATGATGATTGCATGAAGTGCATATCCATCCCATCCTGTCACATAGCAGAGAAACCATTAGACACAACTAAATACTAAATAATCAAAGCATATCAACATAAATACTGCATAACACTGTGAAACATAGCACTGCCAAAAACACAAGTTGCACTGTACATAACATCAGATACACAACATGAATTCTAAGCATCATATATCAAATTGTGCAAAAATATCCTCCTTTTGACACAATGCCAAAACAAACTAAGGGACAAAGGAATATTCAAGAACTGCTCCCCCTGACTCCATGCACTAGAGTTAACATGGAAGAGAACTAATAGAGACAACTCCAAGCTTCTCTCTAAGCTTTTAAAATTGAGCTTTAGGAAGGGTTTTTGTAAAGATATCAAACACCTAATCATTAGATGCCACAAAATCTAGTACATCTTCATTTTCCAACACCTTTTCTAGTAGAAAATGATACCTTATATCAATATGTTTAGTTCTAGAATGTTGCACAGGGTTTTTGGAGATATTAATAGTACTTGTATTATCACATAAAACATGAACATGTCTAACAACATCAACCTGTATGTCCTTCAAGGTATGAACCATCCAAAGAACCTATGTACAACAAGTAGAAGCCACTATATACTCATCCTCAACAATGGACAAGGATATTGAATCCTACTTTTTGCTATGCCAAACTACTAATCTACCTCTAAGATAGAAAGCACCACCTGAAGTGCTTCTCTTGTCATCAATATTTTTGGCCCAGTTAGCATCAGTGTAAGCAATCAAAGTGAAATCACTATGCTTAGGGTACCATAGACCAAAATCTAAAGTGCCAGCAACATACTTCGAAATTCTTTTTGTAGCATGCATTCAAATGTGACATTTTAGGTGTAGATTGAAATCTTGAAACCAAGCATACAACATGCATGATATCAGGCCTTGTGGCAGCCAGATATAGAAGACTAACAATTATGGATCTATATAGAGTATGATCCACATTAGGCTGATCAGTGTCCTTTGAAAGTTTATAGCTAGTTTCCATAAGAGTTCCAACTGGTTTACAGTCAATCATCTAAAATATTTTCAACATTTCTTTAGCATATTTTGTTTGTGAGATAAATATTCCTTTATCAAGTTGATTAATTTGAAGACCCAAAAAGAAAGAAAGTTCACCAATCATTGAAATTTCAAATTTAGACTTCATGATTACAGGAAATTCAGAGCACAAAGCATCATTATTACTGCCAAATATAATATCATCAATGTAAACAACAACAACTATAATACTATCACCTTTCACTTTTAAGTATAGATTGTTGTCTATTGCACCTTTTGAGAAGCCCTGTTCATGTAAATAGGTATCCAACTTTGAATACCAGGCTCGAGGTTCCTATTTTAGACCATAAAGAGCCTTTTTCAGCTTGTAAACATAACATTCTTTACTTGCAACTACAAAGCCTTCAGGCTGTTCCATAGAAACTTCTTCTGATAAATCACCATTGAGAAAAGCAGTTTTAACATCCATCTAGAACACTTTAAAACCTGTGTACACAGAGTAAGCTAGAAACATTCTAATTGCTTACAACCTAGCCATAGGAGTGAAAGTTTCATAAAATTACAATCCTTCAACTTGACAATAACCTTTACAAACTAATCTAGCTTTATATCTGACTATATTTCCTTGTTCATCCATCTTGTTCAGGACTAAAAACCCATTTTTCCCCAATGTCATTTTTATTTTCAGGTCTAGGAACTAGTTCCCAAGTTTTATTTTTCTAAATTTGTGCAAGTTCTTCATGCATAGGCTTAACCCAACAGCTATCACTATTGGCTTCAAAATATGTCTTAGGTTCTATTTTTGAAATCAAGGATAAATAAACTTGTTCACCTTTATCTTTTGTACCTAAAAGTTTCCTTCTAGTTTGAACTCCCTTTGACACATCACCAATAATTTTATCAGAAGGATGCTTGTTTTTCATTAACTTAGAAGATAACTAAGAAGAAGGTTCAACAATATCATCAGCCTCATTTTTTTGAGTTGATTGCACAGGCTCTATTGAACTTGAAGGTTCATTTTGATCTTTCAGATTTGTGTTAGATGTCTGCACAATAAAATCATCATCATAAAGTTTCTTTTGTTGTTCACAATTTTGTAAAGTTTCATCAACCTTAACATTGGCACTTTCCACAACTTTTCTTAATCTTTTATTGTAACACCTATATGCTTTACTGTGTGTAGAATATCCCAAAAATATTTACTCATCACACCTAGATTCAAAACTACCAATGCTATCAGTATCTTTCTTAATAAAGCACTTGCTGCCAAATTTTTTGAAATATCCTACATTAGCAATCCAACCATACCATAATTCATATGGTGTATGATGTTTTTTAGTTCTTATATGAACTCTATTAAAAATGTAAACAATTGTATGCACTGCTTCTTTCCAGTATGCATTTGAAAGAGTTGTATCATGCAACATAGCTCTTGCCATTTTCTTCACTGTTCGATTTTTGCGTTCAACAACACCATTTTGTTGTAGTGTCCTAGAGGCTGATTATTGCCTTTTTATGCCATGATCTTCACAATAATCAACAAACTCTTGTGAGGTAAATTCACCTCCTCTATCTGACCTAAGATATTTTATTTTTAGATTAGATTCATTTTCAACCAACTTTTTGAAAATCTTAAATTTATGAAAAGCTTCTCCCTTATGTACTAGAAATTTTAACCAAGTCAAACAAGTATATTCATATATAAGCAACATGAAATACCTCTCATTGTTGAAGGACTTAGTCCTTGTTTGTCCACATAGATCAGTGTGAACAAGGTGTAGGGTCTGGTTGATGTATATTCTTTAGTTTGAAACTTGCTCTAGCTTGTTTTCCTTCCTGACATTCTTTGCAAATTTGATTATTTGGTTTAGATATGATGGGCATGTTTCTAACATTTGTATTTTTACTTATCTTTACTAGGTTATCATAGTTAATATGGGAAAATATTCTATGCCATAATTTAGATTCATCAACTTGACTCATGAAGAAAACATTACTTTCTTGTTTATTATTTGAGATTTCTTGCAGGTAATATACATTACCATTTGTTTTGTATCATGTTGCTACTATTTTGCTAGATTTCTTTTGAATCTCAAACCCTAAGTCAAAGAACTTTATTCCAAAGCTATTGTCACAAATTTGGCTTACACTCAAAATATTGTGAGTTAGCCCTTCCACATAATAAACATCATTGAAAAGAATTTCATTTTCAAGAAAAAAAAGTACCTTTTCCTACTATAGGAATACAACAATCATTTCCAAATTTAACAAAACCACCAGAATAATCTTCATAGTCTATAAATATTTTTTTCTCACCAGTCATATGATGACAACAACCACTATTGAGAACCCAAAAAATTCTCTTAACAGAGTGAAAATCTATTTCAACTATCAAGACTTTAACATCGCTAGGCCTCCAAACAAGTTTAAACCCATTAGCTCTGTTTGACTGTACTTTTAAACCATATTTATAGAATGTTGCAATATGACCTACTTCTTTGCGTTTATAACATTGAAGATTAACAAGAAATTTATAGAGATTTCCATTAACAATGTTATAACTTCTCTTAGACAAGACCTTGCAATTACTAGCCTTATGACCAAATTGTTTAAAATTGAAACTAGAGTCATTATCAGAAATCTTACCTTTTCCTTTACCATCATGATTTGAACATTGACCTTCATCAGAACAAGCAAGTTGATTTCTCAGCTTAACAACTTCTGACTTCGAAGAGCAACATCTATCCTCCTTATGTTTCAGTTTTTCTTGAGTTATCTCAACAATTTTCTAGGCTTCTCCTTTAAGAGTCAACTTAGAAATAGTTTGTACATTTTCCTAATATTTATCTTTTAAGATAACTGCTTCTTTTCTCAAATTTTTAATTTCTTTGAGTGTGGATTTCAATTCTCCTTCAAGGTCAATTTCTGATTCAGAATCAGATTCATCTTCCTTTACAGGAACAACTTCAGCCATAAATAGAATTTCTTCAGTTTCATCACAAGATTCAACTGATTCACTAGCAGTTACATCAGCATAAAGGATTTTCTTCTTTTTGAAAGTATTTTTCTTTTTAAAATTAGACTGCTTCTTCTTTGAAAATCTTTTATTGCTTTCATCATTACTTTCAAGATCTTTATTAGGAAAATTTACAACATAGTTTCCTATCTTTCCACAATTAAATCATTTAAAGGGTAATTTCCCTTTATATTTTACTGATCCTCTTTTAATTTTCTTACAAAAGAGGATTTTATTTCATCTAAAACATCAGGCTCAAATTTAAAGGCAGATTCCTTACTACCAAAATTATGTTCATTTAATCTCATATCAGAAGTAGTAAAGAAACCATGGAGATCATCAATAGTTATCTTATTAATGTCTCTTTCTTCAACCGTTGCAATATTTGGATCAAACTTAGTGGGTAAAGACCTCAAAAAATTTTGAACAACAAGCTTTTCAGGAAGGTTTTCTCCAAACCCTGTGATTGCATTTACACTTTCTTTAATCTTTAAGAAAAAATCAACAATCTTTTCATCGTCAACCATTTTTAGATTGTAAAATTTAAATCTATAGTTTTGAAGTTTTTCTTCTTTAACTTTCTCATCACCTTCATAGATGGTAGATAATTTATCCCATATGGCTTTTGCATTCTTACAATCCATTATTTTTGTCAAGACATCATTAGTGAGTCCACAAAAAATAACATTTTCAACCTTTGCATTGCAATCATATGCTCACTTTTGATTAGCATTAGAAGGAGGTGATGTAGTAGTATATGCATTTTATACTGCTTCCCACACATCATATCCTAAAGAATTTCTATGTTTTTTCATTCTAAACTTCTAGAAAGCATAACCAATAACATCAAAACATGGTGCCCTAGCTCTAGATAAACCTTCTTAAGTTGCCATTAGCACTCCTAAACTACAACCCCTAGTTGACTCAATAACAAGGTTTGGCTCTGATACCAATTTTTTGGAGTGCAGTTAACACTGAGAGGGGGGGTGAATCAGTATTAATAAACTAATCAATTCTATTAAAAATTTTACACAATAATTTGATTTTGAATGCACTTATGTTGAAAATATAACTGAATAAACAATGAAGCAAATACTTTTAAAAGATTGACAAAATTTTTGTCTTGAGTGGAAGCCCTCCTAGAGAATAAAACCACTTGAATGTGGCCTCACTAGCCTTATCTGAAAAAAATATTCTATGTACAAAGCCTCACTGGAAAATTTGTCTCACTGACAATGGTACCATCTCACTGATAGTCTTTTGAAATGTACATATATGAAATTAGTATAAATATAGAGTTGATCTCTGTTTCATTAGTCATACACTCTATTACGTAATGACCTCAAAATCAAAGTTACAAACAATTCCAAGCTTCAAAAACAATATATTTCCTTTTAGAAAGATATAATCCATGCCTTTTAAAACTTCTCATTAATCTCATCGAATGAGCATGTCAAATAATATATATATATATGTTCTTTGTTCAGGAAAAAGAATCTATTTGAAAACTATATGAGCAATTATCATATGAAAACCAAAACTGAAAAATTGCCTTTGCCATATGTTCCAACTATAACCCATCGAAAAATACTTCTCAAAAAGGTATTTAGTATAATCAATAGATAACTACCATATACCTTACAAAAAAAACTGACATCCTTAAGAAAAATGTATAACCACAACCAAACACACATAAACCCACAAGATAATTGGATAAACCTATAATCTTCAACAATAGGCCCAACAAGGTTTTCTATAATTTTTTAACAAAATAAACACAAAAGTTTACAACCTTAACACAAGGCTAAACATTAATTGAACAAAGAACCTTACAAACAAAGACTGGAAAAACTGGAGAATCATACTATCATAGTTAATCAACAACAAGCCCGACCAAGAATGATTCCCTCTTCTTTTTTTACTTCTTTAACTAAATGCGATATAAAAGAAACTCTTAGACACTAGCAGGAAAAATGTGCAGACTTGAAGGAGAAAATAGTCCCATCGTTAAGATGTGCACAGATCAAACAAACTTTCCCCTCTTAATAACTATTTTAAAAATAATAAAAAACCAAATGCAATAACCACGAGAAACCCAACACAACTAAACAATACTCAGAGCAATATTGACAAGAACACAAGTTGATAAAGACATAAAAACACAAGAAAATAATACATTTGATGTCGCTCAAATGGAATATCTTCACTGTTCCTCTTTACTAGAAGTTCTTGAATCCTTGCAGACCATGTAATTGAATTCTTGAACAGACTTTGCTTACAACCTGTCGCCATGATTAGGGTAACAAACCCTACCATTCATTAAAATGAATTAAACACCGAGTTTCTCAAAGCTTCATAAAAGCTTTCAAATACATCATAATGATATTTCATGTCTGGGTATTATAATGGGAATAAATTCTTATTCAACAAAAAAATGATTACCACTAATGATCGAAAGAAATCTTGTAATTTTGACGAGAAAAAAACATTATCATTACTTCCTTTTTATCATTTTCCACCTTTTAGATTAAGAATATCTTCATGATAATGATAACTTGTATATAAAATGTCAATATTCCCCATTTTAGAATATAGTATTTGGAGAACAATATTTCTTTATGATATGTGTAGCAATGCCTCATTCTAGAGTATAAGCTATATCATTGCACTTCAGTAAAGATACCAATAGATATGCAAATGAACGTTACAATACCAAATGTAGAATGATGATCAACATAGATATATAAATACATGAAAAACTAAAGAAAATCACCATGTGCACAACTTGTAACATCAACCTTAGTGTATTGACATTGATGCCAAACAATACTGAGGGACAACAAGGTGGTGTGTGTGTGTCATTGATCATGAAAATAGTTTTGTTAAACACAAATGGTATCAATAAAGAACTAGTACAAAGGAGAAGTTTATTTAGAAATATATACAAGACTAAATATAAGTATGTTTAGAATATCCAAATCAATAAATTCATACATTTTTATAAAGAGAATACTTAAACTATGATAAAGGACAAAAAAATACTCTAAGTAGATAGAGAGGGATGGGGGGAGATAGGGAATGGTAGGGTGGGAGTCATAGAAGGACCCAAAATGGACTTTGTATGAGGGAGAGATGTTTTGGTGGATTGTGGGACATAGGGACCCAAAAACGCTTCAGAATAAGTAGACCAAAGTGAATGAAATAGATAATGTATTGACTGAAGAGATTTATCCTACTCTTGAGATGTTGAGATTGATCAATAATTGTAGGCTGGAAAACACATTGGGTTGTGAGTGATTGCATTCTTCTTGTTCTAAGCAAAAGGGTGGTGAGATTGGGGAGGATTTATAGGTGGTGGATACATATAAAACTAATCAAATTTATTTGAGGGGTGACTAACCAATTGGGTTGTTATGAGTAGAGGGATTTACAACAATATGTGGGTTGTGGGTTTCATAACACACAATTTTTTCCAACTTGCAATTGTTTTAATGAATTTTTTTTCTTATTTAGAGAGTACAAATGTAATGAAAGACATTTTAAAAACTTACAACTTTTACTTAGATTAAAAATTTACAACTTTTACTTAGAGTAAAAATTATGTTTCAATTTCCTCATATGTTGGAAAAATAAAGGCACAAAATAATCATAGGTCAAAAAACATAGTGGGTTGTGAGTGATTGCATTCTACTTATTCTAAGCTCAAGGGTGGAGAGCTTGGGGATGATTTCTAGGTGGGGATACACAAAAATAATTAAATTGACCTAACAAGTGACTAATAAATTGTGTTGTTATGTGTAGAGGGTTTTACAATAGTATGTGGGTTGAAGGTTTCATAACACCAAGGGTTTTCCAACCTATAATTGTTGTAATGAAAAAAAATTCTTATGTAGATTGTAATAATCTACACCAAAAAATGGCTAAAATGAGTAATTTTGAGGAATCCTTAACTAAAAATTCTCTAGGAAAACTACATCTCAATCATCAAATAAATCAACAATGGAATATCAAACATGGATTGAATCTATAACAATATCTTAAAGAATATTATTGGCATCACAAGGAGAAGCATCAACAACAATTGATCAACACATTCTCATTTGTATCATCTAGCAAAAATGCCATAATTGGAGTATAACAACCATTTGACACATCCATAGTAACAAGCTCAAACAAGGTATTTGTGACACATGAAACATGTTTGGACATGTTTGGAAGAACCATGAGTATGATGATAGCAAGAATAACATGGGTGTAAGTCAAAACTAGAAATTGTAATGATCCTACAAGACAAAATCAATTGAACAGACAAAAATATGCAAACATTAGAGAAACACATTTTTCTTAATATCATTGTAATGCTACTTCATGGGGTAAACCTTCTAATAGAGCATACACTCCAGTTAAAAATATCCAAGATTTATTATATTTGAGAAATCATTACAATTCATAGAGCATTTCCAAAGGAAACTCCTACCATCCCATGCATGTGTGATAACTACTATATTATAACTAGCTAGTGAGATGAATTACAAAGCATATATATCTACTTTATTCAATATTACATGTGGGAAACTAATAAAACATATATGTCATACTACTTTTAACTACGATATAGCAAAGAAAAGTCCATAAAATTAACTCCACCTTCAAAAATAATTCCTTAAAGCTTGAAATGGAATTATGGAGAGAATTTTGATAGGTTCCCACAAGGAATCTTGAGGTTGCAAAACATTCCATTAGACCAATAAATCCTCAAAAGAATGAGTTCAAAAGTGTCTAGTGCATTTTTTTAGACCTCGAATTCTAAAATATAGATCTCTCCTCATCTAATGTAAGAAGCTTGGTTGGAATAAAAATACTAGTCCCAATCACTTTCTTGAGAGAAGAGACATGAAAATTTGGGTGCATTTTCAAAGAATGGGGGAGTTCCAACATGAAGCCACTTCACCAATACATTGTAATACTTAATAAGGACCATAAAATTTGGGACCCAATTTATGACCTCATTCATTCCATAATTAAAGGTTTGTATAGGGATGGAAATATAAAAGTCCAATCACCAATGTCAAAGATAAAATCTATGTAATTTTAATCAACTTGTTGTTTCATGCAATTTTGGGTCAATACTAGATTTTCTAGAGTATTATTGTCAACTAATACAACCTCAGAAGACACATTTTTTCCTCATAACCACTACTCTTACTTGCTAACACCCCTTGATGTTCCTTTTCATGATCTTCTAATTTCATTTTCACATCTTTAACTTGAAGCTTTAGATCATCTTCACCCTCATCAACCCTTAGGACAACAACATCCCTTTCTTGGATAGAGTTTTGAATGCGTTGAATACTTTTATGTAGTTTTGCAGCCACTTTTTACTCAACTTTGAGTTTCTTTATGGTTAAAGAATTCAAATGTTTCTTTTAACAAGTTCTTTACATGAATTTTCTACCTTTTCAAACATGGCTTTCATGCCTCCACTCAAATGAATCTCTTTTTCTACACTTATAATTGATTTTACCTTTTTCTTATCATATATTTCCAATTGTATTTGTTCCATGGATTTCTTGAGTTCAAGAATCTTTTAATTCATTTATTCAACTCCACTTGTAGCATCATATGTCACTTTCTTTGCTTGCACGAATTCATATGAAATCAAAACCTCTTGACTTTATCCACTTCTATATTGTCATTTTATCATTGAACATATTGCACATGCACCTTCCTCAACTTCTCAAGAGTGGGAAGAATCTCTTCAGTCAATACACTAGCTATCTCATTCACTTTGGTCTGCTTATTTTCATGTGCTTTTAGAGCAGATTCATTTTTTGTTTCGTACATTCTACTACCTATTGCCTCCACTGAACTACATTTCCATTTTCCCATTGCATAATATGAAAGTGATGTGGTAAAACCATGCTTCTATATCCTTCTTACTTCTTGAGATGTACTCAAAGAATCAATCAAAAGGCTTACATTTTTCTTCCATGATGAGATTAAGTAAGCTAAAATTTTCTCATAGGAGGGTGGTAAAATGATCAATCATTCCAACTTACAATAAATCGACAAAAAATATTTGCACATCCTTATTATGTGATTGGAAAAAGAAAAGGATATAATAAAAGTGAAGATTTTGAAAATGAAGTATATTCTATTAGCTCATCTGTTTCCAAAGCACACTAAAGATCTCAATTTTATTTCTAAAGTTAAAACAACAACTCACCTAACTCTATATCACTAGTCTTCCTTGAAACCTAAACCTTAACACACTTACTCTTTATCACAAATATACATATATATATAGTTGGTAGATATGAAAATATTCAACCTCTTTTTCATATATCATTGAGGCACTTCACCTCTAATTGTATTCTTTGTCTTTGTCCAACGTGCGCCTTCCACAAGCAATTTCTAGAGCCACCTTACTTGATTGACGTCATTTGAAATAGACTTCCTCTCAGACTGAAGCCTTGTAGGCACCTACACTCACCACCTTGATTATACTCTCTATAAATGTTTCATAGGTTATACATAGATCAGTCAAGCTAAGATGCAATTGCTTTTTTCAATTATTATTTATGAAAAATCATCATTGAGCTTTCCTGTGATTCTGCTCTAGCCCTAAATTTTTCAAAGCACTCTAGCATGATACTAATGGATTTAAATTTCAATTTTTTGGATCTGTACAATCATTGTTTGGTTTCAATAATGAGTCTCTTGTAGGTTTAAACTCATACAGGTTTTGTACAGTGAACTCGCTTACACATTCCAGCTAATGCAATAAACTATTCTTCATACAAAGTGGAGTCTAAAAACTCTTTTTTTTTTAAAGCAGACCACAAATGTATGTCCTTCGTTATCTCTATTTGGTTCCACTTTCCTCAAGCGACTTCTACGTTGGGCCCATACTACACCATGATGGCATGGTATGCATGTTTCTATGTATGTTTTTATGCATTTTTGTATGCACATAGGTTCGTTTTGTCTAGGAGTTAGCCGGCAGCCCCCTTCATGTACCCACCTGCAAAATAAACTATAGATGATAGTACCGACAGGTACTGCTACTAGAATCCATCTAGTACTATTGCTTGTAAGTCCTCAAGCCATTAGTTTGATAACCCCAACTACCAACAATGACTTTTAGAAAAGTCTTTTAAACATTTTTCAAACCATTTAAAATGCATGCCGATAGAAATTTATAAAAGGGGCTGATACATTTTTAAATGCATGTGAAATTTAATCAAAATGAAATTTTATTTAGTTTCACCACCAAGTCGGTGGCGCAACCTGGGTGGGGCCACTTCCTAGCCACCAAGGGTGGCTAAATTTTTTTGTCTTGGGGTCAAACTGCACTTTTTCTTCCGAGGGGCATAACTTTTGTCCAAATTGTTTTTTTTTTTACTTATTGGACTCATTGGAAAGATGACTCAGTGTTCTATGCTGTGGTGAAAGTAATTTTTTGATATTTTACAATTTTGATATTTTTTTTCTAACTAGAATTCAGGTGTTCGTTTTGAACTTCAAGAGGTGATATTGGGTGCATATGGAGTTGGATTTTGGACTTTGAATAGTCAACTAAAAGCTTGTTCAGAGCACTACACAATGGATTGGGTTTGGAGTTATTTTGGAATGGTTTATTTGTTGTTTTCTTTATCGAAGTTGTTTATGGGTTACTTTGACTATGGTGTTACTATGAGTTTATGGATGATCGGGTCTTGGATATTTGATGTTGGATTCATTGTATACTCAGTTGTACATCTCAAATTATTCTCTTTTTATCATGGTTATCAATATTGGTTGGATTTGTATGTTGCATTGTTGTATCTACAAGGTGTGCAATAATGTAGGTGGTATTGAGTATCAAACATCCAAGTAGATACTCAATATCCAAGTACACACCTCCATTGATATTTTAGTGTTGATACATGCTCAATTTTTGTGGCTTGGTTTAGACACTTGGTTTGTTGGTTTGTTGTCATGTTGAGGAGGTGAGATGGTATTACCAGGTACAATCATGATATGAGATCTATGTAGTTGACTATGATTATGTAAATATGTGGACATGGGTGGGTTGAGTTTTTGGTACATTTGGTGGTGTGTTGGTGGTTCGTTTGGTTCCTTGACTATGGTACTTGAATATGGAAATGTTTGGAAAATCATATCAAAGGTTGATTTGGTGTTTGAGTCTTTTGGTTTATATAGTTATTCTCTTATATATGTTAGTTTGCAGTTTACTAATGTGATCATGAGTTTGCATGTTTCAATGATTGGATCTATAAGTCATGTAGGTTGTGGATTAGATACCTATTTACTTGTAGTGGGATGACTTGGTTGTGGATTATCTTTATTCACTAGAATGTTAGGAAAAAGGTGTGTTGTACACGTTGCATAATATATTTAATGTAATTATTTTTGGGGCCACTTTATGTTTCATGCAACATTGAGATATAAGTTAAGTTGCTAAAATGCAATTATTTAATATTGGGGAAAATAATTAAATAGAGTACCCAATATTAAATTAGGGGACATGGCCATTTTGTAATCTCATAGTTTTAGTTACATGGTTTTGTGTAATACCACTTAGTGTTTTTGTGGGAGCTTGCTTCTATAAAAGCAACCACAAAGGTAGCTATTGTGAGATGCAATTTTCCATGTTAGCTCTAGTTAGCATTTGTGAGGGTTTAAAGCATGGCCCAGGATGTGTGTTTGCATGCTTGTTTGCATGGATTTCTTGGAGAGATCTTTTTGCTTCAATGGTGTTCATGGAGACTCTGAAAATGCATTGTAATATTTATTGTTGAATAATACATGAGAGATGGATGCTTTTAGAGGCTGGGTTTTTTTCCCTCTTGAGGGTTTTCCCAGGGTATATCTTGTGTGATATTTTCATCCATGGGTATGTTGTTTATTCTTGTATGTGGATTCTAAATACTTAGTTGCATAGATTTATCTTTTCGGTTATGAGGAAATTGTCTTTAATGGCTACAAGTTTTGTACATTAATAACTTTCCCCATTATTCTTTTACTTGCTATAGTATGATGTGATTCTAAATTTGAACTATTTTAGCCTTTTCCTCAACCAAACTATTAGGGATTTGAATATTTTCTATTGGGTTTTGTGCTTCCCCCATTATCCCTAATAGGTGTGTCAATTGATTGTTGATAGTCTCCCTCATCTTCTTAATCTTTTCTTTAACCTGTTCCCTTTGGATGTGTAGTTGTAGTTGGTTATGTAGAGTTTATTTTTAGGCCCTTACTATACCATCCCTTTCTTGCAGAGGGTTATAGGTTTGCACTACTTGTGCTATATGATTCTCTAATTGGTATATTTAGTCCCTTAGGCCATTTTTTGTTATAGGCCACTGTAATAAAAAGTTGTAAATAAATCTTTCCTCTATGATAGTGTCACCTAGCCTCCTTATATGTTCCTCAAATTTTGTATGTGTAGTAGTGCACTTATTTGTGTATTCATTAATTTTCTTATTTATCATCTCCTCTTAGGCTTCTTTCCTTATGTTATCCTTGGAGAATGGCAACACAACTTGTAGGTTGTCCACTAATTTTTTGAGTTGTTGAGGTACGTGAAGTGAAGTGTTCTAGGGAAGGTGTGGAACATGACCCTCTAAAGTATTCCTACAACATCTTGTAATTTGTGTAAATTGTTCACATGTTCATTCTCAAGAGTTCTTTACTTGTGGTAGCATGTAGGATATATATCCTAAATGTATCTTTTGCAAGGGACAAATACTAGAAAAATTAACTTGTGAACTCACCATTGGTACTTGCAGAAGTTGTGATGGTCGTACTTATTGAATATGTGGTTGTTGTACTAGGAAATTTTTGATTAAAAATATTGTGTGAGTGGGAGTAGATGTCTCCTCAGTGGTATCTTTAACTTTGTCATCTTCTTCTTTGGTGGGATTATTTTTGGTGGAGGAGACCCTTCTACGTTCTCCACAATATTCACCATTTCTTCATAAATATTCTTGGTCACCTCCTTGATCTCTCTAGATATTTTTTGCATCCTTCAAATCCTCCTCCATGAGTTTCTATACTCTTTTCTTTGTGTGGTGTTCCTAATATTGTGCTTGAGCCAATTCCTACTTTTGCTCTTTGATGATATAAGACTAAATATGGAGATGGCCTTCTCCCTTATCTCTTCTTCCTTATTGAGTTCCTTGGCCCTTTTTCTTTAGATTACAATAATTATCTCCTCTAAGAAATCCATCATTGCTCCATCCATTCCACTTTAATATTAATTCATGTACCAGAGGAGGCATTATATTACTCTACTTTTATTTTTTTCATCCATGTCTCCACACACATTTATTACTTGCACTAGCATACCAAAATAAAGGATGGCATTCTAGTCACTAAAATATTAATTGGTGGTTGTGGTTTCTTTAGAGTTGCTTGCTAAGTGCTTGTAGGGGTTTTGTTGTCCTCTTTTCCTCATTTTGAGAGGTTTTTCAACGTCTTCTTCAACCTTTATAATTGATTCTACTTCTACTTATCCCTCTATCCTCTCCTTGGGTATTTGTATTTTTTCCATTTTTTGGCCTTGTTTGCAAGGGTCTCTTTTGTGGAGTGACTTGTGGTGGTTTCCTCTTGAATGATATAGATACTATTTGTGTAGAGGAGGTGGATCCTTCTATTTTACCTAGAAACATGCTATGGAGCCTCTCTCACCTACTTGTAGTGGTGGGTTGTGACCATGTTGTGGTATAAAAGAACTGAGAGAATCCCCTTATGATATTTCCCACTATTTGTGGAGTTTTTTTTTTTTTATCTAGCTTCCCTTGTGATTCCTTTTTTATTATGGTCTCCATAACATCTTTATAGGTTCCAAAGTGTTCTACATTGGGATCCTTAGGTTAGCTTAGTATGGTGGTGGCATAGGCATCTACTTCATGTATGATGAGATTATAAGGTAGTCGTGGTACCCAACCTATGTGTGGCTCTATCGCCTCCATGTAAGTGTAGTCCTTATCCACCATGAATGTTATTGTATTGGTGTATAAATGGTGGAATCATAGGGAATTATATTATCTTTCTTGCATCTTTTCCTAAAGGATCTTGAAAAACCCCCAGTGTGAAACTTTAAGGTGTGAAAGAAGTTGAGTCCATGTTTCGGCCAAAAATTGGAAGTGTTTTTCTCAATTTTCAGAATTTGTTACATTTGACCTAAAAATTTGAATCACTTAAATATTGAATCCTAAGAAATTCAGTAATATGAAATGCAATACTCAAAGTCTATTTTCTAAATATGTAATTTATTTTAATGCCTACATGATACAAATGGGTTTTTAATAGGAATTTCTAAAAACCATTGTTTAAAAGTCACTTTTTAGGACCATACCGTGCATGTGTATGTCAACCATATTTTGACATAAATAAAAGTATTTTCTAAATCCTTTTGGGAAAAGATATGTAAGACAGTGTAGATTTTTCAAGATATTTTTTGTAAGTTTTGTGAATATTTTTTTTAGTTGGTATGAGTTTTCCACAGTCCATGAAGATACTAATATTTAAACTTTTGGATTCGACTGTGTCAATTTTTTTGTCGACATTTCGGATCACACTCAGTGATCCATCATCAGGAAGAGGGAAAAAAATGAGATGGGATTGCAGAACAAGTCTTAATAAAGGACGAGATGGAGGAGGAAGAGAGAAGACACTTAAAAAACAATAAAATAATAATGCCAAGGAAAGAAAAAATAAACAAGTAAAAGCCAATAATAGAATTTGAAAGTGTTATAAATTGTATAAAAGAGGAAAATTAAAGGTAACTAAAGCTTAAGAATAACAATGAGGAAATTACAAAATAATTAGATAATTCAATGATTAAAATAAAATAGAAAGCTAGAGAAAGTAACAAAGATGAAGAAGTGTCAAGAGGACAAAAAGAAGAAGGGAGAAAATGAATATATTATAATTATTAAATACTAGAGAAACAAGAGATAAATAAGTTGAAAAAGGACAAAAAACTAGAACTAGTAAAAAATTAAATTCAAAATAAAAGGTCAAAGGATAGAAAGAAAACAAAAAGACCAAAAATAATTAGTTTATTGTTTTTTAAGTCTCTTCTCTCTTCCTCCTCCATCTCACCCTTTATTAAGACTTGTTCTGCAATCCCATCTCATTTTTTTTTCCTCTTCCTGATGATGGATCACTGAGTGTGATCTGAAATGTTGACAAAAAAATTGACACAGTCGAAACCAAAAGCTTAAATATTAGTAATATTTTTTTAATTAATTTTTTATTTGCAATAATTGTTATTTTGAAAACCCCTCGTCATGCATAAGATGAACTAAACTTATCTTTTTTTATTTTTTTTCAAATTGAAAATAATTATCTGAATATTGTTCCTATATAATTTTTTTTCAAAAAATTATTTTAATAAAAAGTTCTTAAAATACTAAGAAAGCCTATTATTTCAAGTTTATGGACTAGTTTCATCAAAAAATATTTAAAAAATAGAAAAAATAATCCAATAGTAAAAAAAAATCACACATTTGAAATCTACACAATCTCATCTACAATCGGTTTTAATTTCATCAAAAAATTCCACAAAAAATGTCTTTAGACATATGTCCAAAATCACTCTTTTCTATTAACACTAAAATGACCTTCAAGTTATAGGTCAAAGTAGGTACAAAGCTAAGGGTAGGATACCCAATCTCCTTTTCCAACATAAAAAGCATATCAAAAATTAAAATTTTAAGAAATGGGATCCCGTTCTAGGAACGGGATCCTATTTAGGTTTTTTTTAAAAAAAATTTAACCATTTAGGAAATGGGATCCCATTGCTATAATGGGATCTCTCTTTCTAGAAATAGGATCCCATTTCTAGAAAATAGGATCCCATTTTGGCTTGGGGTCCCAAAGCGAAACGAGATCCCATTTCATAAAAAAGTGGGATCTCATTTCACTTTCCCCAATTTGGTAATTTTTCCTAAGTCCAAAACTTCCATGAGAAGTGGACTCAACTTTGTGCATTTAACCTTTCTAGGATTGAGTGTTCAAAAATTGTTGGATGTGATACTTTATTTAGGGTCCTATAATCTTGTTTTGTTGCCATTTATTTCCTTTAAAATTTCGTAATTCCTTGAGAAAGTAAAATAGAAAGTAAATTAAGAGAGTTCTATACCAAAAATGATACTTGGAGTTCTTGATTATTTGAATTTTTTCCATCAATTACTCCTGCATGACTTCATAGAGATCATTTTTTCCCCTCCACTACCATCTGGTAGGTTGTGTGAGTTGTTATGGTTGTGGTTGAGTTCTCTTGATTCCATATTATATTTCATATGCAATCCCCATTGTGGTGTAGTGGACTCTATCATTAATAATCATTTTCACATTCATGATCCAACCATTAGGGATTGCTCTGGTTAGTTATTTTACCTCATCATTTTTTAATGGACTTGTTTGCAAGGATGATTCCTACCATGTTGAGCCTTATCACTGCATTAATTTCCTCCTTTGTTATCTAGTTGGGTTTATCTATATAGATGAATTCATCATGAACTTTACTTAGAGCAATTTTGACCCATGGATGTTCATCACTTAAGTCTAGGTAGTTTATCAAATGTTTAGCATTTTCCTATGATTATCTTTATACTCTTATGTGTATATAATCCAATCATTATTGAGGAGTGTTTGATGGAGCTCCTCAGAATAAGTATGATCAATCTCTACAATTTTTTCATGGATATACTTTCAGACATCGTTGAGGTATACAAAGTTATGATATATCTATAAGAATGATCCATTTTTATCTATCTCTAAGGATTTTTATGGATAATTTTGATATTTGGGTTGAGGCTTCTTAAAGATATTGACTATAGTCAAGGTGGCCATTATTTTCAATAGAGAAAGTTTACAAAGTGTAGAGAATTTTAAGAGTGTGGAATGATATTAGGATACAAAGTGCATAACATATAGGTGAGTGATTGGGGTGATATTCAAGGTTTTAAATATGTGAGTGGATGGATGTTGTATTAAATATTATTTCCCATCATATGGATTTTTTAGACATTTTATTCTTATGAAGTGATGGGTTGCTCTTGGGTGTTTAATTTTTTCTTATTTTTGGTTTTGAGCTATCGTACATAATATACAATTGGTTCTATTTTTCTTTAGTTTATACTTTTAATCTATTGGCAAGTGGTAATTTTTGAGGTTTGTGCCATTTATATATCCTATCATAAGGGTTCCATCCAATTTTCTAAGTTTTACTACTCCTGAATCACTGATATCATGAATGCTATATGGTCTTAGCCATCTAACCTTCAATTTCCATTGTTTCTTAAACTTGCTATCATAGATTAATATGATATCCCCTATTTTGAATATTTTCAACCAAAAGTTCCTATCATGCCATGCCTTTACCTCTAGTACTCAAGTTGGTGGTTGTATACTATAATTTGCTGACGATCATCTAACTTATCTAAATCTTCTATTTGTTGCATTAAGGATTTTTCATCTTCCATCTACATGGTGAATTTGGTACATGTGTTGAAGATTATAAAGTTTATAAGGACTAAAGAATCAATTGATGCCATAAACTAATTAGAATGGAATGAACTTATTTGTCCTTTCATACGATGTCTAATATGTCCAAAGTATCGTGGGAACTTTCATATCCCAATCTATCATATTTCCATTACATATTTTGGTAAGGGATTTACCAATTATCTTGTTCAATTCTTCACTTTCCCCATTAGCATTTGGGTGATAGGGAGAGATTTTTTTGTGTGTTATCATGAAGTTTTGTAGTAGTTATTTTGTCATTTCATTCATAAAATGTTTCCCTCAGTCAATCACTAGACTAAGAAGACATCAATATCCTATAATTTTGTTCTCATACAAGAATCTTGTGACAGTATTTGTAGTGCAACCCTTTGCGAGTTCCGCCTTTTCCTATTTTGTAAGATATTTTACTCTAGTTATAATGAACCTTACTTTAGAATACTTTATTGGTGGATCAATAGGTCTAATAATTTCTATGGCCCATTTTTTAAGTGGCTTATGTGCTAGTGTTGGTCTTAGTGGCATTTCATCTCTTGTGGTAGGTTTGCCTACCCTTTCACAAATATCAAAATATTTTGTATGTGCCTTAACATGTTTATGAGGATTTTTCCACGATAGTTCTAAAAGTTGCACCCTACTAGCTATAGCTTCATTGCAGTTATGACCCCTATATTCCTTCATGTGATTTCTTGAGGATTAAATTTATTTCATGTTTATAAACCACTCTTCTTAAAACATCATCTCTACCTAGATGATGTAACTCTCCTCCAACCAAAGTGTATGGTGCAACCCTTTGCATGAGTGATTGATTTTCTTGTGGTGATATATCTTTAGGAAATTAAGTTGTAAATATCTTGTAGCTCCTCGAGTACTTCTTTAATGAAAATTTATTTTACTAAGAATATCTTCTCCTTGGATGCTTGGTTCTTCTCTAGTATCAATTTAGGATAAATATTCTAGTCCTTGGTTATTTTTTCTTGGTTTTAGCATGATTTTGAAATTGAATTCTTGAAACAATATCAACTATCTGCATATTTTTCCATTTGCGATAGGTTTATTGAGTAAATAATAAAGGGGTTCATGCTCAATAAGGAAGGTGAATGGGGTAGATAGTAGGTAGTTTCTATATCTTAGTAGTGCATAGATCATAGCCAATGCTTCTCTCTTGGTGGTATTATAATTCTTTATTGCAGTAGATAGTTTCCTAATAGAAAAGGAAATGGGGTGGTCTTTGTTCCCTTTAGGTTGGGTAATCACTTCTATGATGACATCATAAACATCCACATGGAAAAAGAAAGGGTTATTCCTATTGGAATTTTTTTATCATTCAGAAGATTGATGGATGATGTTAATATGGTGTCATTGATATCAACATTGATGCATTATTATATAACTGATGATTAATGAGCATGATTGAATATGGTGATATCCTCCTATTGCATAGGTGTAGAATTGTTTTAATAATGAAGGTTTTTTTTGGATAATTACCTAAGTAATGATGTATAGTTTCAATGTTCAATGAACTAGTTTTTTGGTCCATATTACTCTGCTATGAAGAATCATGTCTTGCAGTTTTGAGAAAATTTATTGGTGCATGTTGGAGGAATCTAAATCCAAAGTTTCAAGTCTTGAAGTCCTCTATAGCTAGAGTTATATTTGAAAAGTATTAGACTTGGTAATGGCAGAGTTATAATGGTAGAGTACATGATTGGAATGCTTCACATTCCACCATGAATGAATTTTTTTCTATGTGGTTTTGAGGATATGTTTATATATGTCAGAAGTGTATATGCTCTAAGTGGAAATTTCTTTGAAGATACACCTTTCGAGTTGTGAATGAACAATTGGTATGAAAAATAATGTTAATGAAAGTATTCAGGAAGTGGAAGAAATTTTTTAAGAGAATGTTACTAGTGTAGAATACACTACAAGAGAAAATACTACTGATAAATCTCCTCTATTAGGAGAAAATATCACTACATAGGTGAATGCCACATAAGAATAAAAGGAGGTTGCATCCACAGGAAATATCTCACCTCCTCCTGAATCATAAGTGAATATAGAGAATGCACAAGGTCACCTAGAGAGGCATATATAGGTTTGGATAGGTCTAAGAATCCTATGGATAATGAGAAAAATATTGAGAGTGCATGATCTAGTAAAAAGGATAAGAAGGATGAGGAGTTGTCGATTAATGTTGAGAAGAAAAATGGTGATGTGGAAGTCAACATCAGTGAAAAAGGAAAGGCTTCAAAGAAGAAGATTGAAAAATAAAGTGAAAAGATAGTTTGAGAATCACTGGGTACATTCAAAGATTTGTTGAAGAGCTTGTTAAGCATGCAACTACAATTTCAACTTGTATTGTTTGTCCAATTACTTCATGTTTTGATGCATCAGGGGCAAGTAGACATGGAAACAATCTCTCCATTGCACAAGATTTAGTTGGGTGATGCTTTCCATGCTTCTACTCAAAAGGAAATTTTGTAAAAACATAAAAAAAATGTAGAGCTAATTGATGAAGTGGTAAAGGTATTGCAGGAGACCATACCCAGTGCATGTATAGAAAACTCTTTAATCAGTATGGAGAATTTAAAGTTTTCATTTGATTATTTCAAAGAGTATTCTAGTGGGTTGAAGGAGAAATTGGAGAAGGATATAGACAAAATGACGAATGATAAAATATTTATGGACATAATTGAGAAGTGCGTCTCTACACACAATAACTTTCAAAACAATCTCAAAGATGTATAGGATTGCTTGGCAGAAGCCAAAATGTTGTTTCAATTTTGTATGAAATGGTCATGCTCCACCAAGAGCATAAAAGATGAGATGGGCACAATTGAGTCCCAAATTGACAAGGCATCTAGTGTCTATGATCTAATATAGGATCTCAATAGGAGCACTAGCACTGTGATAGAGAATTTTCATGAGAAATTTTTCCAATTGCAAGTTCAAAAGGAGAAGGTAATAATGCAGTTTTTTCATCTTAGTGATATCATAAATGCCAAATTCTTACCTATCTCTAGTGCCCTATTCAGTGAGAAAAAAAATCCAAGTTAAATTTGGTAACCAAAACTCTAGATGATGGTGAAGAACTTCTAATAGATTTTGAGACTCACAACTGAATGCTTGGCCTCACCAAGAAAAGTTGGAAAGAAGGGAATAAGGATTGGAAATCACAACTTGAGAAGATTTAGATGTCAAATGCTTCTTCTAGGTTATTGTATTTATTTTTATAAATTTTAACTTCTTGTTAAGATTTCAATGTATATATGCAAATGCCACAAGATCGTTTTATAGTGAAAGTTTTTCTGGATAGTACACTTAAGGGGAGTCAGTAATTTTTTTTAGTTTGTTACTCTCTTCTATATATGTACATATTAGTCAGGGGGAGCTCCGGTACATGAGTAGACATATGTATACACCCAATTTTTCCTTGACATCAAAAGGGGAGAATAGTTTTGGAGAGAAATTTTGGCATGTTTCCATCAATGACAAAGGGGAAGATTTTTGGAAGAATAAGACTTTTTTCATTGATAATATACTTACTGGAAACATGAGCATGAGGTACAAATACATGTTGTACACTTGTACACAATACAATGTTGTCATTAATGTCTTGATGTTGTGATCCAGTATGAAGATCATTGTGAAGAAAATTTTGTATAGCTTGAGCATGCATGAAGATAGTAACCTAGTGCTTAGTTGTAAGAAGGTTTGATTTGATATAAACAATTGGAGTGGAAAATTGGCCAACTATCAAAATAGATATTCCTATGTACATGAAGTTCAGTAATTTTTTCCACATTGATATGTTGTCAAGAATCTTGGTATGTGGTTAAGATTTATTTTTGTTGGATGATAGAAGCATTTTAACAAAATGTTTCACATTATTATGGTTTTTGGAGTAGAAGTTATGGATGATAGAAATTTTGGTCTGCGAGTAATATTGTTTCTTGTAGAGTGTATATTTTTTGGTGAATTTTCACTTCACCATGGATTGGCATTTTGATTTTTTTATTTTTAGAAGTTTTGATAGGTTTCAATAGAGTTTGTGATCCAAGTGGACTAAATTTTTGAGGTTCGCATGTCTATTTTTGATTGAAAAAGTTGTGAATTTTGATCTTAGGTCATTACTCAAGCCATCATAATAATTTTTGATTATTGTGGAGTTTAAGTAAGTATTGATCCATTATAAGGATGCTGTTATATTTCCACCTCTACCTATCTTATGAATTACAGGTTTGAATTAAGGCATAAAGTGTATATGATTGAGCCAAAGAGGAATTTTTTGTATGATACATCTAATTGGGATAACCTAATTGATTTTTTGGTTGAGATGGATATATATGTGAGTTCATTTCTAGAGTTTTGAGAATGCATATGTAAGGATTGATATTGTTGATGTGAATTTTGTAAAAGTGATGTGAATGTAGAGCAGAGAAAAGTGTCAAAGTAGAGTGATATGAAGTGTGTGGTCTTTATATTTTGAGCTTTAGTGGAACTGTATTCTAGCATGTTATAGATGCATTTGTAATAGTTCATTTTGGTTGTGTGCCACCCATCTCTTCTATCTTTTCTTCTCTATGTGGACAGTTAGTCCACCTATTGTGAGAAATTATGAAATATCTAATAACCAGTTTTAATATATTGTGAGCTAATACTCACCATGGTTTTTCCACGTAAAAATTTGGTGTTCATGTGTCATGTGGTGATTGATGATTGATTTTTTTCTTTCCTTTCTTACTACAAATTAAATATGCTATGTGGAATGAATGTTTCAATTTTAAGTGGCTTAAGAGAATACTGATTCACCCCCCGTCCTAATATTTCAGTTGTTCAACACTAATAAGGTCTAGAGTGTGATCATGAGTTCTTTTTGTCCTTTTCATTTTTATTATTAGTTTTTCATTTTTATAACCGAGTTTATTATAAATAGAAACAAATCATTTCATCTTAAGTGTTTTATTTATTTAACAAAAGTAAATTATTTTTAGTTTAAAAAACTTTTTGAGTTAATCATTTTAATTTGTTCATAAATATAGCTAATTAGTTTTTAAACATGTAGAAAACTAGTCAACTTGAGTGTTTATTTATAGAGATCACTTATAAAGAAAGCTATGATTTAGTTTGTAGAGTTGAATTTTAATAAATTTACCCATATTAATGCCTACAAAATTAAACTTAGCACCTAGTTAAATAAACCTAACACATAGAAACAAACCTAACTTGTAGAAGTCAAATCATAATTTATTTATTTATTTGTAGATTTCCCAATAAAATTCTTGTACTTGTGTCTAGAGATGGGTGGTAATGGAATATATAATTTTGGAACTTGCTAAACAAGTATTTATTCTCATTTGATCTACCCTTAGGTTGATTGATATAATATCAGGATGAGAAAATATTAAACATAGGAGGCAACTATGTGGTGTATATACAAGATAATAATGTAGGGTGATAATGCAATTAAGATGGTATATGATAGTATGATGATGCTCTCATATGAATGGTCATCACTTCTAGGGTACATATGATATAATTTCAAATGGACATGGAATGTCCTCAAATATGAAAATTTAATAGATAAATATGTATTAGGTCATCTTATAATAGCTAGTGGGAAAATGATGGTAAGGTTTAGTTCTAATTTTGAGTTTTACATGTTTGAGATTGAAATTCATGTTTTCAAAAGTAACTTGAATCAATTTGACATATGAAATTTAAACTAGGGTGATGAATGAAAGAACTAAGAATCCAAATTCATTCTTGACGATAAATGATAATTGAAGAGATAAATTTGCTAGCACATTGTAGTCAACATGGTATCTCTTTACATTAGTAGTGGAACACTAGAAAATTACAATGTCTAGACAACTTCTATAGAGTGAGTGGTAGTGAAAATAGATTAAAATATTCAATTTAATCAAGATGAAAAAAAAAATGAAAGAAGTAATGGATAAACAAATTTCACCATTGAAATATTATAATTAATTAATAGATTTTTCACTAATTTTTTTTTTATATATATAAAAAGGGGTAAAAACTTTATTGAACCTCAAAAAAGAGAATTACATAAAATCAAAGGGATAGAGAACGAGGAAACCTTAGAAAAAAATCTAGACAAGGCAAGAGACAAGAAAAAATATTCCACACCTTCTTCGACCAAGGAACCTCCACCCCCTCGTTCCTTTGAGAAAGCAACAATTATATAAGTTCCCATCAAGTTAGGAGGCCAAGAAAGAACATCCTCATTCATGAGGGAGCTACACTCTTCTAGAAAGAATATTATGAAGCACTACACACTCCTCTTCCATACCCACCACCAGCCACTCTTCAGGGTTCTTCCACCTAGTTCTCACCAACTGCCCTTAGAATGAAAGCAACTTAAATTCACTCACCCTTGAGTAGCCAACATCACAAAAGATATGGCACAGGTTCAAAAAATTAGGAAATTGAGAAAAAATGGGGGGGTAGCCATCCCAAGAATCCTACTAAAACTGAGCCTCTATCCCTCGTTTGCATACCCAAAATAAACCATCCTTGACAAGCGCAACTCCTTTCTTGAGAGTAGTCCAAATTGTCAATCCCTTTACCACCAAAGGGTAGTAAGGGATATCTTTCTGAGGGATACCTTTGAATTACTTATGGGATAAAATCTTGACCCAGATCTAATCCCACTCAATACACCATTGCCAATAAATTTTAGCTTCCAAAGCCATACCAACCAGTGATGGTTGCCTTAACCCCAAATCACCATATTGCTTTGGGAGACACATTTTATCCCACTTAACAAGACTCCATTTAGAAGATAAAAAGATACCAACCCATAAGAACTATCTTGCTAAGGAGTCCAACTCCCTAACAAAAGCCATCAGGGCCACCTGAATCATACATTGATAGATGGGAAGAGCCTAAACCATAGATTTAAGAAACTGAACCCAACCCATAAAGGATAGCCAATGATTGGTCCAATGAGTAACTTTCACCCAAAATTTATCCAAAATATGATGCCAAAATTCCCTTTGTAACCTACCCACTGAGATAGGAATCCCAAGGTAGGAAAAAATGAGAGCCCCAATTTGAAACTGAACAATATGAGCAATTCTTCTTTGAATGGAATCTGAAGTATTGAAGAAAAATATGGAAGACTTGTATTCATTGATTAATTGGCTTGAGGCCACAAGATATATATCTAGAACCTTACATAGATTCATGGCTTCCTGAATAGTAGCCATACATATCAAAGTTGTGTCCTCCACAAACTTCAAATGAGATTGCAGAGGTAAATCACCTCCTAGCACCACCCCTGAATGAAGCCCAACTCCACATGTCTTCTCAATAAGCATCCCAAACCTTCAACAAGTAAAAGAAACGAGTAAGGAGAGAGAGGGTCACCTTTCCTCAATCCATAAGAAGCACTAAAAAATCTGAGTGTGCTCCCCATTAATAAAAATGAAGAAAGAGATTGATGTAATGCAACTCATGACCCACTAAATCCACTCTTCATCAAAACCAAAAGCAACCAAAACCTTCTAGAGGAAGGATCACCGAACTCTATCATATTCCTTAGCCATATCAAGCTTGATAAACATAGTTGTATCCTTGGAATTGTCTATAGAGTGGATGGTCTTTGCTGCAATAACAACTCCATCCAAAATCTACCTCCCCTCCACAAAATGACTATGCTCCTTAGAAATGAGCACCTTAAGCCACTTTTTCAACCTATCAACAATTAGCTTGGAAATAATCTTCTAAAAAACATCGCAAAGAGATATGGGATGAAAGCGGCTTAACCTATCCACCCACTCACACTTGGGAATGAGAGAAAGGAAAGTAGAATTGAGAGTCGTTCAAATATTCTTATTCCTTTGAGATTCTTGGACCATCACCAATAAGTCCAGCTTGATAATCTACCAAAACTCTTGAAACAACTCAATTGGGAAACCATCAGGGCCTGGTGCTTTTCCTTTCTTCATTGGAAACATAGTCCCCTCCAGCTCCTCTAGAAAAATATCTCCCACAAGGTGATCCTTCATTTCCCTAGAAACCAAGGAAGTTATACATGAAAGGACCTGAGCTTCCTCTATAAGACTACCTTGTGAATCCTCCTTGAATAAGGAAGTAAAATATTGGACAACTTTGTTATAAATATCTTGAAATGAAGAAAGATTATCTCCCCTATCATTGAGAAAAACATGAATAGAGTTACAATGACACCTAGCCTTCACAGAAATGAAGAATAAAGTAGAATTTCTATCTCCTTCTTGGAGCCACTCAACCTAGTATTTTTTATTCCAAAAGGCTTCCTCTCGTAACTCACACTCCTCCAAATATTTCAAGGCCCTTAACTCCTCCCACAATAGATTCTCCATCACCCCATTCTCCCTAATTATTCTCGTGATACCATCCAACTCAACCTATGTAACATACTTCATATGGAAAATATTTCTGAAGCATTGTTGGTTCCAATGTTTAAGTTGATACTTGAAAAACTAAAGAAGGTTAGAAATGCATAAATTGTAGTACCATAGGAAGGTCTACCATACCTTCACCACTGAGAAACATATCCATAGAGATCAAGATCATGCAACCACATAAGCTAAAACTTGAAGGAGGGATTTCAAGGCATTTGAGTAGAAATGATAGTAAGCTTTATAGGCCAATGGTTTGAACCCCTCTAGCCCAAAATATTAGAACCAGAAGACCATATACCACCAACCCAAAAGTAGGATACACTGAATTGATCTAAGCATTATGTAATGCAGTTTTCACTAACCGTACGATTGTTCCAAGTAAATTGTTTGTTGTCAGGCTTGATATCAACAAGATTTAGGGCTGATATATTGTCTTCAAGTAGCAACGTAGAGGGATCTAACCACACAATACCACCCTGCTTCTCGACAAGCTCATATATAGCATTGAAGTTACTACCAATAATCCATGGGTGACAAGGAGCCATGGTACTGGATGGAAACCTCAAAATATTTTTCTCATTCCATCTTAAATCCTTATTGCATTTGTTATAGGGTTGTAATTTTGAGGGTTTAAGTTTCTATGAATACTCATAGGGTTCTTTTTCATCATCAACCCCTTCTTACTTGTTTCTAGTCATTCTTTCTAAATTTCATATCATTCATCTGGTAATTGATCCCTCAAAGCCTAGGTTCAGGCCTTATATTTTATAAGGATTCGGTAAGGGATCTTTTGGATCTCTACATTTTATATATTTCATCATTTTAAACATTTTGAGCCTATCATTCTCATTTTGTCCTAGAGAGATTTCCCTTTTAGAAAAACTAATGCGCACATGCTAAAAATTTCCACTTGAGTCCCAATGGACTATATAGCTCATCACTCATTAATAATTTATTCATAGGTTCACACCTTGAATTGGTGATGAGTGATGGAATGATGCTTTCTTTTAACATCACTCATCGCTAATAGCTTTTAAGCTTTCAAATTTGTAATGGCGATGAGCGATGCTTCTGTGTTATGAAATAATTTGCACAATAGAAGAATATGATATGAAATATGCTACAAATACTTGATAATAACTAAGAATAACAAGCCACTTCGAGGGGGAAAACATCCAAATATATCTAATGAGAACACACTTCAGAACTTGATGATGAAATAAGACTCACACCCTCCTATATATAACTATTTATGCCTAGGATATCACCTAGGCCAACTTAGTCACACTTATATAAGTCTTAGGCTGACCTAAACAACTAAATAACAATATACTAATGATAATATGAGTAATGAGGCAACTTGGAATTGTTGATGTCACCAACTTCTTCATGCCTATCTAGAAAATTAACTTCAACTCCAAGATGTGTCTTCCCTTTTCATCAATCTCTTGATGGTGATGAATGTGTTCTTCCTTTACTTGAACCTTTTGATGTGCCATAGAGGAAGAGGTGGGGAATAATACATGGTTCCCTTGCATTGGTTGAATAGATTGATTAGGAACTTCTTCTTCTTCATTGTATTTTTTTGTTTCTTCTTCTTCTTCTTCATATGCTTCTTGTTCTTGTTCTTCTACTTCTACTGCTACTTTTTCTTCTGCTTCTTCTTCTTCTTCTTCTTCTTTTTCTTCCGCTTCTTCTTCTTCTTCTTCTTCTTCTTCTTCTTCTTCTTCTTCTTCTTTTGTTTCTTCTTTTTCTTGTTCTTGTTCTTCTAGTTCTAAGTTGCTTGAGACCTCCTTTCTTGGTTCATTCATAAAGACATTTAACATGCTTCGTATGACTAATATATCTCCTCTTAGGTCACAAATATCCATCTTCATTGAAAAAATTTCTTCCTTGACCTTATTTCCTCATTAGGAGTAACATCCTCTATTGCTATCCCATCCTTATTAGGAGTCTTCCCTGGAGTGATAACATTCTTTTTGCCCCTTGTTGCAGGCCCCGTCATGAGGGAACCAATAATTTTGAAATAAATCACACAAATTAAACATAAATTCTTTGAAATTTTTATTGTAACTTACTAGGTAAAAATAACTCACCTAGAAAAATCACCAAGAAATAAGCAGATTTGTAGTGTGGAGAGTGATATTTGTGAAAAAAATTCATTTTTCAATAAATTGTTTATTTATACTCCAATTCCTCCAAATTTTTAACTATAATCTCCCTTAGTATTTCTTCAAAAATCGAATAAAAATTAGGCTCCAATTCAATAATATGTGTGAGATATGCAAATTCCAACAAATTGTGTAGAAACTCTAATTCGGCAATAATTCTCTTAATTTTTCTCATATTCTTCTAAAATTTGGAGTATAGCTTCTTTAATATGTTCTTAAAAAAATCTTTAAAAAGAAGAAAAGAAATGGCCAAAATTTGAACGATATGCTCTTCCCAAAATCACCTCCAAAATTGAGAAAAAACTTGCCTCTACAGTGCCAAGATCATGCTTTGATACCACTTGTTATGAAATAAATTGCACAATAGAAAAATATGATATGAAATATGCTAAAAATACTTGATATTAACTAAGAATAACAAGCCACTTCAAGGGGGAAAACCTCCAAATATCTCTAATGAGAACACACTTCACAACTTGATGATGAAATAAGACTCATCCTCCTATATATACCTATTTATGTCTAGGATATCACCTAGGCCAACTTAGACACAGCTATATAAGTCTTAGGCCAACCTAAACAACTAAATAACAATATAATAATTATAATATGACTTAATAAAGAGTTAAGATAGCCACAAGCTGACTATTCATAACCCAATGTACACTAATATTAAGGGCATAGCATTCTGTCCTTATATTCTTATCACTGATTGTGGATGGCCATAAAAAGATGAATTTGGAACAATGATGAGTGATGTGATGTGATTTCCCATATATCACTTGATCGCGGATATGTTTTAAGTGTAGAGTCTTACATCAATGATACAAGATGGATATTATAAATATTGTGAACTGTCTCATCGCTAATTGCTTGCAAAATGTACGAGGAGAATTAGTGATGAACAATGGCCTTATGTTATAATTCCATCGCTCATTGCAAATTTGTTTTAAAACTTGAGTTCTAAATTAGTGATAAATGATGGATGTCCTCTAAAGGGTTTTTTGTTTCACTAATATGATATTATCCTATGAGTGATATCTTTTGTGCCATTTGTTTTATGCAGGTTGTATGTGTCCAAATATAGTGCTATCACAACATTTTCCATTGTAGATAGGAGCCTCAATACAAGGTTTTAATTAGCGATGCACGTGACGGAAGGATGAATGTGACCAAAGGTCAAGCCATAGAACCTGGGGCTAGAGATCATCATCGAGATGTTTATATCCCTGATGGAGCTAGGAGAAGATGAAGTAAACTGGTGACAAGCAATGGTTACCAATGAAAAATGGCAATGTGGTAGGATCTTGGGGATTATGCATAAAGCAAAAAGGAAAGCAACAAGAGGATTGGAGAATCGTTGATAAATTTTTAAAGCAGGATGATCCAATGGACTGAAGATCATTGCATGAATAACTTCATCCCTAATTGTACCCTAAAATTTTGGGAAGGATCAATGATGAAGCAATGAAGCGTATAAGGAAAGTTTCACTTCAAGAAGAACTAATCTTGTGTACTTCACCGATATTAATGAATGCACAGACTAGGTTGGTGATACATGTTGATGAATAGATCACAACACTTGACCTAGAATCACTATTTTCTATGAGAAATTTGTTAAGGACATAAAAAAAAGGTTCATACCACCATGGATTAATTTTTAAGTGATTTAAAATCAATGACTCAGATTCAACACCAAGTTGTAGTTTATCAAACTTGCTTGTGTGAAGACCTTTCAAATCATTGATTCTGCATGCTTCAAGTTGCCTATTTAATGCATATTACTTGATTGATCTTCCTTGTCAATTCATTTTGCAATGAATGCTCAGGTCGAGTGCTAATAAAGAAGTATGTGTGAGTTGAATTATCCTAAGAAATGTGTAGACATTCTTTTCCTCAGCAAATAGGTCTACCATGATGATCCAAGAGTTTGAGAAACTGAATTTATTTGAGTTTGAGGAAGATCTTGAGAATAAAAGTGGAATACATGGAGCTCTTGATACACCAAAGGAAGAATAGGATTCGATAAATTCAAGAAGTATAGTACCAAGGAAAATTACCATCCACGAGAGAAGATAGTTTTAGAAGAATTAGTCAAACACAGAGAGAAGAGGATGGTGAAATATAAAAAGAAGGAAAGGAGAGAGTGAGCATTGTAAGGCCTATCTGAAGGAGTGTAATTCTCCATGTGAGGTTTCTAATAACCCTTTAGATGGTGAGGGTGACACTAATCTAGAAGGTGATTATTATCCCCTCTCCCTAGCACTATCTGTGAATTCTGACAAGGAGGTGGTGATAGTTTCTCTAGTCCCACCACGAGAAAAATGTGGGTGAGTATCCTTTGAGGTTTATGACTTAGAGTGATGATTGCGACCTATTTTAGTTTTTGATGAAACCATTCCCTTTTAGTTAGGATTGTCCTACTCAGTACTTATTTGATTTCTTATTTCTAGTGTTGAGGTGGAATATTTTTGGGTTGGTATGTAGGATAAGTACCAAATTAGTTAACCTTTGTGGCACGTATGTTGTTTCTGGACAATATACAAGTTTTTTTTGGAGTTTCTATTGGAGAATCTTCTTTGGTCAATAAGGATGAGGATTCAACATGGTTACAAAAAACTCTTCCTTTCAAGGAGATGGCATGTCTTCATTCAAGGAATGTGGCATGTGGTCTTTTACTCTTCCATTTTCCTTAGATGATTATGTGTAACAAACTTAGAATATTTCAAATTATGGAGGAAATTAAATGTAAGTGTAATTAAGCCTGATGCTTGTCGCTCCCTTATTCTATAAAAGGGATTTCAAGGCTTATTACACAAGTTAGATTCTGAAGTCCTAATAGGCTTCTAGGTAAAAGCTAAGTTTAGAAAAGGCACTTAGAATAGAATACTCGAGTAGGTCAATAGTTTTTCTTGGATAAGAAGTCATGTGTGTAATGATCTTAAATGAGTTTTATATAAATTGTTGATATCGAAACAAATATCAATCAAGAAGCTAATACTCTCCTATGCATGTTCATTATGAAGTTATGAATGAGAAATACTAATGGTGTTATCAAGGAATTAATTAAAATGCTTGAATAAGGTTATAAAATTTGTAAGGAATGGCTTAGGATTTCTAAGAAGGAAATGTTTCTTGTGCAGTGAGTTTTCATAAATGCAAAGCAATACAAAAATATTTTTTTCTTCCTTAAGTGAGTAATTTGTAAATTATCGATCCTCTTGTATACTTGACTTTGTTGCTCCAATTAATGAGACACTAGTCATTTTGTCAGAAAATCTTCCATAAGATGAAAAAATAATGTTTCTGGCCCTAGACTTATGAGAAGACAATGCTCAATTAAAAAATCTTTCCAAGGGTAGTAGAGGTGGAATTAACCCTAATTCCTAGCAGATAGCTAATCCTTCACTTGAAAATCTACCAAATATTCAGTGAAATTGATTTTATTTGCCATAAATAAGAATTAATGTGTCGAAATGTGTTACCAATTGATTATATTGCACGAAAACACAACTGGGATTAGCCTCCTAGGTTTCATAGAGCCTGAAGTGAAGGAGTAGGGACCTTAAAGTCCTATTCTCATTGTGTTGGCCACTAACCTAGCAGTTTTTCATCATAGGAGTTGGCTACTTCTTAGAAAATTGCTCGGTTCTACTGGAAAATTTACCAATAGAAATGGTGAATTTACTGGGGAGAATTTGAGAAATATCTAATCCAAGATAGTCTAACCTTAAGAGAAATTGAAGTTTCAAAACAATTTGTAACTAGAGACTGGAGATTGTTGAGTCTTATTTTCCCATCTAAGTCACAATAGAAATGGTGACTCCTCTAGGGAGACTTTGAACCTCCAGGTGCATACTATCAAAGTCAAGAATTTGGTGAATTGATTTGAATATCTAGTTCATATACTGAGGAATCTCAAAACCTAGAATTGTTTTTGTTAAGCAAGTTTCAAAGGATGTAGGTGTGACTCTATTGTGGGAGAAGACAAGAAAGGAAATTCATCTTTGAAAAAGCTTCATACTAATTGAATTTTAGTCCTCTGAAAAGAGGTGGAAACTTTGTTATGAACCTGATGAAGATGTAAAGAATGTTTCAAATATTGCACATGTTTCCAGTTAGGAGGAAGAGCTTGCAGCTACAGATATCAGGTATTTCTCAATTTTTGGTTTTCAAAGAAAGACAAATTTATATGTCAAAACCTTATTTGTAAGAATTGAAAAATTTGATTCTCTATTAAGTGAGAATAATCACTAAGGAAGGGAATAGTAGTGATAGGTTTGCATACTTTTGTATTACCTGATTATGATATAATGTATGCAATTATTTTTAGAGAATCTTAAGAAAGATGAGATAGAAATTTGTATTGTAAAAGATTAAGATTATGTTGCAAAAGAAGTTTGAGTTGCCCTGTGTAATTGCATAGCATAAGAAGGTTTATGGAGTTGTAAGAAAAATGTATCATAAACCTATGCTTCATAGTGTGTAGCCCCTAACATGTAATAAAAGAAGCTTCAGCATTAAAAGGTACATGGCTATAAATTTTGATGACATTTGTGGTTACCCTAATGATATTCCATGTAGCATTGGGGAATACATACCAAATTTTAGTGGTACAAAGTGTGAAATAGAAAGTAAGCATTTCCAACAATTCAACAATTTAATGGATGATTATGAAATAGATGATGAGGATGTTATCATGCAATTGTTTGTTCAATCTCTAAAAGGAGATGCAAGAGATTAGTTGTCTGATTTACTTGTATGCTGTGTCTATTCTTGGAATGAGTTCAAAGAAGTGTTTATAGAAAATTTTGGTGAAAGGATCAATGTTGGTTATTTTCTCAATAAATTTATGAATATTGAGAAAGAAGATGATTAGATAGTCCCAACATTTAACCAAATATTTGCTAAGACATTAAGAGACATTCCTGATGTTTTGGATCTAAGTGATGCAGTAAGTTTGGTTGTTTATTTGGGAGCTTGTGATAAAAATATGAGCTATCTATTGAAAGATAAAGATCCAAAAACCTTACATCAAGCCTATGGGATAGCCATGAACATTGAAAACAACTTGAAATATGGGATGCAAAGGAGTCATTTGAATACAAGTGTTTACTACCATAGAATGCCAAATATTGATGAATGGTGTAAACTAGAAGTCAAAAATGAATGTAAGAACATTTTCACCCCTATTGTTTTAGCTTGCACAACATTTTGTAACATTGATCTCATAAAGCCCTAAAAACATCATCAAGAAACCATCATGCTTTCAAATTGCAATGATAATTTAATTTTGTTGCTCTATATGAGTCAAGTAGTGAGATATCACATGAAGAAGAATATAGCATAGCAGATGTTGAAAATGTATACCTCAATGAAGCAAATGAGAGGTATGGTTTAAATATTGTTGAAAAATCCATTACATATGCTCCTATGGATGAGTTGAGACTGAGCATTCAGTTTGATAAATTTGAACATAATTGCAAAATTGATGAGTCTTCTTGTTGTAGTAATAATGATGGCATAGGGTATGGAGAATTTTTTGTTAATTGTGATTTTTCTCATGAATTAGATGTGGAATCATTTACTAAAAATGAGAAATGTGTTGATAATGGTGTAAGTACATTTGAAAATGCATCTATTTGTTCTTCTAGTGATTCTAGTGATTTTGGGTACAATAATGACTTAAAGGAATTAGACCTTCATGTTGAAGAGGCTGAGGATTTAATGGAATCAATGAATGCAATGGAATACCCCTTATTTGATGATTTTCCATCTCCACTAGAAATGGATGAGTTGAGACCATCCATGAGTTGAGACCATCCATATAGGACCATTTAATTTTGTTGCTCTATATGAGTCAAGTAGTGAGATATCACATGAAGAAGAATATAGCATAGAAAAGGTTGAAAATGTATACCTCAATGAAGCAAATGAGAGGTATGGTTTAAATATTGTTGAAAAATCCATTACTTATGCTCCTATGGATGAGTTGAGACTAAGCATTCAGTTCAATAAATTTGAACATAATTGCAAAATTTATGAGTCTTCTTGCTGTAGTAATAATGATGGCATAGGGTATGGAGAATTTTTTGTTAATTGTGATTTATCTCATGAATTAGAGATGGAATCATTTACTAAAAATGAGAAATGTGTTGATAATGGTGTAAGTACATTTGAAAATGCATCTATTCATTCTTCTAGTGATTATAGTGATTTTGGGTGCAGCAGTGACTTAAAGGAATTAGACCTTCATGTTGAAGAGGCTAAGGATTTAATGGCATCAATGAATGCAATGGAAAACCCCTTATTTTATGAGTTTCCATTTCCACTAGAAATGGAAAATGATGATTGTTATTGGTGTAGGGATAGTCCACTCTTTATTGAGGATTCTGATAATGCATATGAAGCAAAGTTAGAGTGTGGCCCTGAGTAGATAGATAAATACCTTGATGATCTTCTCAAAGACATTACCTATGGCTATTTTAAATTTTATATGGATGTTGCACACGAGGTTGAGTATCATGATGCTAGTTGCTTACAGGTTTATGAACACTTTCAATTCCCAGTTCAGCTAGAAGGTAATTTTGTGAAGCATGATAATGTGCTACATAACAAGAAATTTTATTTTCATTATCAACATGTTTCATATGATGAACATAACACATATGTGTCATGTGATGATGAAAATTGGTAGTTTATGCCCAACTCTACAATGCAAAATAATGGAGGTTACATTGGAAATGTTATGCTCAAAAAGGTTGTGAGAAATGTTGATAATAAGGATTATAATCAGACAGAATCTCACTTGTTAGAAAGATGCCTAACATTTGTTTTGGAAGGATTGAAATTTCTCTTACGATAGAGGTACAACAAGGCCAAATATGGATGGGAAGACATCAATTTTTTTAAGAGGTTGGTTTTTGACAGAGGAAAAAACTTACTCAACATTTTGGAGGCCTAGAGCTACTAATTATCAAAATAAAACCTGGTTGAACTGAAGGATACAAAATATAGTTTGTATCTCTAGGAAATCTTCACATTTTTGGGGGTGGAGATTGGGCCACCATTTTCAGGACTTTTTGACCTGTGTAAATTTTGTACATATGTTGTTTTTTTTTTTTTTTCTTGTGTTTGGTTTGATTCACCTTAAATTATGAGATCTCAACATGCCTACAAGAGGCATGTGTCCCCAATTGGAGCCACTGATGGAACCCTCAAAATATTTTTCTCGTTCCATCTTAAACCCTTATTAAATTTGGTATATAGGGTTGTTATTTTGAGAGTTTAAGTTTTTATGAATACTCACAAGGTTCCTTTTCTTCATCAACTCCTTCTTACCTGTTTCCAGTCATTCTTTATAAATTTCATATCATTCATCTAGTAATTGGTCCCTCTAAGCCTAGGTCTAGGCCTTATATTTTATAAGGATTTGATAAGGGATCTTTTGGATCTCTACATTTTAAATATTTCATCATTTTGAACATCTTGAGCCTATCATTCTCATGTTTTCCTAGAGAGGTTTCCCTTTTAGAACAACTAATGCACATGTGCTAAAAATTTACACTTGAGTCTCGATGGCCCTCATAGCTTATCACTCATCACTAATTTATTCATAGGTTCACACCTTGGATTGGTGACAAGCAATGGAATGATGTTTTCTTTTAACATCGCTCATCGCTAATAGCTTTCAAGCTTCCAAATTTGTAAAGTTGATCTGAGTGATGCTTATGTCTTTATATTCTTATCATTTATCATGGATGGCCATAAAAAGATGAATTTGGAATAACAATGTGTGATGTGATGTGATTTCCCATATATCACTTAATCACGGATATGTTTTTA
This sequence comes from Sequoia sempervirens, assembly GCA_007258455.2. NCBI lineage: Eukaryota > Viridiplantae > Streptophyta > Pinopsida > Cupressales > Cupressaceae > Sequoia > Sequoia sempervirens. The sequence continues at coordinate 426,015,708 of VDFB02281492.1, read as the reverse complement.
AGTGTAGAGTCCTACATCGATGATACACAATGGATCTTATAAATTTTGTGAACTATCTCATTGCTAATTTCTTGAAAAATGTATGAGGAGAATTAGCGATCTACAAAGGCCTTATGTTATAATTTCATCTCTCATCACAAATCTGTTTTAGAACTTAAGTTCTAAATTAGTAGTAAACGATGGATGTCCTCTAAAGGGTTTTTTATTTCGCTAATATGATATTATCCTATGATCAATATCTTTTGTGCCATTTTTTTTATGTAGGTTTTACATGTCCAAATTTGGTGCTATCACAACATTTCCCATCACAGATATGAGATTGACATCTAACCAATTCCTGAACAACTTATTTTTTAGGGCCACTATTCAAGCCCAGGCTAACATTACATGACATAGTTCAATCATTTCAAGAGGCTCAAGAAGTGAGAATCTAGAGTCTTTACTAACCTTGAGTCCACCAAAGTCTCCCTTTTCATTTTAATCTTCTCCAAATCATTCTTCCTACCAAGCTTAGAAAATTTCTCCACCTCCCCTTTCTTTAGATCATTTTACATAAGACCCAATTGAGGGGATGGCTTAGTATTCTTACCTACCTCCATGCTTATTCTCCATGAGAGATGAGACAAATCACCTTGACCCTTCCAAATTTTAGTAGTAGGACCTGACTCCTCTTGAGCCACCATCTATAAATTAGTGTCCAAGTTCAGAGTCCCACCAACCTGAGAAACAAGAGGGACCCTAGAATTGATCCATTCCTACCTTGAACCTACCACATCCTAATTTAGGCATGTTAAACCTAGATTCACCTCCTATTAGTAAAGCTGAATAGCCTCCATAGGATGCCTAGGCTTTCCAACACCCAAAGTCCCTTGATCCAAATTTAACAATCCTAATTCACTTCCTCTTGGCTAAGATCATTCCACACCTCAAATCTATTAAAAGTGTCATCTTCCTGCCTTTCCTTGAAAGTCCTTTTCTACTCCTTATTTCTATTTTGGCCCTAATAAGAACAAAACCATCATCACTTCCACCACCACCCTGAATAGGATTCTTTCCCTTGTCAACCCTAGGCACAATATGAGGAGGTTTAGAAGAGAAATCCTTTGAAGTATTGGCCTTCGAACATCTATGTTGTTAGTGGGAATATTCATGGTATATATGACACCAAAAAGGTAAGGTCTTGTAGTCTAGCTACTCCACCCATGAATAAGATCTTGCACACACTTCTATAAAATGTGGTAATGGTTTGCTTAAGTCAATTTCCACACAAAATTGGGAATATGTCATTACCTTTTTGAACTATGATTTCTACGAAGAACAAATAGGTTTACCGAGCCTCAAGGCTAGTAAATGAAAAACATCATCATGCCAACATTCAACTGGGAGTCTCAGTAGTTGAACCCAAAATGGAACTTGACTTAGAATCTCCTTAGCCAGATTGAAACCCGCATGCTACAGTTTAATAAACAAGCCCACCTGGTTGTAAAAGTAAGGACCTCCTTCAAACACCCTAATCTTATCTTCCATGCAATCAAAAGTAACCATGAAATATTTATTTTTGAGGAGCAAAATTTCCATCTCCCTCACTTGCATCCATGTCCTTTGAGCCCAGGATTCAAAAAATTGTAGCATAATTCTCAATCCCAAGAACTTGCAATAAAGAGAATGTCTTGAGTAGTACTCAATATCTTCTGCCAACATCTCCATCAAAATCACTAGATTCGACCTCTCTTTGCACATCTTCAAGCACCCATTAATCTTCAAAATTCATGCTTCCCTTGACGAGCCCATCTTGATCTTCTCCAAATCTAATGAAAAAAGGTTGTTATCATATATTTTCTCCACCTGTGACGTAGGTTTCAAAGCAAACGCAACTTGGAAATCCATCTTGGGGCTCACCCCCAATGACTCCCCTTATGATATTGTTGCAAGTGATGACCCTTATATGGGCATGCAGGCCCTCAAGACCCTTGAGAAAATGAAGGATCACAACCATAATAACAATATGACTGTAAATAAAAAATTAAGACCAACCCTTATGGATAAGTCTAGACCTCACATCCAAAAACAAAAAGTGAAGGCTAATCCACACAACACCCACATAGAAGCTTCCACCAAATAGAGCCTTAATTGGAAAGGAGAACAAAGGGTGCTTCCTATCAAGGCAAGTACAACTTCAACTCCTTAGGGAAAGGCCCACACAGGAAAGCTAGGATAGCAACACTCCAAGACACCCGCAGACCACACAATCATAGCCCTACACACAATAGTGTAAGGAGAAGAAAGAAACACATAACATAATCCTTCCACAAAAATACAATGAACCAACCCAAAAACATAGTAAAAACCCTCCTCCTTGAATTAATTGAGATCAGAAGAAAGATCCAACAACTAGCGTAAACATGCACACAACGAGCTTAAGATGTAGCCCTAGCTTGACTGGTCGTAGGCACACTCTCTACCACCAAAGTGATTTCCCACTAAAAAAGTATTTTTACACCATACACAACTAATATATATAAATTGTGAAATTATAATGTATTAGAAATGGGTTATCCATAGTGCTATTCTGAGTGATCAACCCCATTATAGCTATGAAAAGGGTTCCTTCTATGAGAGACCAAGTTATCTTTGAATATTGATGGTTGATATTATTTTGGAATGATGCAAGACATATAGAAACAAGCATATATATCTTAAATATGTCTATCTAAAAAGATTCCAAGAGATATCAATATGGAGCTATTTTATTTTAATTTAGAACTAACTTATTTAAATTAGTTCATGTAGACAAAAATCTTATATACTGATTATTATTAAACTATTAAATATCAATATTTCGACGTTTAAATGACTCTCAAGTATATGATACAAGATAATAGGTTTTGTTAACATACTCACCTTAAAATAGTTGAAACTACTTGCTTCCTATGATGCTTCTGTGACTCCCACTAAAGTGTAGTTTTGTTGAACTCATCATGTCTTGGTTGTTGATGACTATGTAGCTAACAAATGGTCATTGAATGCCTAATTGATCAAAAATAGCCTTTCCCTTGATTGCTTTGTAATCCACATATTCTATGTCAAATTCACTCAATAACATGACAAACTTAGCCATTCTACTAGTTAATGATGTTCTGGACAACAAATATTTAAGTGGATCTACCTTGGATATGAGCTTAGTTGAATGTCTAAGCATACAATGATGAAGCTTTTGGGAACTAAATACAACCATGAGACAAGGTTTTTCCATGGGGGCATATTTTTTTTCATACCTAAATAGTGTGTGGCTGATATAGTAGATGGCCCTTTCTTTTCCATTCTCATCATGTGTTGAGCCAAAAGTGCCCCAAGTGCAACAAATGTAGTATAAATATACAACAATAACAATTTTCTTCCAATAGGAGGAATTAGAATGGGAGGATTGGTGAGGCATTCATTGATTCTATCAAATCCCTGTTGGCATTCTAAATTCCATTTGAAGACGCGTTCTTAGGAAGGAGATGAGTGAATGGTTAGCACTTATCTACAAGTTGGGCTATAAAATGCCAAATTGATTATAACTTTCCCTGTAGACTTCAAAATTGTTTTAAGTTCCTTGGTGGGGGTATTTCCATGATAGCCTTGACTTATTCTAGAGATCAACTTCTACACCACGTCTCAATATAATAAAGTCCAAATTTCACTCAAAGTGACACCAAATATGCTTTTTTAGATTTAGTTGCAGCTGATAATGCTCCAACCTTCTAAATATTTTCTTTAAGATTTTGGGATGCTCTTCTCTAGTTTTTTATTTGATTAACAATTCATCAAAATAATCCTCCATTATTAGATGAATAAGATCATGTAAATAACTATCATGGAACAATGATAAGTTGCTCCTATTTTCTTCAAATAGAAGGGTATGTCATTATAGCATAAGGTCCCCCAAGGAGTGGTGAAAGTTGTTTTATGTTGATCTTTAGTTGTAATCTTAATATGATTATAGCCAAAGAAGTTATCCATGAGGAAGAGCATCACATGTCTTCATGTGAGATCAAAAATTATGTCAATGTTGGGCAACAAGAAATCATCTTTGTGATAAAATTTACTAAGGTCTCTAAAATCAATGCATATATGAATGCCCCTAGAAAGTTTGGTTATAGGAACAATATTGGAGATCCAATCTGAATAGTCAATAGACCTGATAAATCTAGCTACCAGTAATTTCTCTAGCTCAACTTTGACAAGGGAACTTGTGAATGCATCTTGCAATGCTTTTATTTGATGGGTTCTACATTTGGACACACATCTAAGTGATCTACAACAAGTGTGGAATCCAATCTAGGCATATCAGAATAAGCCCAAGAAGCCTTCTTGGAGTAACTTGGAAAACACTTGGAATTCATCTTCCATTAAAGATTTTACAACATACATGACTTTAGGAATAGCCTTAGTTCCTAGATTTATCTCTCTAGGACCTCTTCAATCAGGATAGAATATCTACTAGACCATTGAGTACCCATAAGAGGATGATGAAAATCCCCATATTCTAATGCCTCAAAGAGGTTTTCATTAGAAGATAAACCCTCTATTTTTATTTTTTGATGAATATAAAAGGGCCTTGAAAAGTTTTTCACTCAAATACCCTTTATTATTTTTTATTTTTTATTTTTGTGGTTAGGGTGCTCTATCTCCCCCAAACTAGATACCATAATCCTCTTCTATTCCTCTTCTAATCCCATGAAATATATGTATTCTCCTTCAAAAGGGAGAACATCAATGGATGTTGTACCTTGTTGGTCCCAATCTTCTGTGATCATGAGTTCTCTTTTTTCCTTTTCATTCCTATTATTAGTTTTCCATTTTTATAACTGAGCTTCTTATAAATAGAAACAATTCATTTCATCATAAGCATTTTATTTAGTTAATAAAAGTAAATTGTTTTTAGTTTAAAACACTCTTTGAGTTATTCATTTGAATTTGTTAAAAAATATAGCTAGAATTAGTTCTTAAACTTGTAGAAAACTAGTCAAATTGAGTGTTTATTTATAGCGATCACTTATAAAGAAAGGTATTATTTAGTTTTTAGAGTTGAATTTTAATATATACACATATTTATGCCTAAAAAATTAAGCTAAGCACCTAGTTAAATAAACCTAACACATATAAACGAACCTAACTTGTAGAAGTCAAATCACAAAATATTATATTTTTGTATATATGTCCCTCAACTTCTTGTACTTTTGTCTAGAGATGGGTGGTAATGAAATATATAATTTTAGAACTTGCTAAAAAAATATTTATTCTCCTTTGTTCTTCCCTTAGACTGATTGATTTAATCCCAGGATGAGAAAATATTAAACATAGGAAGCAAGTATGTAGTGTATATATAGGATAATGATGTAGGGTGACAATGCAATTAAGATGGTATATGATGTTATGATGATGCTCTCATATGAATGGTCATAACTTCTAGGGTATATGATATAATTTCAAATGGACATGGATGTCCTTAAATATAAAAATTTAATATGTAAATATGTGTTAGGTCATCTTATAATATCTAGTGGGAAAATGATGGTAAGGTTTAGTTCTAATTTTGAGTTTTAAATGTTTGAGATTGAAATTCATGTTTTCAAAAGTAACTTGAATCAATTTGACATATGAAAATTTAAACTAGGGAGATGAATGAAATATCTAAGAATCCAAACTCATTCTTGACGATGAGTGATAATTGAAGAGATTAATTTGGTAGCACATTGTAGTCAACATGCTATCTCTTTACATTAATAGTGGACCAGTAGAAAAATTATAATGTATAGACAACTTCTATAGAGTGAGTGATTGTGAAAACATATTAGAGTATTCAAGTTAATCAAGATGAACAAAAAACATAATGAAATAATTTGTGGATAAATTATTTTTACCATTAAAATATTATAATTAATAAATATTGTTTTCACTAAAAATGTATTTTTCACTCTACACAACTAAGATATATAAATTGTGACATTATAATGTATTAAACATGGGTTATCCATAGTGATATTCTAAGTGATCAACCCCATTATAGCTATGAAAATGGGTTCCCTCTATGAGAGAGAATGTTATCTTTGAATATCAATGGTTGATATTGGGTATGTGCAAGATCATGATGGGTCAAAAAGTGGTGATATGATGGGTATGTGTCTAACAACTTTTTGTTAACCCAAATTTGATGAAATGCAAAAGGTTTTTAAAGGAGATTCTCATTTTTCCACCAATTTAAATTATTCTTTAATTTGAATTTAATAAAAAAATTATTATTCATTTTCTATTTGAATTATGACTAAAGTCCTAATTGATAGGTTGATTGAAAAACAACAATAGCTTTTAAATGGTATCATATTTTTTGAATCCAAAACATGCATCACATTCTATGCTTCCCATGCTACATGATTAAAAAAAATTGAATTTCATGAAGTTTTGACCAAGTTAAGGTGGTCATACATGTTTTTATATTTTTTTAAATTTGTAATAAAAAAAATTCATAATTGATTATTTACGGGAAAAAATTACAAAAAAATATGCATCATATCGAACATAAGTCCTCTCTACTTATATCTAAAAATATTATAAAAATATATTATCATTTTATTGTGGTTAGGTGGTCAGACAAACACCTACTTCTTATTTTTCCATTGAAATTTAAAGTACTACTGCATTGAAATTTAAAATTTTCACCAAATAGATTTTTTTCTTAAATTAAGCCTAGTAGTTTAGAAACTACATTCAATTTACTACATATTATATTCTTACATATTTTTGAAATAATATAGATAACTAATTCAAATTTTTACGTCAAGTTGCCTAACTCTATTTTTTCTTAATTTTTTGCCACTTAAGGGCCTGTTTTTCCATAATGATCCTCCACATACCCTATTGTTTTAGAAAGATGCAAGACATATAGAAACTAGCATATATATCTTAAATATTTCTATCTAAAAAAATACCAAGAGATATCAATCTTGAACTATTTTATTTTAATTTAGAACTAATTTATTTAAATCAGTGGATGTAGACAAAAAATCTTATATACTAATTATTATTAAAATATTAAATATGAATGGTCACGTTAAAAGTTTACCGCATAACTGCGGTTTATATGGGGTCGTGCTACCCGATTCTAGAGCTTCAAAATATATATATATATAAATATTAAATATGAATATTTTGATGTGTAAATAACTCTCAAATATATGATACAAGATAACAAATTTTGTTAACATACTCCCCTTAAAATAGTGGAAACTACTTGTTGCCTATAGTGCTTCTATGATTCCCACTAAAGTGTAGTGTTGTTGAACTCATCATGTCTTGGTTGTTGATGACTATGTAGCTGACATATGGTCATTGAATCCCTACTAGAGATGGAGTCTATTAAAGGTTTGTAATGCTACCACAATGAATAACCTTTACTTTAACAATTGGTGAAATCAAAAACTATGGTAAACATAGAAGAGCTAATGCCAATTTCTTTGAGAAGCTTCTATATATTGGCATTTGTTTGCAAACAAATATGGCAATTGGAAATGGATGGAGTGATTTACATAGATCACGAAGCATGGCAATAGATACCGTGCAAAGTTTATAGAAATCATATTTAATAGAAAATATATTTATTTATATATTTTAAATATAGTATTAAATTATAAATTGTATATTTAAATTATAAAATTAATATTTATTATTTAAATATATATAAGTATTGAATTTATTATATTATATGATATAATTATATGTATTAGATGAGATTTTATAGGAAGTAAATAATAAAATTTATTTCTAATAATATATTATTATATAATTGTATATCTATAGTAAAATATATTATATTAATCATTTAATTATTATTTTATTTTATATATAATTTATTTTAGTCATTTACTATTATATATTATATGAATTCTAATTATTGTATTGTGATATAGAGAGAGGAGAGACAAAAGGTTAGAGGGAGTATGAGAGACATGACTTTAAATCATCCATTTTGTGATAACAATCCAAAGATGAAAGTGATAGACTGAAGGAGAGGGAAAAAAATGGAAGAGATAGCTAGTGAGGGATAGAAATGGAGAAAACGTTAGAGTGAGGAATAGAGAAATGAAAAGAGAGAGAGAGAGAGAGGTGGCAAAAGAGATAGTAATGTGTGTGTCTGTATATATATAGAGAGAGAGATTCAATTAGTCATTTTGTACTAACAATCTAATGATGGTACATGTTCACGTGGAGCTACATTTAAGATAAAACATTGCATAAATAAGAACCTAAAACTTCACCTTTAAGACATCTCAATTATAATTTTCTATACTTTTAACAAATTTACAATTTAAACTCAACAACTTAATAGTAATTGAAATAAACCAATACACACCAAAACACAATTTCTATTTGAGTGTCAGATTATGAAACCCACAAACGTGTGTCTATTGAATAGTTAACTACCAATACTGATTTGGTAAAGACTACTCCGTGTGACCAGGGGCTAGAATCCTCTATCCCGCTGGGCTAAATTTCTATGTTCACCAATGGGCTAGGAGCCATACAACTTTATATAAGCTAAAAAGCACTAAAATCAGTACATCCAAGAATTGTTGTCAAAAATATAAAGAAACAAAAAAAATGTATCATGCAGACTCAGGAAATACTGCCTCATAGCTTTACATTCTCGAATGGAGGCCGAAATCCCTCTCGAACTTCTGTGCTGTGCATATATATAGACAAACATCGATCCAGTTTAGTTAATATATGAGCTGAACTCCCCAGAGAAACAACTAACTACAACGGACGGCTTAAAATCTCACAGCTGACGGCTCTCGTTCAGAGAGCAAAAAAAGGGATAGTAAAACTAGAAATTTTAACAAGAAAACTGATTCAGCAGGTCAGTTACTTGCAGGTAATGGGCAGATGGATTCCTGGAGTTAAGAAGGCTGAGCAGATATTCAAACATCTGAATGCTACAGGCCACTCTGAGGCCACCCTTGTGAGAATAACCCAACTCCTCTGCAGACAACTGTAAAAGCTCCTCAAATAAAGGGTGGCTCAAAAAATGCACATCCACAACGAAGCGATGGCCTTCTTTCCCAACATAAACCGGCAAGAATCCTGGTGGAACGCTTGATGACCTCATGGAATTCTTCATATGGGTTTTTTTGGCTAATCTCTGCAACTTCTTTGCCAGACTCTTCATCTAGAAAGTGTCCAAATAGCTAATAGATTCTTTTCAAACTATCCTATAGATATTTCAGGGCAACTTGTGTTGGAAAATCATCGAAAACTGCAAGAGCACTATATAGAAGACATGGTTTATACAAAGAAGAGAATGAATACAAAGAAAATGGCTGTAATGCATGTGGATTGCAGTCAGAGAATATTTTCTTTTTCTCTAAACTGGGGGCCCCCTTTTCAGGAATCTGCCAAGAAAAGTTACATTGAAATGATAACAGTTTTGTGGCTTACAATTCAGTTAGCTATGATTCCAGTCAGTTTGAAGGCTGGAACAAAGTACTTTGTGGTCTAAAGCTGCTTTGGATAAGAGTGGATCATCATGATAAGATAGCTATGCATAGGATGCCTTTATATTTCTTTTCATCTTTTCTACTCATAATGAGTTGCACGCTTATTCTATTCACCGAAATTGGACTTCATCTGCTTCAAAATTCCAACAGTGGCCTTCATTTTTTAAGGAAGAACTTTTTTGGGTCCTGGCAGTCGGTTGATTAAATTATTTAGATGCGAATCTTAAGAGAAAGGCATTGCCTTTTGTATAATAATTGGTAACAATTTGTATACAACTCAACAAGTTAAACATCTTCTTCTTGTAGAAAACAAAAGTGCATGCTAACACTTTGTTTATGTCTTTTAGGAAGTTTGTAACAATTAATTTTATCTTGTCTGCTTAGGCATGCATTGAAGGAAGTTATATGAAGATATCAACATTTTTTAAAACAATATTATTTTATATATGTTGTTTATATTTCGTAAATTTAAAAGTTAATGGCTTTCTAACGAGAATATTAATTTCATAATTTTTTTAATATTATTTTTATTTCTTGAGGTTTGATCAAGGTATATGGAAGTCTTAGATTTTAATATTTGTACAACAAGTTTTGTGGTATTTTTAAACATCACCTGAATTTTCTTACATCAAATATTAATTAGATAAATCTTGTACATATGTATCTAAAGTATTGTTGTGTGAATGATAAAATTGTAACAAAAAAAATCACACCATTTAGAATAGATTACAACCAAGATCAAGTCTTTTATAAAAAATTAAGGATGGTTTTAGAAACTAGGAAGATCTAGGAGATAAGAAACAAGCACATGAACAATGCATAAAATTGTAATTAGTTTAGTATTAACAATGAACTCAAACCCTCATTATAAAGAATGAGGATGAGCAAACTCATGCCACAAGAATAGGAAATCACATGCCATGGATTGAGGAGAGGACTCCTCATCCTGTAGTGGTGGTGAGTTACTCTTCTCTATGCAAAGTAGAGGTGTTGAGAGAGATTGGACACCTCTCAAGACAATTCAACATCTTTGACATCTCATAGGAAATGAGTCAAGTTTCAAATCCAACACCTAAGTAGGCTTAAAGCATTTAGTTCCTAACTCATCAAATTGTAATTGATGTTCAGTTATGATTACAAAATTATCAGGTAAAAGAAATAAGTGAGACCAACATTTGGGGTAAAATAAAAAATATGAAAAATGATTCATACAAAAAAAAAATGGTTCAATCAAACAATCTTCAAATGAAGCTAGTGAACACACCCATGGCACCATGTGGTGCACAATTTTAGAATGTATTTTGATCAAATATGCTTCAATCAAGCTACATTCAATTGATGATCCTTTGATCAAACCACCTTCAGTCAAATCCATTTCATGTATCTACAAACCAAATGAAACACCCCCTTTCATGATGAGACAACTCAATACATAAGACTCAATAGAGGTTGCACACTCAAAGGTAGAAAATGAAAATATAATTTTTACATTAGTTATTTGTTGCTACCACTAGTAAGTCAGTATAAAATATTGATATGATTCATGAGTCTTCATTAATAAAATTTGAGATTTGATCAAAGAAATGTTCATTTTTAAGGATTTATTCTATGTCTCTTCAATCTAAGCTAGTTGAGCAAATTTAGGGTCAAGAAATCTATGTAAAACATATCCTTTTGTGGATTCACTGGTATATCCATGAAGGATATCTTTTATCCATATCATCCAATTATATTAATAAAAGTAAATATTTAACCTAGGTTACCCAAATTTAAATTTTATATGCATAATAAGACATCTCATACCCATCTTAGTCACCATTGAATTTTCATTGGCCTTGATTAAAGGGACTATGATCAGAACCCTAGATCAAGAGGGCTTGGTTTGATTTGCTAATTTTATCAATGAAGGATAGGATTCAATTAAGAAATTTATATCAGTATCTCATCTCTAGTGTAAATTTCCTAATTTGGTCCTTTAAATTTTACATATGTTAGTGTAAAATTATTAATTTGATTGTTCATCCTTCACTAATAAAACTAGGGGTTTAATTCAACACCCATTAGACTAGTGGTACAATTTTGTAAGGAAGCTAAGGTAGTGGAATAACTTTCTACACTAATCTTAAGAGGAGAATAATGTAAAACCTTTACAAACCTTTAATAGTTACAAAAACTTAAATAGAAATTAACATAAATATCATGCATACCATGACATAGTGATTTATGTGGGGGAAACCATTTCAAGAGAAAAGACCCACACTCCAAAAGCTTCCCAATATATTATTTAGAAATAAAAAAGATTACAATATACTTTCAAAGAAAGATTCTCACAGGATTATCACCACTCAGAGATCCAGAGACAATACGACCACTATCAGACTCCTAGAATACATCACAATCTCTCTTCCATTGTAGTACAAGACCCTCAATAAAATAGAGTTACTTTCTAGGGCAAGACAAGTGAACAAACTATCCACCATTAGATCTAAAACCTAATAATTAACGTCTAGATTTATAATATACCATTTATATAATGTATGTCAACCATTTTAGGAGTTTCCTAAAAAACTTTAAAGAAAAATTATTTATATGCATCCCACTCTCCCCCCTATTTCCATTGTATATTATACCTATAAATGTAACTATGAAATATATATATAAATTCATACATATATATATATATATATACACATATATATATCCTATCAACAATAACCTCTATGTAATTGCAAGGTTGAGACACATTTTCCTAAACAATATCCCACTTGTCGAACACCTTGCAAGAGCAATGGGAGGGAGTAAACATTGTCTCTTAATTGCTCAAGACCAAAAGCTCCATAATCTTTGAACACCATTTGAACTTCTCTGTGTTCAGAGGCTTAGTTAAAGAATCAACAACATTCATCAAAGTCTCTACCTTAACCAACTTCATCCTACCATCTTTGACCATATCTAGAGCTAACAAAATGATATTGTACATCAATGTGCTTGGTCCTAGCATGAAATCTCAGGTTCTTGGCTAGACATATCACACTTTGATTGTCGCAATAGATTGTCACGTCACCTTTTTTATTCCAATATCTAAACATGGTATCTTTAGCCAAATGGCTTCTTTACAAGCATGAGTAGCTGTCATATACTATGTTTCAATAGTGGACAAGGCAACCACAACCCATCACTTACTCATTCAGCTCATTGCACCACCGAGTAATGTAAACACATAAGCATTGGTGGATTGTTTGATCAATATCACCTACCTAGTTAGAATCCACATAACCATGAATATGAAGGGAAATGCTATCTTCAATAAAATTACTATAATAACATAAGGAATAATTTGAGGTACCGCACAAATATCTAAAGACTCATTTAACTACATCCCAGTGAACTCTACCAGGATTAGACATATATCTAGAAAGAACTCCCAATGCTTTGGTAATTTCTGGTCTAGTATAAACCATAACATACATTTAACTTCCAATTGAAATCTAGTAAGACACTCTGCTCATATCTTCCATCTCTGATGGAGATATTGGACAATCTGTAATAGATAACTTTGTTCCAATAGAAAAGAAAACACATAATGGTCTACAATCCTACATGTTAAATATCTGTAAAATTAAATTGACATACTTACTTTGGCAAAGACATAGCTTTCTGTTGAATCTATCTCTTTTAATTTCCATCCCAAGAATGTGTCTAGTTGCACCAAGATCCTTCATTTCAAATTTAGCAGCAAGTTGAGATTTTAGTTCTAAAATCGTACCTTTCCCTTTTTCAATAAATAACATATCATCAACATATAATGCAATAAATAGGAAAGGATCACCATTAGTTTTATAATAAGCACACTTATTTGATTTAGAACACTCGAATCCCAAACTCAACACATATGTATCAAATTTTTGGTACCACATCCTAGGACTCTATTTTAAGACATACAAAGATTTGTTCAATTTTCAAACAAACTTACTTTAACCTTTCACCAAGTAGAGCTCAAGCTATGTGATATAAATATCCTCCTCCAAATCACCATGAAGGAAAGTAGTTTTCACATCCATTTTCTCAGCCTCTAAATTATAAGAAGCAGCAATAGCAGGAAAAAATATAATGGATGTCATTTTTGGAATAGGAGAGAATATATCACCATAATCAACAACCTCAACTTGAGAGTAACCTTTTACAACCAACCTTGCATTGTACTTCTCAATATACCTCCATCTTAACCAATCTTTTTTCTTGAAAACCCATTTGCAACCAACAAGTTTTCATCCTTCAGGAAATTGTACAAGATCCCATGTATCATTATTTTTCAAAGATACCATTTCTTCATCCATAGAAATATTCTAGGATTTTTTATCATTCGTACCTAATGCCTCTTCTATAGATTTGGGTTCATCCATGTTAGTATTCAAAGAAAAAATACAACTCCAATCATCAGATGTATACCTTTCAAGTGGTTTTGTATCCCTTGTAGGGCTATGAACAAGTTGAGTTGGAGGTTCTTCCTCCTCTTTAGAAGATTTAGAGCTAGATGAGCTCTCCTCAACTTCTTGTCTATCCATGGGCCTTGATTCAACTTTCTCATGTGTAGAAGGAAATTGAATCACCTCTTCCTATTTACTTTGTTCTGGTTACAATGTAACAAAAGAAGGCTTAGTTTCTCTAGAAATAACACTTCTACTATATATTTCCTTTTATGCAACAAGATCGCAAAGCTTGTATCCTTTCACACCATAACTATATCAGATGAAGATAGATGTTACATCCTTTTTCTCTAAATTTTTTCACTTCTCCTTTAGCACATGTGTATGCCTCACAACAACAAAATCTAAGATGTCTTAATGAAGGCTTGTGACCCGACCATGCCTTTATAGGAATCTTATCAACAAGAGCTGATCTAGGAGACCTGTTAATCATATAATAGGTAGTGGTAATAGTTTCAACTCAAAATATTTGTTCTATGCTACCACCACTGAACATATTCCTAGCCTTCTCCATCAGTGTCTTTTTCATTCTTTCTGCAACTCCATTATGTTGTGGAGAATATGGAGTTGTTTTCTGTCTATGAATATCACAATATTTACAAAATCTATCAAAATCATTAGAGAAAAATTCACCACCATTATTAGTTCTCAAACATTTTATTTTCTTTCCACTTTGTAACTCAACCATTTCTTTAAATTCTTTAAATCAACTCAAAATTCCTATTTACTCTTTAAAAAATATACACGTCCTACTATAATCATCAATAAAAGAAACATAATATGTGGATATACCAATCAAAGGAACATCTATAAGACCAAACACATTAGAATGAATACGATCCAATACACCACAAGATTTATGAGAACTCGAGTAAAACTAAATGTGGTTTTTTTTTTCATAAATGTAATGCTCACATAAATCAAATTCAAGATTGCAATTGGACAAACCTTCAACAATGTTTTTTATTTTTCAAGGTCCTTAGACCCTTTTCTCCAATGTGTCCAAGTCTTTGGTTTCATAACATAGTTTTCTCTATAGGTAACTTTGTTTCAAAAGAAAGAGTGCACCCTTGGGTACCCAAAAGCCATGAAAATCTAGTAAAGGTGAAACCCTCACTACTTCCATAGACTTTCTTTTCATAGAAGTACTATTGCACTCAATAGTGCATGCATCAACCTTATACAATGTTCCATGTACCTAACACCTCTATCAATCACCATAGCACCTCTAAACATCTTGCATCCTACATCAAAAATACTACATGTACACCCATATCTATTAGTTTTATCACAGATAACAAATTTTATGCTAATCTAGGGATATGCGACAGACCATTAATCCTTTTTATTCTACCATCAAGAAATCTAATTTTAAATTTACCACAACCAGCAATGTCTAAATGAGAATCATCACCCAAGTACACCTTACCTCCATCAAATTCTTCATATTCAGAAAACCAATCTCTATTAAAGGTCATATGGAAAGATGCACTTGAGTCAATTAACCATACATCATTACCTAAATGAGTTTCCAAACCTACAATGGATGTGTTGCCATCTTCCTTCTCGAATTAAAAATCATAATCAAATTTCTTATTTTCTTCTTTGCATTCCTTATGAACATGTTAAAGCTTACTACAGTTCCAAAAAATAACTTTGGACTTTCCAAGATATTTAGATCTCCCCCTGGACTTGGATTTTTCATGCTTCTCATTTTTGTTTCCTTTTTCCTTAAGTCTTCCATGAACATTTAGGGCCTCCTTGGTAGTGATGGATACCTTCCTCCTCATCCCTTCAAAAAGAAAAGAACCCACCACATCTTCAGTCTTCAAAATTACAGAAGTAATCTCAATAGCCATAACAATAAAATCCCATGAATAAGGAAAAGAAATAAGAAAGATTTGGCATTTTTATTCCTCATCCATTTTGACACCAACTGATACCAACTCATCCACTAGCATATTGAATTCTTCTAGGTGATTTTTGATTCATCCACCCTCTTCAATTCTCAAGGAATACAACCTCTTCTTCAAGAAAATCTTGTTCACTAAATATTTGGCCTGATACATCTCACCAAGCTTCTTCCATAGTTTCTATGTAAAGGTCTCCTCATGGACATTAACTAAAACATATTTTTCCAAGAACAATCTAATTAGATACTTGGATTTATAGTACATAACATCATATTGAGCATTATGAGTAGGATCTATAGGCCTTGAAACATTCTCATCAACAAACATCCCATAGATCTCGATCTATCAACATATCCTCCATCTTCAACTTCCACATTTCAAAATTATTTCCAAAAATCTTATCCACCTCTATTTTCCTTGATGAACTTGACATCTAAAAATTCCTACAACAAGATCACAATATTTCTTCTACACAAGCTCCCACTCAAATCTAGATTAGTTCAAAAAAACCAACCCACAATTGAAACCAAAGGTGACCAGGCTCTAATACCACTTGTAAGGAAGCTAAGGTAGTGAAACAGCTTCCTACATTAATCTTGAGAGGAGAATAATGCAAAAAATTTACACATCTTTAATAGTTATAGAAACTTAAACAAAAATAAACATAAATATCATGCATACCATGATAGAGCAATTTACGTGGGGAAAACCCTTTCGGGAGAAAAATGTCACACTCCAAAAGTCGCCCAATATATTATTTATAAATAAAAAATATTACAATATACTTGCAGAGAAATATTCTCATAGGAATCACCACTCAGAGATCTAAAGACAATACGACTGCTATCATACTGCTAAAATACATCACCATCTCTCTTCCATCGTAGTACAACACCGTCATAAAATAGAAATAAATTATAGGGCAAGACATGCCAACAAAATATCCACCATTAGATCTAAAATATAATAATTAACAATCTAGATTTACAATGTATCATTTATATAATGCATTTCGACCATTTTAGGAGTTTCTTGAAAAAGTCAACAAAAAATTGTTTACGTGTGCATCCCACTCTCTCCCCTTGCTTCCATTGTATATTACGCCTATCAGTGTAACTAGGAAAAATATATGTTCATATATATATCCTATCAACAATAACCTCTATGTAATTGCAAGGTTGAGACACATTTTACCAACAAATTTAAGATCCATTGGTCAAAGCCAACAAGTTGAAATTCATGTTTGAGTAAAATATTGCTAAGATATCCTTTTATGGATATTCAAGTAAGAGCAATATATAAAATATTTTCTCCTTTGTTTTTCCATTAGATAAAAAAATATATATTATATTCATGGATTGAAGAGATTCATTTAGTAATTTAATTTCCCATCAATCCTTAGTCCTTGATGGATATTTGAATTGGGTTAATACTTCATAAGGCATAGAGTGAGGATGAATGCTTTTTTATTGTAACTTGACAAATATAATTTAGATTTTGATAAGAGAAAGTATTGAAAGAAGGGAATTTTGTTAGATTAGATGTGTAATGACGGAAATTGTACTGCCTTCTTGAAGGTAGGGAACTTTCTTCTTTAATTTGGACCTACTCTAGTTCCCCTACATTAATTACCCTTTAATTCATCATTAATAGTTCCCTAAGACCCATTATTTCGGATCACGAGACTTATTGCAGCTAAAAACTTGACAAAATCATCAAAAACATCAGAAATTCCAAAAACCCACCTTGAAAATCTAGGTTGGGACTCATATGCCACCTTGGTTGTATGAGTCCTACTAGGTGGGACCCATACACCAGGGTTGGCATATGAGTCCCATTTGGGGCTTTTTTAAGGTGTGCGAGAAAATTACCTTTTTAATTTAATTTTTGGGTTGATGTTGGCCTTTGATATCTGAATAATGGTAAATTAGGTGTAAATGAATATATAAGCAAGCTCCTAAGTCATTATTTCATCTAAGCAAGCATTTTCAAGAGCAATTTCAAGATCCAAGCATTTAAAGTCTTCAAGCATTCTTTCACAAAAGTATTCAAGTTTCAAAAGCAAGCAAATTTGAAGTCTTGGAGCAGAATTAGAGTGTTTTTGTAGGTCTTCAATCTCACTTTCATTCAAGAGCTAGTATTTTCAAGAGTTGATCATGGTTGTCTATGGTGAATCATGTTGGATTCTAGGTTGGGGAGATGCAACTAGCCATCAAGCCAAGCCTAATGACTTGTTTCCTAAGTGATTCCATCCTCCATTATCACTCTACATTTAGCCTTTAAGGAAGGTACAAGCATTATTAATGCTCATTTGGGTGATTAGAGATCTCTCAAAGTGAGTCATTCATCTTCATATTTCATTCATGCATCTCATTCTTGCACATTAGAATAGGGTTGCATTGAAATTCAAATTTCCTAATCTTAGACACACTTAAGGTTAGGGTTTACATTCTTATTTACATACATATTTCATTATTTCTATCAAGGTTTGATTACCAAACTAGGGGTTTGATTGAGGCAAAACATCCATAAGCAAATCAAATCTATACTCTATTTTGTGGGCATTTTTACAGATTTGGATCCACAAATCAATTTGGGAGAAAAGAGTAGGTGTTGAAATGCAGATCTGAAATTTGAATTCCTAAAAAAGCAGAACAAGATTCATACACTAGAAGGGGTGTATGAGTCCCACTACTAAATTTTTTCAAGATTTTTGAAAATTTAGATACCCTTTTTCTAGAAACCTATTCCTGTGTAGAAATCCTAAACTAGGACTGATATGCCCAAACTGGTGTATGATTCCCAATAGGTCAAAATTTCAAGATTTTAAGTGTTTCAAAGCTCATTCTTGCCTCCTTCAGGTTTCCAGGTGCACACATTTCATCTTGTAGCTTTTCGTTCTAGTTTTCATGCATTTATAGGTCATTTAATGAAATATTACATCGTATTAGGGTGAGGTATTTCATCTTGCATTGCATTTGTTTTTCCAAGCCCTAGCTTGGTGGTGAACCCCTCATTAGTTTACAATCAAGCCCTAGGACAACCCTATTACAAGATCTCTTTCTCCTTTACATTGATATATCTAGGGTTATCCTTTAATGAAATAATTGGAAGTGGGTGTGCTCTATGTTCAAAACCATACAAAAGCATCCTAGATCCCATTTTCTATCATTTCAAGATGGTAGACACTATTTAGTATAGTTTGATGTTATATCTCAATTGAACATTATAGATGCCACTATGGGAACTCAAAAACATGTTAATGAGGGAAAATGTTAAATCCTCCCAACTAGGGTTTTCCTTCTAAACTAAGCAATAGATCATATTATGGTTATTATTTTTAGAATGTAGAATAAAGAGATTAACTTTGAATATAAAGAAAAAAATGCAATGGAAAATTTATTTGGAAATTCTAAAAGTTTGATTGCAATATAAAATTTCAATTTCTTTGACCTAATAAGAAGAAATTGTATGAGTGCATTGCATGTAGTATTATCAAGACCTACAATTGCTTCCTTTTGAGAAGACTAAATAAAGGGGTTTGCAATACCTTGAAAGTGTGGAAGAATTTTTTGAAAGACATCCCTATCAAAGTGTCTGACAACCTAATATTAAATACATCCTAGATGATAATACTTATCCCTTTGGCTATAATCTTTCACCCTTGAATAAAATAACTATGGATATCTATATGTAGCTACTTCCAATACCAAATTTTATTTCAACATTTATATTTGAATAAAAATAATTGTAATTAATCATTGTTAGAGTATCAATCATAGACATTTCCATTAATAGGCTAAATTGATGGTGACATAAGAGAATAGTGCACTTAGTAACAAAATATCAACCTACCTTTTATGTGTTGACAAAAGAGATTTTTTTTTCAAATACCCTTTTTACGAACAATATTAATAATCTTGAAGCCAATTTTCTCACCCACACTTAATTTTAATTTCTCTATAAGTTTATCTAAGTTTTTTTATTAAAAGGGTTATCATAATTTTAAGATTTTAAATTCATCTAAGATGATTTCTTAATCTATTTCACTTATCTACCAATAGTGTGTGAAAATTATGGGATGGTACCATGGTAATGGAAAAAGTGTCCCTTTACTTTTCCTTGCTTGTTAGGGCCCTCCTTGTTAAACTAAGCTTAATGTTGCCTTGATTTAGTGTTGTAATGTGTTTGACACATTCACATTGGTTCTTGGGCCCTTGTGCACCAATGAACTTAAATGGTACCTTATTAAAGTTTTGTGAAGTGTTGTAACACACTTTCACACTTTTCTAAGGTTTTATTAATTAACTAAACCTAATAAACCTATTTTTAACTAAAATGTGCCTTAATCATACCTTATTTAGAGTGTTGCAACACACTTTCACACTTTTCTAGGGTTTTCATTAATAATTGGGCTTCTTTATGCTTTAATTGGCCTTATTTTGCATCCACAAGCCTCATTTAATGCATCTTCTCAAGGATAATCCTAACATAAACCAACATCAAATCATAATTCTAGTGATTTTAGGTTGTGTGGCCTAGATTTGGTGGTCTGGGACTCATATGCCATCTTGGGCATATGAGTCCCACCTAGGGTTTTAGGTCTCGATCCCAATTTTGCACCTTTCTAAGAATTTTTGAAATTCGTCCCATAAATTATGCCTAGTTCAACTCATATGCCACCTTGGGAATATGAGTCTTGTGTTTCCCAAAATTAAAATTAATTCAAATTCTTGGTGCAATTTTATCCTCCTAGATCTGATGTCAGCTTGTAGTTTTGTAATTTTAGGATTTTTTGCATAATTAAGTATAAATACAAGTTTCTTGCACTCATTTTACACCTAGAAAGTTAAATGAGAATTCTTATAGCAAGTTTAATTTCACAAGAGAATTCAAGTGTTTACAAGAGCATTCAAGGGAAAAATATCAAGTGTTTTAGAGAATTATTCAAGCATCAAGCATCATGTCAAAGTCTTCATGCATCATGTTTTTTTTTGAGCTAACAATTGTGATGTAGGGTTTCATGATTCAAGCTAGCATTTCATTCAAGATCTATCCTATTCTAGCATAAGTCAAGATATACATCCATTGGAGACATCTCACACATGTTTGCAACACTTTATTGCTAGGTTTTGGTGAGTTACAACATCATATTTTGTTCATTCATCATTCTCCATTCCTATTTCATTGAATTTCAAGGTTTGATTACCACAAGAGGGTTTGACCAAGGAAAACCCCTTTCTAGTAACAAAACAACATTTTTCTCTCTCTTTAATGTGTGGTTTGCAGGTTTAGATTGAAGAAACATTAGAGAACAAGTTTGGAGAAATTTTTCAAAGTGTTTAAAGTTGTCAATGTTGTCACCTTGCATTGGACATACTTGGAGGACTTCTACACATTCCAAATCAAGATTTCAGATCTAGAAATCAATTAGGAAGCACAAAATAGACCTTGAAGACTAGATTCAGACTTTGAAGTTTTATAAAACCCTAACTAGACTAATATGCTATTTCTAGCATATGAGTCCTTGTTTAGGTTAATTTTTAGGTTTTTGTGATTTCAAACACCCATTTTCCAAATTCATGTTTCTACACAAAATCCAATATATAGGACTGATTCACCCAGCCTAGTGTATGAGTCCTAGTCAGCATTAAATTCACTATTTTAAGCATTTTAGAGCTTCATCAAGCCATCTTCAAATTTCCATGTGCACACATTTCTTCTTTTAGCTTGTTATTATGATTTACATGCATTTGTAGGTCATTTAGTTAAAGATTGCATCATATTAGGGTTAAGCATTACATCTTGCATTGCATTTGTCTTTCCAGGTCCTTACTTGGTGGTGAGCCCCTCATTAGTTTACAATCAGCCCCAAGGACAACCCTATTGCAAGGTATTTTTTTCTTTTTGCATTGAAATCTCTAGGGTTATCCTCAAATGAGATAATTGGAAAGTTGGTTTTCTCTATGTCGTAAACCATATGAAAATACCCACCCTTATTTTCAGTTGTCTTGTGTACAAATAAATGTGTTTTAGAAGGATAAACCATTAGGCACATTTGAATGAAGTCCCTTCATGTAAAAGCATAATCCCTAACATGTGTAAATAAGGTTGGAGTGAAGGTGGAGGATTCAAGTAAATTAATTCTTTTTTTATAAATGATACACATTCAAAAACCTAATAGGAAGGGAATTTGAACTAAAATAAATTAATTTGAAGGTAATTATGTTTTTTTCTTCCTAAAAACTTGGATTTTATAAAAAATATGATTTAAAGAATAGTTTGGACCATCAAATAAAATTACCACGGAATGATATTTTGCAATATAATAGCCCTCATTTTAGGCTTTCTAAAATTGTAATTTCTAATTAATTTTACTTTTTAATTTTATAAGGATTGTATTCCTTCACTAATTAAAGGTCTTAATTCAATACATGATGAAATAAATGTAGAAAAAACATGTGTCATGTATATTCATATCCTGATTTCAAAAATATGGATATATATAAAACTATACATTATGGAATAATATTACTATAAATTAATTAATCTATTTATAAGAACTTATGAAATCATCTTATTTATAAAATATTTTTTATGTTATGGAATAATATCACTCATTAAAAATACTACAAATTATAAAAAATATGTTCTTAAGAAATTTTTATAAAATGAGATAAGATTTTAATAAAAAATTATGTTTAAAATATACAATCAAATATAGAAAATAATTACTCCAAACCATCTTCAAAATTTTAATGGTTATCATTCTATCAACAATAGATAGTTAAAATTTAATTAAACATGTTGATTTGAATGACCTACATGGCCTAAGAGTTAAAGATAATGTTATGGGATCACCCCTTTTATAAAGATAAAGTATGATGAGCCCATTCCAATTCTATGTGATAACACAAGTGTTATCAATATTTCCAAGAATGTAGTGATGCATTCTAGAACCAAGCACATATCAATAAGGCATCACTTTCTGAGAGAGAAGGTTGTTGAGAAAGAAGTAAAATTGGATTATGTACCTACAAAGGATCAAATTGCAGATATTTTCACAAAGGAATGCAAAGGATACATTTAAGTATCTTTGATAGAAGCTAGGGGTAATTGCACCTCCTTCTTGCTAGATGCATAGTTGGTGCATCTCTCTAGGGGGAGTAATTCAAGTCATATCCTTTTTTCTTAGACTGATGGTGGCTACCTCTCAGGGGGAGTAGGAAGTGGTTTTTGCTAACAAGGGAGACTATAAGTTGTTTCAAAAACAAGAGAATATACATCAAAGGAGGAGAGTTTAAAGAGGAAAATTTGTGCTTGAAAAGGGAGAGAAATTCCATTTTACCTTTTTCCTTGATATCAAATGGGGAGAAAAAGATGTGTACCTAAGGAGGATAGAGATTGTGCTCCAAAAAGAATGAGAGGATAGTTTTTCCATCAATAAAAAACATGGATATTGTTGTAGATTGATAAGTTGGGTTATCATTGATGTCAACAGTATGCTTGAGTTTTTTGCAATGTGGTTGTCATTGATGCAAGAGAGTTGTTGATGTAAAAGAGTGTTGTAGTTTGATTGTTTAGTTGCTAGAGTCTCTAAGAAATGCTCCACATTTCTCCGTTGATGATGCTTTGATCTTGTGGTTTGGAAAGTGTCTTTATGATGTTTTAGGAAACATTTGATCTAAGTTTGAATTCATTTGGGTTCTAGAAAGATGTGTTTGTGAGTGAAAGTTTGAAGTCTGTGTTGTCTCTGTGAAGATTCTTTTAGAGGTGTAAAGGTTGGCTTTGCATTCCTCCATGTTTGTATATATGATTGTGTGAATCAAAAGAAAAAAAATTGATATTGTGAAGGTCTTATATCCAAATTTTCATATCATTTGTCATTTTGTAGAGAAATTTTGAAGTGACAATGTTTAGGGCTATGTTATCTGATGAATGATTTCAATATCTATTGGCTTGCACCAACTTGTTACTACATGAAGTTTTGAAATGGCTATATGAGAGTGTTCTAGTGCATCATGTGATGGTTTTTTTTGCTCCACAAGATGTTTTTTGGATTCTCTAGAACATGCTATGATCTAAAATGAAGGTGTTGTTGGGTTACACTTTTTTTCAGGCCAACTAGGGTATGTTGAAGGTGTGTGCCACAAGTTCAAGGTTATGTGGATTATTTGAAGTGTTTGAAGGTTTTGTATGGGTCATGTTGACTCATCTGGGAGAAGCACAAGAAATGTTTCATCTTTCATATATGTAACACCAATATTGTGAAGTTCAACATACTTCATGTTTCATGTTTTTTTACTTAAGGCCAGCCTATTTTGTATTTACGAAGCATGTAGATGATTTTTATTGATGATTTAAGGTGTGAAGATTATTCAGTACCAGGTTAACCATGTGTTGGAATCCACAAGGAATGTTCCTCTTCCTGGTGTTGCTTGTAGTCTTTTGGGTCTTTCCATGTACATGTTTCATATTATGTTTCTTTATCTTTGGCCAACTTACAAATGTAATAATTCTTTATTGTAGATTGATATGTGAATATAATCAATACAATATCATGTATATATTTTAAACCTATTTGATCTAGGTCTGGGCTATCAATGATGATAGTGCAATGCATTATGATAATTATGTAAGCAATTGAAAGAGAAAGAGTAGAATTTGTAGGTCTCATCTGGATTCAATTTGATCATATCTCTATGGTAGAAGGGAAGTGCAGAGTGTGCCTAATTATTTGTTGGAGGTAGTGAGCCAAAAGGAAAGCTTCTTGAATGTTGAAAGCAGTGAGCTAATAAGCTATAAAGAAGGCATTTGTAGAAGTGACAAAGCAAAATTACAATCATCATGAAGAGAAGGGAAAATGAAGAATTACAATCATTGAAAGGATTGAGCCTAATTGTTAGTTTCAGATAGTGTAGGTAATATCATTCTATAATCATTCCTAAGTTTGTTCTCAGAATGGGGATTTGTAGCATCCATGGGTTGTAGCCCTAAGAAAAAATTTGTAGGGAGTTGTATCTTCCTTGGGAGTGACCCTAAAACCTCTTTTTAGGGAGTGGTTTCTTCCTTGGATTGTAGCCCTAAAATAAATTTGTAGTTTTTATTCATTTGTGAGGTGATTAAAACAATTTATTCTAGTAGAATTCATCACCATGGTTTTTCCCCTTTGGGGTTTTCCATGTACATCTGGTGTTGTGTTGTGTTGTGCATTTTTTCTATCTTTCATGTTCTTGATTATGTGGTAGATTTTGAAGTTTCTTTTCATCTAGAAGTTTTGAGATATGAAAGAATACTAATTCACCCCCCAATATTCTTTCGTATGTTCAAAAATTGGTATCAGAGCCTAGTTACTTAAAGAAAAATTATAACATTTTGAGGAAGAATCGTGAGGGCACAAGAAGGATCTCACAAGGTGCCTAGTTTTGATGGAAAAAAATTCACTTTCTAGAGATTCTAGATGGAAACCCATCTTTCATCTTTTGGGTATGGTGTTTGGAAAAATGTCAAAGATGGATATATTGTTGAAAACTTGGAATACTAAGAGGGGGGTTGAATCAATATTCTATTAAACCATTCAAACATTAGCCATCCAATTATAAAAGCACATTCAATTGATATAAGCAAGGAAAGCATTCAAAACATCCACAACATCACTTAACACATGAACACCAAGATTTTTTATGTGGAAAATGCAAAATGGGAAAAACCACAGTGAGGGTTAGCTCACAATATATTATATCCAGATATAGTATATTATAGAAGTTCTCACTACAGGTGCTCACTACCCACAACAAAAAAGATAAAAGAAACAAAGAGTGGCTTATAGCCTATTTGAATTGATACAAATGCATTTACTATATGATAGATTATAGTTCCAATGAAGTACAATATCAATATTTACATTGATCTAGATCAATCCCCTACTCTACTCTGTACTCACACACCTTGCAACACAGTTCACACACATGTAGGTGGCACACCATACATTTCATCTATCTCTCTTCACTCGCTCATCAATGTAAAACATTGAAATCAATTCACTATATATATCCACATCAAGTGTAACATCAATTAGGTTGGCCTAATTATATGTAACACAAAAATTAAACTTGTAGCCCCAAAAACATTTCATCTGATCTTCGTGTTATAATTGAAAATTCAAATAACCGTAACATAGGTCGAGATGGACCTATATTAGATCTTACATAATGTTGATGGTGTTTTCTGCACAACAACTTAGATAGAATATGATATTCTATCTCTCTTGAAAGGTAAATCTCTATCAGCAAACCTCAAGAGATAATCCCAAGGTCTGTAATGTCAAGTCTTGAAAATGCAAAAACAACTCAGTGTTAAATGTGAAAATGTTGGTAACCATGAAGGGCCTTACAAATGAACAATACTAGAAGCGTATTGTCATAGATGTAACAATATGGTGATGCTTTCAATCCTAAAACTAACCCAAATTCAAAGAAATAGCAAAAGAGAAAGGGTTGAAAGGGATTTTAAACTAACTCTTAAGATCAATCACAACAATGATGAATGTTGCAAATGCACATATCCCCAATAAAACCAATCTCTTCTTGATCAAGGACAAGCCCACAACTTTGAAGAAATGGTGCAATCTTCCAAGGAAACTAAAAAAATTTAGACTATGAATATTCATTCACATACCCACTAACTGGCACAATGTAAACAACAATCCACAGTTGAACTGAGCACAAAATAAAGCCTAGACTAACTTTACACAACAATATACAATCAAAAAATTGCTAAAAGTATGGATCGGAGATCAATCAACATCATTAACATTTCACCATTATCATGAAAGAACTGAAATCTAACATCTAACATTTGAGAATCAAGAACAAGAAACCATGAACTGTTAAAGTGTAACACAAAGCTTTCCAAATCAACAATCCAATTGCATTAACTTCTCCAGCATTACATAAGAATTTCTAGTCTCTCTCCTCTCCTACAGCTACTATCTTGTAGAATCTAACTCCTAATTTAGCCAATTCTAGCTTTCTACATCTTCTAAAAAGCTATTCTAACCTAGTATCACCTCTTACAAATGAGAAGGAACTGGCCTTTTATAGAAAATTACATTTTGAACCAATGGTTAGGATTTAATTCATCCAATGGCTGCAATTTCACTTCTAAAAGCATCAAGCTATTACATTTAATTTGGGAGCTCATGGTACATCATCATCCAATTGCATAAAAGTAGTTACATCATGGAACAATGAGAAAACAATATTATCCCAGCTTGTCATTAATGAAAATTCTGATTGGATGGTGAAATCAGCTTCACATGTCATCCAGAAACTCCTTCCAGTTGTAGACAGTTTGGGCACAGATTCTTATGCAGCCCCCACTTTTAATATTTGAATTGAACTCTTCCAGATTTCCCTCTTGGCACAAATCCATATGCAAGTTCCCCTTTTGATTTATTTAATCCTAAAAAATAAATACAAATCCATATGCAAGTCCCCCTTTTTTATGGAAACTTTCCATTTTTGGAAATTTTTATTTTCAAAATTTTGTCTCCATCTCAAGATTTCCATTTTGGGGAAAAAATTGGAAAAAAAAATATTTTTGGAAAATTTTGGGATTTTGAGGGGGTCTTGGAATTTTCCAAAAATGAGAATTTCGGGATTTTGAGGGGGTCATGGAAATTTCAAGATTTTCCATCAAGGACGAAAATACCCGAATTCCCTACAAGGTCAAAATCCCCTAAACCTCACAACACTTTTTCTAGAAGGAATTTTCAAAGACTTCAAAAAGCAACCCAGCCTAATTTTTCATCCTCTATCCATGGGTACAAAAGAGATTTACATATAACATTGAAAATTCACTTCAAAATCCCCATTTTTGAATTCCAAGATAGGTGAATTTCGCCTAGAGCCTCAAAATATTGCCTCCATCAAACCCAGTCTAGACTTAATCCTAAAATAACCTCCCAAGAAGAGAAAAACCAAAAAATTGACCAAGCAAAGAGGAAAATATGCAAAAGAAAAAAAAGAGGGTCCTTTCCTTTGATGGGGCATGTGTGCTAAAATTGCACAACACATAAGATAAAAACACTTATTCATTCTTTGTGAAACATCAAACGTGTTAGGTTGGCCCCAAATAAGACGGTCTAACCAACAAACCTTTATCTGTACACCAAATTCACACTACGTGGACCTCAACACATGATTCCACCTAGAATTCCTACTCAATTGACATCTGGTAGCTTATCTTCAACATCACAAAAAAAATAGATTCATCCATAGAGGAGTGTGAAATCTCCCATATGGACACACTATACATAAAATGACTGTATTATACTAGACAAAACTCTATCATTCATATCTCCAAAAATAATTTTTAAAACAATATGAAATATTGGATTTAGAATCGTCTAGCAACCACAAAAATGGTTACAATCGTAGAGAAAAATCTTCCTTTACTAAGTGGTGTAGACCCAAAAATGGATACATTATAACCCCGAATAGATAGTTCTGATACTTTGTTTAATTTCTACATCACTACACTCTTCAAACCAACTCAACCTACATAAATGTCTTCCATAATACATCTAAAACATTTTAGGATGATCCAAAACAATGTTTACATCAAGGACAACATTGTATCCTACACTATGCACATACCATGCTCATGTTTCATGTACTACATCATTAATGACAATCTCCAACAATCTCCCCCTTTGTCATTGATGGCAACATGTTCTCCAACACTCTCCAAAAACTTCCCCTTATTTTATTGAAACAATTGAAAAAGGGGATGGGTGTTTTCGTATGTTTTAGGACATAGAGAAAACCCACTTTCTAATTAATCTCATTAGAAGCTAACCCTAGAGATCTCAATGAAAAAGAGAAAGAGACCTTGCAATAGGGTTGTCCTAGAGGCTGATTGTAAACTAATGAGGAGTTCACCACCAAGTTAGGACTTGGAAAGACAAATTTAATACAAGATGTAATGCTTAACCCTAATATGATGCAATATTTAACTAAATGACCTAGAAATACATGTGAAACAAAATAACAAGCTGAAAGAAGAAATGTGTGCACCTGGAAATCCAAAATTGGTTGGGTAGAGCTCTTAAATGCTGAAAACAGTGACTTTAATGATGACTGGGACTCATACACTGGGTTGGGTGAATCAGTTTCAGGTTTGGATTTATGTGTAGATACATGAATATGGAAAATGGGTGTTTGAAACTGTAAAAACCTAAAAAAATGACCTAAGCTAGGCCTCATATGCCAAAACAGGTGTATCAGTACAATTAGGGTTTTCTAAAACTTCAAAGTATAAATCTAGTCTTCAAGGTTTTATCTATGCTTCTCAATTGATTTTGGGATCTGAAAGCCTAATTTGTAACTTGTGACAACTTTGAAAACTTTAAACACTTTGAAAAATTTCTCCAAACTTGCTCTCCAATGTGTCTTCAATCTAAACCTACAAACTACACTCTAAAGAGAGGAAAAAATCATGTTTTGTTAGTAGAAATGGGTTTTCCTTGGTCAAATCCCATTTTAGTAATCAAACCTTGAAATGCAATGAAATAGGAATGGAGAATAATGAATGAACATAAAATGATGTTGCAACTCACCAAACCCTAGCAATAAAGTGTTGCAAACATGTTTGAGATGGCTCCAATGGATATAGATCTTGACTCTTGCTTGAATAGGATAAATCTTGAATGAAATGCTAGCTTTAATCATGAAACCCTACATCAAAATTATTAGCTCAAAAACAAACATGATGCATGAAATCTTTGACATGATGGTTGATGCTTGAATAATGCTCTAAAACACTTGATAATCTACCCTTGAATGCTCTTGTGAACTCAAACTTTCTATAAGGATGCTCATTCAACTTGCTAGGTGTAAAATGAGTGAAAGAAACTTGTATTTATACTTAATTATGCAAGAATTCTCCAAATTGCAACACCACAAGCCAACATGATATCTAGGAGGATAAAATCTTGCCAAAATTTTGAATTAATTTTAATTTTGGGCCACACGGAACTCATATGCCCAAGGTGGGGTATAAGTCCCATTAGGCATAATTTATGGGACCATTTTCAAAAATGCTTAGAAAGGTGTGAAATCAGGCTCAGGACCCAAAACTCTAAGTGGGACTCATATGCACTAGGTGGCATATGAGTCCCAGATCACTAAATTTGGGCTACACAACCTAAAAACACTAGAATTATAGTTGGATGTTGATTTGTGTCGGGATTATCCTCAAAAAGTTGCATTGAACAAGGCTTGTGGATGAAAAATAGGGCCAATTAAAGCATAAAGAAGCCCAATTATTTATGAAAACCCTAGAAAAGTGTGAAAGTGTGTTACAACACTTTAAATAAGGAATGACTAAGGTTAAAAAGAGGTTTATTGGATTTTGTTAATTAATAAAACCTTAGAAAAGCGTGAAAGTATGTTACAACACTTCACAAGAGTTTAGCAAGGAATCATTTAAGTTCATTAGTTCACAAGGGACAAAGACCTAATGTGAATGTGTCAAACACATTACAACACTAAATCAAGGTAACATTAAGCTCAATTTTACAAGGAGGGCCCAAACAAGCAAGGAAAAGTAAAAGGGATACCTTTTCCATTGTCACATTTATCCCCCACTTTAGTGAGAGGATGAACTTGCTTCAAACTCACACTAAAGTAGACAAACAAACATCAAGAGGGGTCCAAGTGCACCAATGTCAGTAATATAGGATGACAACAATCAAGAGGGGTGATGAAGCCCCTAGGATCAAGATCCCATGGAAAACCAACATAGGCACAAAAGAACACACATGATAATGATATAAAGAGCAATAACAAGGAACAAGCATACACTGCCAAAGGCCAAATAGAAGAATAAAGGAAAAATATGGGTGGATCAAGTTTCAACCATTTTTCCATCTTGATGTGGATTGGATCTAGGTTTCTTTTTCAAAAAAATGCATGCTCACTCTAAGGCAACAAAACTTTAGGCTGTCCACCGGGTGAGAAATACAAGAAGGTGAGACACATACACACATGGATGGTATGCGCTCACACACACACATGAGTGGATAAGGGAAATTCATGCCTCATATCATCTTCTTTTCAAGCCATACCAAAGTTATACTGCCTGATAACTTTGATAAGGTGCCACACAAAAATGAGCTTCGAGCTTCATGAGGCAAGAAAAGCTTCGTATGCTTGGAACTCATGAACAAAAAAGATGGCTCCACAAGCATGCAAGGTGAATTATGCAAGATGGCCATATAACTGAAAATGAAAATAAAATAATAAGGAATGTTCAAAGGATTATTGCTTAGTTCATGTGAGGTTTTTACCTAGGGGAAATTATGCCTAATGTCTCCAAGAAAGGACCAATCAAAGAATAGAAGATTCACAACCTAGGGGATACAATGTGTCACATCAAGCCACTAAGAGGAATGTAATATTCTTAGAGAGATCAGGCTCTTGAATTAAATCACACCCAATGTCATCCACAAAGAGAAAAATGCATCATATGAAGCAAAAAGGCTACACCATGAACCATACAAAAGAATAATTCCAATGTATGACTCCACTTTAAAGAAATTGCTAAACACCATGCTATGAGCAATTGCTTTAAAGTAGAAAATGATGAATTTAAAAAAAATAGAAGACATGAGATCCAACTTGGAGATCCCTATGTCAAGTCACATGTTTCCAAATGAAGCTACATCATGCAAGGAGAAAAGAGAGGGGTTGCCCCCAAAAGTGAAAATCCAAACACATAAGAGATCTATGGATTTGTGGTCAATATGTTCTTGCTACAATGTTTTTAGAGAGCTCAAAACTGTCATAATTCCCCAAATACACATAGAACTAGAAGAATGACACAAAGAGAGAAAAAAAAATGAAAAACCGTTTGGGTCAACATGGAAGAGACCTAAATTTCTCAATGCCTTGCGTCATCCTCAAAAGGAAAACACAAGACAAAGAAAAGATAAAAGAAAATCTTTTGGGTCAACATGGAAGAGACATGAATGTCTCGATGCCTTGCATCACCCCCAAAAGGAAAACACAAGACAAAGAAAAGGTGAAAGAATTATTTTTGGGTCAATATGTAAGAGACATGAATGTTTTGATGCCTCACATCATCCCCAAAAGGAAAACACAAGAAAAAGAAAAGATAAAGAAAAATATTTTGGGTCAACATGGAAGAGACATGAATGTCTTGATGCCTTGTGTCATACCCAAAAGGAAAAAACAAGAAAAATGAAAATATGTATGACATAGAGAAAATAAAGGTACAAATAGAGGAATGCCGCAAAGAGAGAGAGAACACCAAACACAGCATCACAAAGGATTACATCACACACATGCAATCACACCAAAGAAAAATAAAAAACAAATAATTAAAAAGATTAGTAAGGCACATGCGAGTCAACCTAAAGTGGGTCGTCCACATCCCAATCATGCTCATTATATGCCAAAGGCAGGAAACTAGCCAAAGGGACAATAGCAAGTGTCAAACTAGGGTCATTACCAAATTCATCACCCTTCCTAGGAGGATTGCCATTTAAGCTCATGGAAGAGGAAAACAATGTGTTCAATTCATTATGCACCTCCTCATTAATTTTAATAATCTCCTCATCATCATCTAAATTAATAGCAATAGGAGGGTGAATGATAATTTCCAAAGAAGGCTTTAACTCTTGTTGCATTTGCATTATAGGATCTTTTTGTTTTGAGGAGGGGGTAGACTTATCATGCATTTATTCAGTCAAGTTTGGATCTAGATTTTCTTTGTTTATTTCCTATGAGCAAGGGCACTATGTCTACACCTATGCTCTCTAGCACCTCTTTTTCTTTTAGTTTAGTTTCCAGTTGTGTTTGTCTAGGCATGGGTTGATCAACCATAGGTTTATTTTCTTCCTTAAGAGGAGTAATGGAAGGAACCATGGGAGGTTGTTCAACCACTTTCTCTTTGACTTTGTAAAAAAAAATTATTTGAGGAGGCATTATAGGACTTTTTTATTTGTCTCTTGGTCTTTTTTAGGAAGTAGATGAAGGTTCTATCTTAGGCTGGTCTTAGTTATTTGGAATTTCTTTAGGTTAAATCATGGTTTCATCAAGGATGGTAGACTTAGTTGTAGGTTGAGGCATGTTTTAGAGGGATAATTCTGATATTTTCTTTTCCTTGAACTTTTGATAGGATTTTAAAATGAAGTCTATGTTAAGTTTGATAGGTTCTATAGGCTTGGGGAAAAAGAAATCTAATGAAAAGTTTCCATGGGAAGACAAAGGGTTGAAGCCACTATGATGGAAACTAAAAATTTCATTTTTGAAGGAAAAATTTAAACATTTATGTACAATCGAAGGGACTACATTCATAGAGTGAAGCCATGGATATCCTAGCTTTACATGAAATTGGTCTGACTACGAGATGATGGAGAATGAGATATCTGATGTTTTTGGTCCTATTTGTAAAGGTAGAGTGATTGATCCCATCGTAGGGAAAGTGAAACCATTATGTGTTTTGATCCATGCTTTCGGTTTATCATATATGTCTTGATAGAGTTCATGCAGAAGTAATAATTCCTCAGTGATCACATTCTCTCCTCAAATGAGATCTATTAATATCCCATTAGTAGGCTTTGTTACAGGTTTGTCTAGCTCTGTAAATAGGACCATCGAGTGCATGTCTAAGTATATCTTGTGAGGATAAAGCAATCTCAAG
The DNA here is from genome assembly GCA_007258455.2 of Sequoia sempervirens. Lineage (NCBI taxonomy): Eukaryota > Viridiplantae > Streptophyta > Pinopsida > Cupressales > Cupressaceae > Sequoia > Sequoia sempervirens. The sequence goes on along the minus strand of VDFB02281492.1, from coordinate 425,982,039 downwards.
AGGCTTTTTAGTTCATCCCTTATGAGGAATGACATCTATCACTCCTACCATATCATCCATAGGATAACTATCTATAGGATCATGGGGCATGTGCAGGATCATGGTATGCCAAACAGGCCCTTAAGTGGCAAAAAATTCAGAAAAATCAGTGTTAGGCAACTTGACGTAAATATTTGAATAAGTTATCTATATTATTTCAAAAATATGTAAGAATAGAATTTATAGAAAATTGAATGTAGTTTCTAAAATACTAGGTTTATTTAAAAATAAATAAAATCTATTCGGTAATTTGAAATTTCAATGCAGAGTACTTAAATTTCAAAAAATAAGAAGTGTCCGTCTGACCACCCTAACCATAATAAAATGATAATATTTTTTTGTAAGATTTTATATATAAGTAGAGGACTCATGTCCGGATGTGATGCATATTTTTTTGTAATTTTTTCCAAGTAAATAATTAATTATGAATTTTTTATTACAACTTTTAGAAAATATAAAAACTCGTCTGTTTCCACCTTAACTTGGTCAAAATTCATGAAATTTAATTTTTCTTTTTTTAATCCTATATTATGTAAAGCATAGAATGTGACGCATGTTTTGGATTCAAAAAATGATACCGCTTGAAAGTTATAGATGTTTTTCAATCAGCCTATCAGATCGACTTTAGTCGTAATTCTAATAGAAATGAATAATAATTATTTATTAAATTCAAATTAAATCATAATTTATATTTTTGGAAAGCTGAGAATCTCCTCTAAAAACCCTTTTCATTTCATTAATTTTGGGTGAAAAAAAAGTCGTCAGCCACATACCCTACAAATATTGCCACTTTTTGGCATACCATGATCCTGCACATACCCCATGTTGAATACTATCATTGTTATCATCATTTGTATCAACATTCATCACATCATTCTTTGTAGTTTTGCTAGATTTGACAAATGAAATGTTATGATTGGGCATAGGGTTGGTAAAAATTTGCAATTTTTGGTTAGGAGGGGAAATGAACCTATTTCCTTGATCACTAACACTTCTAATAGAAAGATGACCATAATCAATGAGGTCTTGCACAATATGTTTAAGATGCTTGCAATGTTCCTTATCTTTTTCATTTTGTCGGTGATAATGACAGTAAGAATTTGTTCTATAGTTTGTGAGAAATGGTTTATTAGGATCAAGAGTTTTAATTGGAGGCAAGATAATCATTTTATGTTCTGTTGTGACATTGTGTTGTGGAGGTTATTGGGTAAGGGATTCAATTGTCTTTTCAGGTCCCCATAGTTGAAGGGTATCGTGGCTTTAACAACAACTACTTGGTTATTAGCATTCTGAGTTGTTTGTTGAGGAGGATTGAATTGAATGAAACCTTTGTTTTGTTTTCTAAAAGGTTGAGAATTATTTTGGTTTACTTTCTCAGACTTCTCAATACAGCCAGAGGTAGATTTTGCATTATGACTACTAACTTAGTTTTGATAATCACGAATAAAAGTACATTAATGCATGGAGGGAAATTTTATCATAGTAAGTTTGTCTTGTATCTTTCTTTGAAAATTTTCTATGAACATATTTTGAAGGTGAGAATCAGGAACCTTGACATCAATTTCAGAATAAAGCGATTGATATCGTGAGATAAAATCTGTAATCTTTTCTTCTTCTTTTTGCTTGCATCTCATCAAATCAGCCAAGGTAATTTTAGGAGTCATATGAACTTGGAAATGGTTGAAAAATAACTCAACAAGTTCATTGAATGAATTAATTGAATTGTTCGATAAAGAAGAAAACCATTATAAGAAAGTATCCTTCAAGGACCTAGGGAAAATCTTAGCCCAGAGTTTATCATCAAGGACAAATTCACTACATAAGGTGGTATAAGCATTAACATGGTTAGAAGGATCTCCATTTCCCCAATATTTCTCAAATATAGGTACCTCTACACCTTATGGCATTGGTGTTCACAATATCTTTGAGGAAAATGGGCTACTTTTGACATAATATATAGGTGGGCCATTTTGATTTTGGTTGATGGTGGAAATTTATTTTTGAAGGGATGAAATAGATTGGAAGAGTTGATTTATAAGCTGGGTTCATTGCTTGTGTTATGAGATGGAGGTGAAAATGGTGGAGGTGTGTATGTGTTCGAAGTACAAGTGAATGGAATTCTTATAGGTGGTAAAGTGATAGGAGATCTATGGCATGCAATGCCACAAAGGTACACTAGGGATGCTAACAAAAATACCTAAGGAAGGAATCACATTACTAGTCAATTTCAATGTTGTTGTAACTTGAGGGTTGTTATAGGTAGGAATAGAGGAAATTATTATGGGAGGAGGAATTTTAATTTCTCCTTGGTTTGTGAAATTTCTTGTAGGTAAACGACAACTAGTGTTTGAGGGGAAGTATTTTCCAAATATTTGAACTATGTTTTTCACAAGGTCAAGTCCATCTTCACTTTCAAGCATGTGATGAATTTTATCTATGGTAGGGATGGCAGTGGTTTAAATGTTATCATTTTTCACTTGATGTTGTAGGTTTGCTAAATCTTCATCAATTTGGATTATATTTTCTTGTGAAACACTTGCAATAAGCATCACACTACTTGAAGGCATGGAATTGTTAAGGGTGTGGTCCATACCTACTGTACTAGTGTCAATACTAGGAGTGAAAGAGCTAGACAACCAAAAATCCATGATGATTGTGCTATCATAGGATGACATGAGTCTCAAACTTTGTCTCAATACAATAGTATCAATAGGACACAAAATATTCATGCAAGGGATACTAAATGCAAGATAAATGCAAATGCAATATAAGCTAAGGACAATGAAATGAATCGAACAAAAACTTTGTAAATTGAAACATAAGGGTATCAACAACAAATAGGGGCACAAAAATGAAGTTTTAAATTCTCGAAAATGCAATGCAAAATCTACAGTAGGACTAATTCGCCCAGAGGGGCGTATGAGTCCTAGTGGGGGTTTTTTTCAAAATTTTCAAAAATATTCAATTGATTTTTATGCCTTTTATGTTGTATGATGTGTAAACTGAATGAAAGTGTAGATTTTATATGAATTTCAATTATTTGAGATTCAAAAATACAACCTATATGTGCTTTCAGTAATGCAAAAATTAGAAACCCTAGAATGCCAATTAACTAATGCAAACCCTAATACAATGTTAATGAAAGCAAGATCTAGGATAAGAATGCACTCAAAACTAGAATTACAATTTTCTAAATGTAGGTTCACCAAAATGGAAAGGGGCTAGGTGTTTTTGTATGGTTTAGGACATAGAGCAAACCCACTTTCCAATTATCTCATTCAAGGATAACCCTTGAGATCTCAATGCAAAAGAGAAAGAGACCTTGCAATAGGGTTTTCCTAGGGGCTGATTGTAAACTAATGAGGGGTTCACCACTAAGTTAGGACTTGGAAAGAAAAATGCAATGCTAGATGTAATGTTTAACCCTAATATGATGCAATCTTTAACTAAATGACCTAGAAATGCATGTAAAACAAAATAACAAGCTAAAAGAAGAAATGTGTGCACTTGGAAATCTAGAGATGGTTGGATGGAGCTCTAAAATGCTAAAAATAGTGATTTTTCTAATTGAGACTCATATGCTAGGTCAGGTGAATCAGTCCTAGATTTTGGTTTCTATGGAAAAATAGGAATCTAGAAAATGGGTGTCTAAAACTAAAAAATCCTAAAAAATTACCTAAACTAGGACTCATACGCCAAAACTGGCGTATCAATCTAGTTAGGGTTTTCTAAAACTCCAAAGTCTAAATCTAGTCTTCAAGGTTTTCTATGTGCTACCCAATTGCTTTCTGGATCCAAAATGTTGATTTGCAACCTGTAGAAGTCATCCAAGTAGCTCTAATGCTAGGTGACAACTTTGACAACTTTAAACACTTTGAAATTTTCTTAGGTGAAACCCTATTTTGTTAATCAAACCTTGAAATGCAATGAAATAGGAATGGAGAATGATAAATGAAAAATATGATGTTGAAACTCACCAAACCCTAGTAATAAAGGGTTGCAAACATGTGTGGCATGGCTCCAATGGATGTAGATCTTCACTCTTTCTTTAATAGGATAGATCTTGAATGAAATGCTAGCTTGAATCATGAAGCCCTACATCACAATTATTAGCTCAAAAACAAACATGATGCATGAAGAATTTGACATGATGCTTGATGCTTGAATACTTATCTAAAACACTTGATAATCTACCCTTGAATGCTCTTGTGAACTCAAACTTTCTATAAGGATTCTCATTCAACTTTCCAGGTGTAAGATGAGTGAATGAAACTTGTATTTATACTTAATTATGCAATAATTCTCAAAATTACAACACTACAAGCCAACATCAGGTCTAGGAGGACAAAATATCACCAAAAATTTGAATTAATTTTAATTTTGGCCCATAGGGGACTCATATACCCAAGGTGGGGTATGAGTCCCATTAGGCATAATTCATGGGACCATTTCACAAATGCTTATAAAGGTGTGAAATCAAGTTCGGGACCCAAAACCCTAGGTGGTGTATGAGTCCTAAATCAGATCTGGGCCACACAACCTAAAAACACCAGAATTATGATTGGATATTGATTTGTATCAGGATTATCCTCAAAAAGATGCATTAAATAAGGCTTGTGGATACAAAATAAGGCCAATTAAAGCATAAAGAATCCCAATTATTTATGAAAACCCTATAAAAGTGTGAAAGTGTGTTGTACAACACTTTAAATAAGGCCTAATTAATGTTAAAAAACAAGTGTATTTGATTCCATTAATTAATAAAGCCTTAGAAAGGTGTGAAAGTGTGTTACAACACTTCACAACATTTTAGGATGGTACCATTTAATTTCATTAGTTCACAAGGGCTCAAGACCTAAAGTGAATGTGTCAAACACATCACAATACTAAATCAAGGAAACATTAAGCTCAGTTCTGCAAGGAGGGACCAAACAAGCAAGGAAAAGTAAAAGGGATACTTTTTATGTTTCCATAATTACTTTCTCTCCCCCTTTGATACATGTTTCACTCTCCCCCTTTGACATCAATGGAAAAGTGTGCCTATATACACATTTTCTATTTCATTATCAAAACTCCCCTAAATGATTTAATCATATGTATAGTTCTAAAAATTATTGACTCCCCCCAAGTCATATACCAGAGAAAAAATTGCAACTCTAGATGTTCGCACATATACAAGAAATTTTAAAATAGATAGAAGAATACATAAAAGAATGAAATATAAGTCAATTGGAGGTGGTTGACGCCTGCAACTTCTTCAATTGGTCTTCTTAGGCTTGTCTTCCTTGTTCCCATGATTGCTTGGCCTTTGCAAGCAACCTATTTTGCATTTAAAGTTCTAGTAGAAGTTCTCGCTCTTTCAGAGTAGAAGGTATCAGATTCATCTTCTTAACCTTCTCAACACTAATAAGTGCTCTAGAAAAAAATGTGATTTTGGGAATGACCGCATCCCTGACTTCTCCAAACTATAAAATAATAGTTTATTTTTTATCCTACAATTGGAAAATATTCTTGTGACGATCCTCTATGAGATCCCTTGTAGCACATGTGATGTCAATAGTTGGGTTATATGCACTAGAGGTTGTATTCATTTGAGACTTGACAGAGGCCATTTCTTTTCTTATACAAGTTGTGTGGCTCCAATCCACTTCATCCCATAATGCAATAGTGCCTTAGCCTCATCTACACATTCTTCTGCATCTTTCATCAATTCAGAGAACTTCTTATGTGCAATCACACATTTCTCTATGATCTTCAACATTCTCTTGTCATTCAATCTCTTTTCCACTTCCTTATCTACCTCTTCCTTCAATCTAGATTCATATGATTTGAAGAAATCAATTATTATTTTGAGATTATCCATACCAGAGAGAGATGTATCTATGTTTGATCTAGGTATGATCTCATGCAATACCTTTACTACCTCATCAATTACTTCTCCACTCTTTTGATGTGTATCAATGATCTCCTTTCTAGAGGATGCACAAAAAAAGTCTCCCAGGTAAAGCTTGTGAATAGGATATATCTTGTTCAAGACGACATTACCCTAATTCACTGATAAAACTTGCAATAGTTGTGAGGACACAAATGGTTGAAAGTTGGGCTGAATATTCAATAGATTTCTAAGAGAATCTCCAAAGGATCCAGAATATTCACCAAGAGACTTTGTAGTCTTTTTAGCATTTTATTTATCTGTAGTCCTAAATTCAGCTGATTTATCTTTCTCTACATATTTAGATGCATCCTTTTCCTTTTCCTCTTCTTCTTTATGCTCTTCCTCTTTATGATATTCTTCTTGACCAACTTTTTCTTCCTCATGCTTTGCATTAGCATTTGTATTCACTTCCTCTATTTTTTTTTCATCTGCAACATTCCATGTGTTTACCAGAGGATCAAATTCAATAATTTGTACTAGAGAAGAAGATGTATCATTTCCCTTTACAATACCTTCTCTGATTAACACCTCTTCTTCATTTTTGTTTGGTATATACTTCACTTCCAAAGGGATTTTATCTTGTGCAACTTCATCAATAGTATCTTGCTTATGTTGAGCATCATCAGTATGCACTTCTCTTTCTATATTTGGTTCTAGAGCAACAGTATCAACTTTTATTTCTTCCTTAGTCAACAGAAGTAGTCCAAAATTTTGCACAATTTCCTTGACCTTGTCATTAATTTCTTTTTAGATTCTTTCCATATCATTTTGATCTTCTCCCATCAGAATCCTGATTCTTTTCTTAGTTCTCATCTCCATGTTGTATTCAGTGACCAATGTGGCCCTATTATCTTTTGAAAGTACAACACTATCTCTTTCCAAAGCTTCATCTTTCATCCTTTCATACTCCATTATAGCGTCTTCTCTTCTTTTCAATAGCATGTTCCATACATAATCAAGAATATCCTTCTAGATATTCTTCATGTCATCTCCAAGTATAATGATGTGCTTGGCTATGGCTTCAATTATGGTACTTTTTTCTACTTAATCTGCATCTTTGTACAAAGTAGTTATCTCCTTCATCATTTCACTTTGCAACACACTATTAAGTAGTGCCTTAAACTACATTAGGGGATGAGGTCTTTCATATTGTTTCTGCTTGAACTTAGCCTTCATTAGAGACTTCTTTTATTGACTTGTCTCTATTTGTTTCTTCTCATTTTCTCTCTTCTAAATCTTAAATGGAGTTTTCTCTTTTTCAACTTCTTCTTCTCTTTGTGTTAGCTTCACCTTGTGAAGCATCTTTCCTTCCTCTTGAGACAAAATTTGGTCCTTCTTCTTGTATTTCTTCTTCATATTATACAACATTTATGCCAATTCCCTTATCTCTTGTGGCTTTTTGTTTAACTCTTCTTGTAGTGGTAGTAGGTGGTGCTATGGTGGCATTCTTCTTCTTTTATTCCCTGGTGGCATGCACTACCATAGGGTACTCATCCCTTTCGAAAGGATTAGTAACTTATATTTTCTTTTTTCTCCTATAGTAGGTAAAGCCCTAGAGGAATTTTGAACTGATGGGGGAGTGGTAGCTATTCTACCTAATCTTCTGGTGCTCCTAGATGCTTCAATTGCACTCTTGTCTACTCTAGATTTTTCTATAGAAATCTACAAACTTTCCTTAGAAATACCCAAGTCTTGTGCATAAACACCCACCATTTTATCAACATTCTTCCTTATAATAGGTTCCTTTTGTTTCATGTGTACTTCCATAGAATTTTCTTCATAAGTCACATACCCAGGTTTCACTGGCTCTCTAGAATTGTTCAATAATACATCTGCACAACTAACTAGGTATGCCTCAATTACTTCATATCCTAATTTTGGAACCCATACTATTTTGGGTTCCACTGCCTCCATGATGTAGTGATCTATGAGAACTATAAAAGTGATGTCATTTTTATATTTCTCCATTATTTCCTTAGGGATTGTTTGTCTCTCATACATTCTTCTCTAGAATACTACAAAGAAAGAAATAAGTGAATCATCCTATGTGTTACTATCTACAAGTATCCTCATGTAATCCTCTATTTGATGAGCCACAACTCTTCCAATTATCCAATTGATTTTCTCAATTACTGGAACTTCTTCAAAAAGTAGAAGATAAAACACATAACTAGTGTGCCATACATAAACACACACTTCTTTTTCTTGATCTCTTTTAGGTTTTACATTATTTGTTTCCTAAGCAACTCACAAAGGTCATAAACAACTCCATTTTATAGCATATTATCTTGTGCCCATGGATTGCGGTGGAAAAAATTCAATTGTCACGATTGGTATAGTAGATTTTATATCCAATCACCATGGAAAAATATGTAATAGTAAGGCTTCTAATAGGTTTTATATTGAGGGCACTTTGGTCAAAATTTGTACCTATTTTCTCAATCACATCCTTGTTTTTAATAGATTTTAAGACCGGAATCGGTCTGGTGGAGCATAGACTGGTGATTTCTCTAATCACTTCCTTTGTAATCCTACGAGGCATTTTGATCTAGGAAAATTGATCATGAATTCTAATTAGTGTCATTATTATCCTCTTGGTATCATAGAAAAATTTTGTGAACCATTGCCATACATCTAGTTTCTTCTCAGCGAGGATTTTGTATTCTGGCTTCAAGGTGAAATTTTCATCAACTCATTAACCCATACATCCCTAAACTTTCCAATAGAATTCTCATCCATGCTTCCATGAATATATTCCCTAATATCCTCTATAGGTAGGACCTCATAAGGAATATGCGAAAAAGCTCCTAGAGGGTCATCTTCTATGGCTTTAGTGGGATATCTATTGAATTTTGGTTGGAGTTTCTCAGAAACTTCAACAACCTTTGGAGTAGACATTGTAAAATATATTCAAACTCATTCCAAACTTAAATTTTGGAAAGCTAGGGCACACAATATTCGCTAAATACATTTTTTCTTTGCTCATGAAATTAGGGTTTCTATGCACTAAAATTTGAATTTCCTTGAACTCTTCAAATTCTCTTTTCATTGCTCTATTCTCCTTCAAATGATTTTGACGAAATGAATTTGACTTAGCAATTTTTTTCAACTCCTTGATTTGACCCAATTCTATAATAAATGATTCAAATAATAAAGTTGGAAACCCTAAAATTGTATGCATAGTCAACTTTTGAAACTGCATAGTCTTCCACATTGACATATTTTCATTTGTAGTTTTCACTAATAGATCTAGCATGTTTTTCTTCATTACATACCTCATGTTGTAGCTTCAACACCTCTTTTCTAGTAGGTGACATAAGATATTCATTAAATCCCTCCCTAAGCCATAGCTCTAGGCTTAGTTACTAGATGAAACATTTGCACTAGAGGGTGGTATAGATTCTTCCTTGTTATCAATATTCTCTTTCTTTCTCTAGATCTTTTCCATTTCCTTCTTTAATTCAACTGGATCAATCTTTTTGACAGGTTCATTTCTCTACTAAATTATCCTTCCTTGTGTTTCCACTTCTAAAAAAGTTAGCAATATGTCTAGGTCTATTGTAATTGTGACATACAACATTATTTTTGAACATCATTCCTTCCATTCAACCTAGATCTGCATTGATTAGCCTCGGGTCCAAATCCATAGCATTTATAACAGTAACCATTAAAAGTTCAAATAATTCTACCATTGTTATATGCATTCATCATTTGACTTTTGCATTCATTTTCTCTATGTTGAAACTTCTTCCATGTAAAGAATTTAGTAGTAAAGGATGGAACATTTTGATTCATTCTACTTCTATATTCCATTGCTCTATGTCCAAATTTATTGCAAGAATAACAAAAATCGTTGAAAGATGGGTGCCTTTAAGCATTTAGTTGTCTGACTAGAGGTCTTCTATAATTATTTATTTGATTCTAGATCTTCTAATTGTTCTTCTTGTATTCAGTCTTCTTTGGTTCATTAATCTTCTTTTTTTGCATTAGGTGTCTAATCTGCTTTTAAGCTTTCACCTTTTTCAAGTCCCAATCCACCTTTTTCTTTGGATTCTTTTTGACCTACAATAAACTCATCAAGCATTGTATAACTTATCTTGAATTTATCTTCATGACTTCTTGCTTTCTCCAGATCTAATATTTTATTTACCACTTCTTGTTCAAGCCTCATGCATTCATCAGATTTTCTTTTCACTATTGCATTTAGATATTCCTCAACTCTTTTATTTTCTTCAACTTGCAAGTTTTTAGTCTAGTGATTTATTCATTTGCTTGCTTCAATTTTTCATTGAATACCTTATGCCTTTCTCTAAACTTCATGATTTTCTCTCTCAGTTTTCTAATGCATTCATTTGCTTCTTTAGTATTCTCCTTCAGATCTCTATTTTCACGTTCAACTTTATCAAGATCTTCAAGAGAAATTTTGAGTTCATATTTGTCAAGCATGCAATCTTCTTCTATGTATTCAATGGAAGGAATCTCTTCTAGAGGAATATGAAACTTTCTATCAACCATGTGTTCAATCTCCAAGAGCTTCCCATTTGAAGTATTCAAGATCCTTCTAGGGATCCAACCTTTCATACGAATTATTGAACACTTGAAAAACTGAGAAGGATGGGGGTGAATCAATATTATAGTAAACCATTCAAACATTAGCTATCTAATTATCAAATCACATTTAACTAATATAAGCAAGGAAAGCATGAAACATCCACAACATCACATAAAATATGAACACCATGACTTTTACATGGAAAACCCAAAATAGAAAAAACCACAGTGAGGGTTAGCTCATAATATATTATATATAGATATAGTATATTACATATAAGTGTTCACTGTAGGTGGACTCACTATCCATAGAGAATAAGATAGAAGAAAGAAGGGGTGGCTTATAGCCTATTTGAACTAATACAAATTCATCTATAATATGTTGGATTATAGTTCCAATGAAGTACAATATCAATCTTTGCATTTATTTGGATCAATGCTCTTCTTTGCTTTGTATTCACACACCTTGCAATATAATTCACACAACTCTATTCAAATTTGCATCACACACATGTAGGTGGAACACCATAAATTCCATCTATCTCTCTTTACTTGATCATCAATATAAAACATCAAAATCCATTCACTATATATATCCACAATCAAGTGTAACATCAATTAGGTCATCTTAATTGGATGTAACACACAAAATTAAACTTTTCAACCTGCTATAATTAAGAATTCAAATCACCTTAAGATAGGTTGGGATGGACCTATATTGGATCTTACATAAGATAAAATCACTTATTTATTCTTTGCAAAATATCAAATGTGTTAGGCTAGTCCCAAATAAGACCTAAACCAAGAAACCTTTATATGTACACCCAATTCACAATACATGGACCTCAACACACAATGGAATCTATAATTCCTATTAAACTAACATCTGAAGCTTATCTTCAACATCACAACAAAAAATATTCATTCACGGAGGAGTACATAATCTCCCATATGGACACACTGTATAGAAAATGATTGTATTATACCAGAGGGAGCTGCCACAATAGTGATTTACACTTTCTAGGAGATCCTGATTTTTGTTGAAATCACATATTTTTAGAAAATATAATGATTTAAGCCTTGAAATTTTTTATTTAAAGGATTACAATTGAAGAGGGTTTGATCAAACCACCTTAGACCAAGCCCCCTTGGATAGAACCCTGCTAGTTTTAAACCATACCTATAACTGAGTCTCCTTTACACCTATCAAAATGCTAATTAAAAACCACTTTTGATTTACCTTTTGGGAGATCAAATGAATTCATTTAAAATTATTTTTTTATGTAAGTATGTAGTCCTTATTATAAGTTTCCAAAAAAGTATAATTTTAATTAAATTAAATTTGATTATTATATTTATTTTTTATTTCTTGTGAATGTAGGTTTTTCACTGAAAATCAAAATCTTTCTTCTACACATGTGGAAAAATAACATATTATCAAAAAAAAATGGAAAATATGTGTGCACCAGATATTGAATTCCTTGATCAAACAAACAAATAAAAATTGAATCTTGATATATACAAAAAAAGTTACGCATTATACGGTCACACTATGTTTGAATTGTAATTGGTTTGACTTCGAAACTTGATTAAAGAAAAAATATTCAATAAAAAATTATCTAACCAAGTGGAAGCACTAGATATCGGAGTTACAAATCTAAATTCAAAAGAATTAGAATTTTATCCTTCATGGAAAAAATGTTATGCGTTATATGGTGAGCGTCACTTTTTTTAAATGTTGTTTTCTGAAAAAAACTAGTTTTCGAGGGAGATGGAAAAAGAAATGCAATCTGATTCCAAAAATTTTGAAAAAAATATATTTAGAATCTATAGACAAAATGTCACGAAACTATAGTTTGCATCGTCTTCAAATTCCTCATGGTTTAGCCGCTATAGATGCCCGAAAGTGAAGATTTAGTTTTAAAAAATTATTTTAGTGTCCATTTTCTCCAAAAATTGTAAACCACTATTGTGGGATCACCCCAGATGAAACTTTGTCATTCATATCTCCAAAAATACATTTCCAAACAATATGAAATATTGGAGTTAGAATCTTCTAACAACCATAAAAATTAAGTTAAAATTGTAGAGAAAATAACTCCCTTACAAAGTGGTGGAGACCCAAAAAAAAATACATTGTAACCATGAATAAATAGTTCTAATACTTAGACAAATTTCTACATCACTACACTTTTCAGACCAACTCAACCTACAAAAATGTCTTCCATAATACCTCTAGAACACATTAGGATGATCCAAAACAATGTTGACATCAATGAAAACAATGTGTCTTGCATTATGTACATACCATGCTAATGCTGATAGTATTGTATCATCATTAACAATCTCCAACATATACTATTCCTACTTCTACAATTGATCTAGCTAAGATTAGGGCCTACGAGAACAATGGAGAGAAAAAGAATCATATCTTGAGTGGGCTATCATATTTTGTTCTTGTAAAGGTAATGCACTACAAGTCAACGAAGGAGGTTTGGGATAAGGTTAGTGTATCTATGAAGGAGGCATCAATGTGAAACAACCTAAGTTATAGATGTACAAAGGAAAGTTTGAGAATCTAAAAATGTCAGAGAATGAATATGTTGCTAGACATGTGCTCTAGGTAGATGAAGTAGTCAATCCAATTAGAGGACTTGGTGATGACCTTGGAGAATTTGTGGTGGTCAAAAGGGTACTGAGATCTCTTCCTAAATCTTATAGTTCTAAAGTATCTTCTATTGAGGAAGCTAGATATTTAGATACATTGTCAATGGATCAATTATATGGTTCCCTTATTGCATTTGAAATGAGATATTTTGAAAAAGAAGCTACAAAGAAGAAAGCAGCCTTGAAAGCCAGCAAGAAGGAAATGTATGAAGAATTTGATCTAGATAGTGACATTGATGAATAAGAAGCAAATTTTGTAAGGAAGTTGAAGAGGGGTACATGCAACTATAAATGTAAGCTACCTTTCAAATGTTTCAAGTGTGAAGAGGTTGGTCATTTTCCTTCTAAATGTCCCTTTGAAATATTATGAAAATAGAAACAAAGAGCCTAGAAGAAATAAGGTTAAGAATAGTCTCTACTCCATGGAAGATTCCTAATCTGCAAAGGACGATGAATCTAGTGGTCTAGATAATAAAGATGAAATCATGTTTTTGGCTACTAAGAGGACTAGAGATAAATCTAAAGATCCAAGTATTGTATGTATTGTATTTCATGCAAAAGATGAGGCTAACTCATGGGTGATTGATAGTGGTTGTTCCAACCACCTAACAGGAGATAAGAGAAAATTCATCAAACTAGTGAAGTGGAATGGTGGCATAGTCAAGCTTGAAGATGATAATTTAGTGTAGATCTATGGCCATGGTGTGGAAATTTGTTGTAGATATTGTGTGGGAGAATGGATTAAATTTACTTGTTCAAATGGTATGTATTTCTTGAAAAACATGTAGGAATCATGTCCCATAGCTGGCTAATAATATCCAATTCTAAAAAGCTTCTTTACCAAGGCCATTCCATTAGTATGCACCTTGCAAACACCACTATGTACTTCTTGTAATGCTAAATTGGATTCTGATTTGTTTAGACACTGAATAAGAGTACCATTGAATAACCTCTACGATAAAGGTTGTCTCCTAGGTATGTGTAGGATCACGATGGGCCAAAAAGTGGCAATATGATGGGTATGTGGCTGGCGACTATTTTTTTACCCAAAATTAATGAAACGAAAAGGGTTTTTAAAGGAGATTTTCAGCTTTCCACCAATATAAATTATGCTTTACTTTAAATTTAATAAGTAATTATTATTAATTTTCTATTCAAATTACAACGAAAGTCCTAATTGATAGGTTGATTGAAAAACATCTATAGCTTTCAAACTGTATCACATTTTTTGAATCCAAAACATGTGTCACATTCTATGCTTCGGATACTATAGGATTAAAAAAAGAAAAATAGAATTTCATCAAGTTTTGACCAAGTTAAGGTGGCCAGACATACAAGTTTTTATATTTTTTAAAAATTTGTAATAAAAAATTCATAATTAATTATTTACTTGGAAAAAATTACAAAAAAATATGCATCACATCGGGGCATGAGTCCTCTACTTATATCTAAAATCTTATAAACAATTATTATCATTGTATTGTGGTTAGGGTGGTTAGACAAACACCTACTTCTTATTTTTTCCTGAAATTTAGGTACCACTACATTGAAATTTCAAATTTTCACCAAATAGATTTTTTTTTTAAAACAAAACTAGTAGTTTAGAAACTACATTCAATTTGCTACAAATTCTATTCTTACATATTTTTGAAATAAGATAGATAACTTATTCAAATTTTTATGTCAAGTTGCCTAACTCTAATTTTTTTGAATTTTTTGCCATTTAAGGGCCTATTTTTTCCATGATGATCCTGCACATACCCTCCTAGGATAGTATAGTAAGAAGTGCAATAGATAAATGATTTATGTTGATTGTAGGTTAAATCGGATGGAAGGGTTTTGTCATGAAGGTAATTGTAAATGTCATGGTAACAAGGAGATTGGGGACCAATGATCTCACATACCATCTCAGTTTTTGGAATGTCATATGTTGGGATGAACAAATTTTCAACTAAAAATTCATAGTCAATGTGATCACAAAGAATATTTATGAGAGACCCAATGGTAGCCATAGCATTGATAACTTTATTCTAGAGTTGATGAACTTGCTCAAACTGAATATGACCAAATTATTTCTTGAAATCATCTACCATGAATTTATATGGGAGAAGCTTGTCATATTTTTTTGGAATTCATCATAAACCTATTTTATTATGAGTTGTGAATCTCCATACACATGTAGATGAGTGATCTTTCATTAGACAACAATTCTCAAACCAGTAACCAAAGCTTCATAGTCTACAATATTGTTTGTGTTGGTGCGAATAAATGTATTATACCTAGCTAATTCATTCACTAGGTAATTAGTGGACATATTCACACGTTAAGTTTACTTAGGATAAAAGATTCTTTCTAGAAGTATTTGTTGGCTTTTCTAGAACTTATCTTATCTAGAGCTAGTAATGCTTGATTCCTAGGTAGTTAGTTGTCTCAATTCATAGGATTAAGACACTTGTCATGATCTTTTCTAATCCTATCTCTCAACCTTTCCTTTATAAGCAAGACATCTCATGTACATTTGCATTCAAGCATATTCAACTATTATTCAATTTTGCATTGTTGAAGCAATCTTTCTTTCCATTTTCTCTCCTGTGGAAGTTGTTTTGGTTTAGAAATTTTTCCTAGGGGTGTTGTAGAGTCACCATTTACTCCCACATGGTATCAGAGCTCCAAGTGTTGTAGATTCATTCCCAGAGGGTTACATGTTGGCTTGAATATTTTGCTAGGTATAGATTGTGGTTTCAAGGACCTCACGGTTGAGATCAAGTGGCCGTGCAGACGAATTTTGACTGTAAATTCATCAATTTTGGGTAAAGTTGTTTTTGAGGAAAAAATAATTTCCCAAGTGGGTCGTATGACCCACCCAAGCAGTACGATTTTTCTATTTTCACAAAAAAAATATTCTGTAAAAATATTTTTGTATAGTATTCTCAAAAAAAAATTTGGGGCAAAAATTAAAAATTTTGGGCCATTTGTTTATATAGTTTAGGGTGGCATATTTTTTGAGGAATCTTTGCAAACTCTGTTCGGCATTTTCTGTGTCAGTAGGGTATGATCCATTCATTATCTGATAGTTTTGATAGGCCTTGTATCGGCCAAGCCCCTTTGCATTCAAATTGGAGGTTTTTTGCAGGTTGGATCAACATATTCCAAGATTCTTGTTCGTTGTCAATGGGAATTCAATTTCCACATGGGTTTTGACTTGTTTTGCTGGTTTTTCCATATTCTTCCGAGCACCTGCAACTTACATCACCTGCCAGTCTAAGTACCTTCTAGTGGGTTGTCACACATCACCCCAACATACAATCAAATTGGGGTTTGAGCGTACTTTGGCATACTCCACGAGTGTAAGTACTTTATTTATTGTAGTGTATCTTACTTTCGAGTCCATGGGCTTTAATAGTTACCAACATATTCCTTAAAAAAATCTTGGTTTGACATCAAATCACATCCGTCAGCTATTTGTATTTATAAAAAGTTTGTTTAAAATCCTTTATTTGGCTGACATTTTTTTTTGTTTGGTCAGCTCCACATTGACTTGTAAAATCAACAAAGGTGTATTTCCTACATTGTTAATTTTTTATTTTTGCAATATTTTTGTTAGTGGTCATATGGAGAACCTTGTTTTTAGCTCCTAGAGCTTCAATCTTTCACAAAGTTAGTCTTCTGGCGACTTTGTTTGCCCCCCAAGTGCCCTAATCTAGGGAATTTTTTTCATTTTTGCATAACTTTCACATACGGATGCCAATTTTTTGAGACAAAATATCATTGAAAAGCTAGAAGTCTCAATTTTTTAGTGTTGTAGGTGGTTTGATTTTTTTTTTCGTAGTTTTGTGCCATTTTTTCTAGGTTGAAGCCAAATCATTATTTTTTGCCTCCAAGCTCATATTTTTTCACTTCAGACTCTGATTTTCCCCAAATTTGCGTCATCGAGAAGGTATTCAAGAGAATTTCAGTTCTATTCATGCACTTTTTGCAGATTTTTTTCCAAAATTTCAGATTTTCAATTTGTAGTTGATTTTATAGTTTGGGATACATTGTTGTAAATTTACAAAAAATGTGTAAATTTATTTGGGACAAAGGGGTTAATTTCTTACATTGTGAAGGGAATTTGTTGTTCCTCTATTGTAAAATTTGATTGTATTATGGATTTTCCAAAAGTTGTACTTCTAACCCCATATAACTATGACGAGTGGAATCACAAATGGGGGTATTATTGTTAAAATTGAAGTTGCAAAGAATCACATATGGCCAAGATCTAGAACCCAATGGAGCTGCAAAATGAAGGAAATAGATTGATAGAAGGGATGAAGCTCTTGGTACTCTTCTTTTTTCCATTCCTCTAGATCTTAGATATCATGTTGCATCTTGCACACATCCTAATCAAGTTTGGACTAATTTAGAGAGTCTCTTTTGTAAGGGAGATAAAATGAGGAAATTTAAGTTGGAGAATGAACTAATGGGTCTAAATCCATCAGATTTTGACATTATTCGGGACTTCTTCTCTAAGCTGAACTCTCTAAGATTGTAGTTATCTAATTATGGGATCACTAAAGAGGATGAACAATTAATACTTTCTATTCTTGGTAAGCTTGGTCTTGATTATTCAATATTTGTTTCTACATTTTATGCTACAATGGATTCCCTTGGAAATTCCTACAAAATTCCTTCTCTTGATGAATTTACAGCTCAGATCACAAGGGAACATTAAAGTCTTCTACATCCCATGCTCTTCTTGCAAAAGATACAAAGGATTCAAGTGGCAAAGGTAAAAAGTAGAACAAGTTTCCCAAGTCTAATGAGAAATGTAAAGATTATCCTTCACATAGAACTCCTAATTCTACACCCTCTTCTCAAGAGGAATCATCTAAAAAGAAGTTTAAATGTGCATATTGCAAAAGGCTAGGACATGATGACCATAGATGGTATAATAAGAATATTGATGAACTCTCACACCTTCAAATGAATAACATTCAAATTCCCTCATCAGTGTCTTCTTCTTCTTCATCATCTCAATTAGTAGCCCCCTCATCATCTAAGTTAGAGAACATAGGTTTGAACAAGATGAAAGGACAAGCACTCTTGGCCTCTACAAGTCCTGAATCTAATAGATGGCTTCTTGATTCAGGGGCATCTCACCATATGGCATCTTCTACAAATATGTTCTCTTCTTTTGAGCCTTGTAATTTCACCTCATATATTGATGGCTAATAATACATATACATGAAGGTAAGTGGGAAGGGTTCTATTGTTATTGTGGAGGGTACTTTCAATGATGTACTTTGTGTTCCTTCCTTGTCCACTAGTCTCCTTTCTATTTATGGAATTACACATGGGGGTCAAGGTAAATTAGTTGAGTTCACTCCTGATAGAGTGTACATAAGGGACTTGGAGACTAGGGATATTGTTGCTATCGGGGTGGTTGATCATTCATCTCATGTATATTTATTTTAAATTTTTTCTTTAGAAGATGATAATGTTCATTTGACTGCATCACACACTCCATTGAGTGTGAACTGATGAGTCCAATTTATGACTCAATTTTGATAGAATTTTATTGTCTATTTGTCATAGTTGTCATAGAATTTTATGCTTGGATGTTGCTCTTTTTATGATAGTTCCCCAAAACCACAGACATTGGGCATAAGCTTATTTTTACAATATTTAATGACATTGACATGCTATATGAACTATCTATGTTGATTTTACATGTGGATTAATGAATGCTACTTTAAGATAGTTACAAATATGCAATTGTTGTGCATTTTAATATTGTCTTGTAGATATAATTAGCTTCCTACACAATTAAAGAAGATTATACCAGCTGTTCATTCATCATAATGGTCAACAAGGTGGTCATGCAAAGGTCAACAAAAAGGAAGACTATCGACGGTGGGAGATTCCCCATTCAAATTCAAGTTGTAACCACCTTGTAAATGGTCTTAATTATCTATTAACCGAATATAGGTGTTATTGTTGTGCTAAATTTGTGTTGAGGAAAGTGCATCTGACCATGTTTTGCACATGCATAACCACCTCTCCACTTTCTACGCTTTCCCTAAAATGGTATCCTCCTAATCTGTTGTAGTTGAACGCCTTGCTAGGTGATTAGTTAGTAGTTTTTCCCTCTATAAATAATACTTGGATGCTCCTTCAAAATAGGTTGCTTAATCTGAAGATGTATTCACATTCTTATATTTTCAGTAATACAGTCATGATGCTATATTGTACTTGTGTTTTTCAATGAATAAAATGATTTTATAAGTTCGTGCATCTGAGTTTACATTTGTCTTAAGGTATACTCATCCAAGGGGGCCCACTTGGTGAGCATTCCATCCTTTAGCTTAGTTGTTACTTTTTGTTCAGTAATTAGTTAAAAATCTCACACTAACTATTCCTATAGCCACTAGAATTCCATTTTATGATTGTTCCTGTAGCCAAAGCAGACAGTAGTTTCCTATTTTTTCACTCAGATTTTAATTTCTCTCATGAATTTTAGCTTACTATAGTTGTTGGTTGATGCTCAACACTTTTGTTATTTCTTTCCAAGCAATTTATCTTCAACATTATGTTTTTCTTAGTTGTAGAATGAATATGGCTACTTTGGATCCTTAGTGCACATACTATGCTAACCCATTTCAAGTTCACGTCCCTGGGTTGATAAGTTAAATGCACCTTCATGATGATTGAAATAGTTATTCAGATTAGATGTCCAATCTTTGAATCATAGCTATAAGGGATTAATTGTTAGATCATTTTAGGAGGCCAAGATTTTTGGCGTTGTTGTCGAGGATGGTGTCAAACTAGGGAGTTCTTTGGAGTCATTGATAGTTTTCTTGTTGTAGTATTTCTAAACATTTATTCTTATTAGATCCCCAAATGTATAGAAAAGTTATGATTTGTCATTCTTTTGCCAATTCTTTGCGTCAGTTGACTAATAGTAAGTTGATACTGTATGCATAGAGGAACGAGGAGAGATGCTCATGGGAGATTCCTTCCTAATAACCCTAATCCATTCTAGCTAGATGATCATTTGAATCTTCCAAGAGAAGAAGAAGAAGTACACCTCTTTGTTGATGCATTCCTTGATCTGAATAGTTCTAAAATTTCCTCTGAAGAAAAAAATTAGCTTGAGAATCCCTTTGCTTTTGAACTACATCAAGCAAGAATAGGTGATGCAAATAGAAATAGACTTAACCAACCAACTTTTCCTTTCCCCATTTCCCATAATAATGAAGTTGACAACCTAAAAATTATCCTTGCTTCAGTCCTTCCTAAGTTTTATGGTCTTGTCATAGAAGATCTTGATACTTTCTTGTTTGAGTTTGACATACTCTACATGAGTTATGACTATATGACCGATGCCCATAGGCTTAAGCTATTTCATACCACCTTGAAATAGGTTGCATTAAGATGGTTCATGAGCCTAGGAAGAACTATTGTTCCTTGAGAAATACAAGGAATATTGCAGGGGAAGTGACATGAGAGGAGATGACATTTTCAGGATGCAACAAAAGGAAGATGAGAGCCTGGAGGATTACATTGCAAGGTTTTTATTTTTTCTATAGAAATCTCCACACCATACACTCAATGAAGAATCACAAAAGATACTTTTTCTAAGAGGAATGACTGACAGCTACTATTCTAGGGTAGCTTCATAGAAAGAGAGAGTGTACCAATCCTCTATGGGTAATTCATCTACTAGTGGAGTTTCAAGAATGGAGATTACTCAATTGCTAGAAGACTTCAAGCAATACATTATAAAAAATCTAGCTACTTAGTTGGATACACTTCAAGCCAAAAGGAAACAAGAGGAGGCAGGGGCAACATTGGCAGAGTAAATTTCCCCCATTGTAGACAAAAGAAGGACTGTAGATCTAGGATGATAGCTAATATTGAAAGCAAGAAGATTCCACCTGAGTTCAAGCCAATCCATGGTGAAGATGACCAAGTCTACTACATTGCACAAAGGATGCCATGGGATCTAAGTCAAGGTATGCCACCAGATCCACTCTCTTTTGTTGGGCCATATTGTAATTGCTATTCATCTAGTAACCAATGGAGGCCCCCATATCCATCCAGTTATGGAGGATATCCACCACAACCTTGGAATAACCCTCCAAATTCTTGGCCCAATCAAAAAAATTCTCCACCCCAGTGGTAGAAACCTTAGGGAAATTGGCAACAGTTTTAAGGAAATTGACAGCCACCCCCAAGAAATTGGCAGCAAACAAATCAATGGAGGAGAGGATAGCAATGGACAAACCAACCAAATAGTTACATGCAACCACCTTCTCAGCCCCAACAACCTACTATAATGCCTCCTCCTGCTAACTCAAGTTCAAATACACCTAAACCTACTCAGCTACCAGTTCAGCCCACACCCAATCCAAATAACAAACCACAACAGTAGCCAGTATACTTTGTTGATCCAAATCAATTCCCTGCATATGTTGTGAGTGTAAGTGACATCCACTTATGTTTAGGAACTACTTTTCCAGCTCCTTCCAAACTCATTATCAATGAGGTTCCTATGGAAGAAGAGGGGCCTTTGAATACCCCCATTCAACCTAGTGCACCTAAGAATCCTGAACCAGTTCCAATCAAACAAACTGCACAAACACTCCCATTTCCTCAAAGGTTGGAAACTATGAAAGAAAAGGAAGAAAAGGACACAAATTTTGACATTATAGATTAGCTGAAGCATATATGTGTCCAAATACCTCTATTTTAGGCCATAAAATATGTTCCAATCTATGGCAAGGAAATTAAGGAAGCATTCCTTAAGAAGCCAGGCAGGAAGAAGAAAGACCCCACTACAGTTCATGTGGTGGGACAACTAGCTGACATCATGCTTAGGAAAGTGACTGAACTCCCAAATATAATGATTTGGGGAGTCTTGTGGTAGGATTTGTCATAAATGGGATATAGATAAAGAATGATTTGATTGACTTAGGAGTAGAAATAAATGTAATGAAAAAGTACATTTTGTAGCATCTAAATGTTGCAAGCATGAGACCTACTCCTAGCTGTCATGCAGCTTGATGATAGTTCAACTGTTAAACCTAATGGTGTAGTAGAGGACCTTGTGGTAACTCTGGAGTCATGGGAGTACCTAGCATATTTCATGATTCTTTCTCCTAAAGCCACACTCAGTGGGTATCCTATCATTATAGGAAGACCATGGTTAGCAATAACATATGCATATATTGGATGTAGGATAGGAGACATGAACATTTTTAATGAAAAGAGCACCAAGAAGCTTGTTCTTTACCTTCCTACTTAGTCATCCAATGACATGGAAACTCCTATATGGCCACATGTTGGTGAAGAGGCTAAAGAAGTTAATTATGTGGTACAACTTATGATGTTAGGTAGAAGCTCTTTCTTGTAGCTTCAAGAGGAAGATGAAGTATTTTCTAACATAATTCAGAATCATTGTGAAGTGGAAGAAGCATCATCCTCTCATTCTGATGCTTTAGTCAAGAAACTTTTGCCTACTCTTCCTACAATGAAACTTCCTATAGAATAGGTATGTCTTATACATTGCTGCCACATGAACTCAAGGTACCAAGAATTAGTGAAACAATTATCTTAGAGATAACTACACAAGTGAAACTGGCAAAAGGAAAATATCTCCACATCAACAGTAAATTGAATGAAGAACAACAGTTGTCATTGACCAACTTACTAAGAGCCCATGAACATGCATTTGTGTGGGACTATCATGATATGAAGGGATTGGGCCCTAAGCTTTGCACTCATAGAATTTACATCAGAGATGATCATACACTAGTAAGGCAGCCACAAAGAAGAAATAACCCTACATTAAGAGAAATTGTCAAAGGAGAACTATAAAAAAATTTGGCTGCAAGATTCATCTACCCCATTTAAAATAGATAGTCGGTGCCTCCATTGGTGATTGTTCCCAAAAATGGAGGGAAGTGGGGAGTTTTTGTTGATTATAGAGAACTCAATGCTACCACCAAAAAAGACCATTTTCCTTTACCTTTCATAGATCAAGTTCTAGATTCACTTGCAGGAAAGCAATACTTTTCTTTTCTAGATGGATTTAGTGGCTATAACCATATCCAAATTGTACCTAAGGACTAGGAGAATACCACCTTTACCTATCCATGGGGAACCTATTCCTACTCAATACTTCCATTTGGCTTATGCAATGCACTTGTAACTTTTTAGAGGACAATCATTAGCATATTTTTAGATATTTCCGATGATTGCATGGAAATTTATATGGATGATTTCACCACCTATGGTGTTGATTTCAATGAAGCATTGGAGAATCTCAGGAGAGTCCTATAGAGATGTGAAGACCAAAATATATCTCTAAATAGTGAAAAATGCTTCATGATGATGTAGGAAGGTGTAGTCCTTGGCAACTATATCTCTCACAAAGGAATTCAAGTAGATCCTGCAAAGATTGAGGTGATCACAAATTTTCCTACACCTACAAAACAAAAATATGTTAGGAGTTTCTTGGGTCATGTAGGCTAATATAGGTGTTTCATCAAGGATTTCAGCAAAATAGCAACACCATTGTATACTCTTCTCACTAAAGATGTTGAGTTTCAGTGGACTAAAGATTGTGACAAGGCATTTTCTAATTTGAAGGAAACTGACTCATGCTCCTGTACTCAAAGGTCCTAATTGGGAGCTTCCTTTCCACATCCATACAGATGCATCAGACTATGCTATAGGAGCAGTCTTAGGATAGAAAGAAGGAGCTATTGAAAATGCTATTTATTTTGTCAGCAAAAACTTGCAAGGAGTTGAATTCAATTATACAGTGACAGAAAAGGAAATGTTGGCAGTGATCTATGTCGTAAACAAATTTAGGCACTACATAATAGGCTATCAAATCTTTGTGCACATAGATCATGCAGCCATTAGGTATCTCATGAATAAACCTCTGATCTTAGGTAGGCTA
This sequence comes from Sequoia sempervirens, assembly GCA_007258455.2. Taxonomy (NCBI): domain Eukaryota; kingdom Viridiplantae; phylum Streptophyta; class Pinopsida; order Cupressales; family Cupressaceae; genus Sequoia; species Sequoia sempervirens. Next base: position 425,957,899 of record VDFB02281492.1, on the reverse strand, counting down.
GCAAGATGGCTATTGTTGATGCAGGAGTTTGACATAACCATTGTAGATAAACTAGGAAAGGCCAAAGTTGTTGCAAACTTTCTTTCATGGCTGACTATCAGAGGATAATTAGATCATAGATGACTCTTTCCCCAATGAGCACTTATTTTCGATCAGTGTTCAAACACCGTGGTATGCTGACATAGCTAACTATCTAGTCACGAGGAGAGTTCCTCCTCACTTATCTCCAAAAGAGAGAAGGGTGATCATTGAAAAATCATATCCTTTTTCATGGATTGTGTGATGTTTGTTTTATAATGGACCAGACCATGTCATGAGGAGATGTGTGAGGGAAGATGAGACATATGATATTTTTCATGCATGCCACAATGAAACATGTGGACATTTTGCAACCAAGAGGACAACAATGAAGATTCTAAATATAGGATATTACTAGCCAACACTCCTTAAGGATGTAGGGAGATATACAAGAAAGTTTGATAGATTCCAAAGGATGGGAAGACCAACCAAATCTGATGATATGCCCCTTTACCCTTAGGTAGTGATCACTCCATTTGACAAGTGGGGATTAGACTTTGTAGGACCCATTTATCATCCATCCAATGGTAATTCTTATATCTTAGTATGCACTGATTATGTAACTAAGTGGGTAGAAGTTAGGGCCATGAAGCATGAAAGAGATAATAAGGTTGTTGAATTTCTTTATGAGGAGATTTTCACAAGGTATGGAGTTCCAAGAGAGATAGTGGCTGACCAAGGGGCTCAATTTACATCAAACCTTGTTATAACACTAGTCAATGAGTACAACATAAGGCACAATAAGTCTACTCCTTATCACCCTCAGGCCAATGGCCAAGTTGAGGTGACTAACAAGGAAAGTGAAGCCATTTTGACCAAAACGGTGGTTGTTCATAAGAAGGATTGGGAAACAGGCTACCAGAAGTTTTTTGGGCCTATAGGACAACTTGGAAAGCAACTATAGACTTCACACCATTTGGGTTGTTGTATGGAAAGATTGCTATGATGCCCATTGAATTTGAGAATAAACCTCTTAGGACTACAATGGACTTGGGGATGGACATCTCTGAAGCATAAAGAGACAAAATCATGCAGCTCAATGTATTGGATGAAATGAGGAAGGAATCCTTGCATCATACAGAGGTAGTTCAGAATCAGAGAATCAAGTGGCATGGAAAATTCATTAAGGACAAGAAATTCCAACTAGGAGATTGGGCCCTACTCTACGACTCAAGGTATCAAGATAATGCAGGAAAATTACAGAAAAGATGGCTAGGACCATATGAAGTTGTTGAATTATTCCCCAATGGTGTTGCTCAGCTCACTACTATTGACCCAATCATATTTAAGCTGCTTGTCAATGGTCATTTCCTCATATTGTATCAAAAGCCAACTTTCAAGGAGGAATTCCTGGAGCAATTCACTCAACATGCAACACATGAAATTCCTGTTGCCTATGGAAGTGGACCTAATGTCCCTTCTTCTAGCTAATTAGGGTACGTAAATTTTCATAATAAAGACTTCCACTCCTATGGGGGTCCACTTCTTCACCCATCCACCCATCCATCTCTGCCTTTCTCTCTCTTCCATCATGCCTCCATATTTTCACTTCATTCCATCATCACTTCGCTCCATTTCACCCCACTTTCATTAATTGCTCAATTGACCTCTCAAAAGGTGACTGGTACTATATCCATAATCTTTGTAGAAGATCTTCCAAGAATCTAGGTACGTGCACATCAAGTTGTTATATATTAATTGTTTTTTAGTACATTCATTTAATTGATGTAAGTTGATATAGACGTTCTCCATAGCATGTCATTATTCCCTACCCTGTCAAATTGTCATAACTCTCATGCATGTGAGGAAACATGCTCAATTTTAGGTTGAGGGGGAAGTGTGAATGCTATGTCCATGTGTCTATCCATGTTGGCTCATGTCAGCAAGTTTAAATTGATCCAATTCGAATTCTGAGTGAGATGACAACTCACATGTGTGAAGTGATATCAACCACCACCATTTTTCTTGATTATAGCCCTCATTGATTACTCCTTTATTTCCTTTATTACTCCCTTCATAATCTTAAGCCAAAAAAGGTAAAATTAAGACAACACCAACATTTGAAATTTAGCAGCGTTGCAAGAAAGAGAAATTGGCCTTTCAAATGAAGATTGTAGGAAGAGAAACTTTGCAAAGTGATTGTTTGATTGCAGACAAGTGAGCAATGGGAGATGGGTTAATCAGGAATGAAACCACAGTTCATGACATATTATTGTAGGATGCATTATCATAGGTTGAATTCAGAAACTACAAAAACTAATGTAGGACAGTTGGCAGTTGCAAACTTTAGGGCATTAACAAAGCAAAGGAACAACCCTCCTTCTTATGTTGGAGAACAAGCAAAGTCTTAGGTTAGGGGGAGTGATGAGTCTATTTTATGACTCAATTTTGATAGAATTTTATTGTCTATTTGTTGTAATTTCCATAAACTTTGATGCTTTAATTTTTCTCTTTTTATGATATTTCCCCAAAACCACAGACATTGGGCATAAGCTTATTTTTACAATATTTAATGACATTGACATGCTATATGAACTATCTGTGTTGATTTTACATGTGGATTAATGAATGCTACTTTAAGATAGTTACATATATAAAATTGTTGTGCATTCTAATATTGTCATGTAGATATAATTAGCTGCCTACAAAATTAAAGAAGATTCTACCAGTTAGTCATTTGTCATATTGGTCAACAAGGTGGTCATGCAAAGTTCAACAAAAGGGAAGACTATCGATGGCGGGAGATTTCCCATTCAAATTAAAGTTGTAATTGCCTTGTAAATGGTCTTAATTTTCTGTTGAGTGAATATAGGTGTTACTATTGTGCTAAATCTACATTGAGGCAAGCATGTCTAACCAGATTCTACGCATGTGTAACTACCTCTCCACTTTCTATGCTTTCCCTAAAGTGGCATCCTCCTAATCTATTCGAGTTGACTACCTTACTAGGTGATTATTTAGTAGTTTTTCCCTCTATAAATAAGACTCATATTCTCCTTCAAAAGAGGTTGCTTAATCTTATTATGTACTTGCATTCTTAGATTTTCAGTAATACAATCATGATGCTCTATTGTACTTGTGTTTTCCAATGAATAAAATGAGTTTATAAGTTCATGCATTTGAATTTACATTTGTATTAAGGGATACACATCCAAGGGGGCCCACTTGGTGAGCATTCCATCCTTTAGCTTAGTTGTTACTTTTTGTTTAGTAATTGGTTAAAAATCTGGCACTAATTGTTCCTGCAACCAAAGAAGGTAGAGTAGTTTCTTGTTTGTTTGCTAATATTTTCATTTTTTTCATGCATTTGGTATTACTATAGTTGTTGGTTGATGCTCAACACTTATTTTATTTCTTTTCAAGCAATTTACCTTCAACATTATGTTTTTCTTGGTTGTAGAATGAATATGGCTACTTTGGATGCTTAGTGCACATACTATGTTGACCCATTTCAATTTCACGTCCCTAGGTTGACAAGTTAAATGCACCTTCATGATGATTGAAATAGCTATTCAGATTAGATGTCCAATCTCTGAATCACAGTTGTAAGGGCCTAGTTGTTAGATCATTGTAGGAGGCCAACATGAACCATGTTAGTGAGGAGAAGTTTAGTCATCTACAACTTGGTATTCTAGAGACTAGTGTCGAGCTTCCTATTCCTCCACCTCCTACTTCTTCAACAATTAATGTTTTTATTAAGCAAGATGATCGTAGTTTTGTAGATCTTGCTTTGTGGGATGAGTATTTGACAAGTATTTCTAGCTTGTTTGTGGAGTATCATACTGCAAATTTGGAGGACACACATGAGGGGATTTCTCTCCTATTTGATGACAGTTTTAGCACAACTATTACCCCATCTACTTTTTCTATGGAGATTGACATTCATGAGTCTCCTCATTCACTTTTTTTTTCATGTTTCTTGGTTGATTTTGACCATGATTATGTTGTGACTCATTCAAGCTTGGAGACTCCTCATCAATTTTCAGAGGCATTCATGTTTACCGTTCATTCTTTCTCCTTTTAGTTGGACATGGAGTGGCTTCCTCATTAGCTTATGGATATATTCCTTCCTAAGGGGAGATGTGTTTCTTGTAGACATTGGATCATCTTTTGTTTTCAGGCATTCTTCATCAACATTGTAGCTTCTTCATCATGGGGGGGATATCTTATTTCTCTATTACCCTCTTATTGGGGGGTCATTGATTGTATATATATGATGGATGTAGTCCTTGGGGGGTATCATTGAGTCCTCCATACAACATATTTCTCTTGTTTTGTTTTCTCTCTTTTGGAGAGGATTTTTGTCCCAATGGGTTTTCTCCTTTTCTCTGCTTGTGAGATATTTATTGTATTGATTTCATTTGCATTGTAAATAGGTACCTAACATGGCCTAGTAGCCTGAACCCATAGTCATAGTCTTTGCATAGTTTGCATAATAATCTTCTCCCTAAGTTGTACTTAAGGGGGCATGTTGGTGTGAATAAATTTCTTATACGTAACTAATTCATTCACTAGGTAATTAGTGGACATATTCACATGTTAAGTTTACTTAGGATAAAAGATTATTTCTAGAAGTCTTAGTTGGATTTTCTAGAACTTATATTATCTAGCTAGTAATGCTTGATTCCTAGGTAGTTAGTTGTCTCATGTCATAGGATTAAGACACTTTTCATCATCTTGTCTAATCCTATCTCTCAACCTTGCCTTTATAGGCAAGGCATATCATGTACATTTTCTTTCAAGCCTATTCAACCATTAAATATTCAATCTTGCATTGTTGAAGCAATATTTCTTTCCATTTTATCTCTTGTGGAAGCTTTTTTGGTCTAGCAACTGTTCTTGGGGTTGTTGGGGAGTCACCATTTACTCCCACAATTTGTGCATGGGAATGCTAATTTGGAAGACTTAGGAATAAAAGTCACCTTGAGGGGTGACAAAAAGAATTACTGCACCAACTTCATTTTTTGTATAGGACCCATCAAAGTAAATCTTCCATGTGTCTTCCTCTAAAATGGTAAACACAGGCTCATCCATATGTCCAGCTATCGAAAGATATGCATCAACTAGAGGAGCATCAGTTAATAGATCAATAATAACCTTTCCCTTGATTGCATTGTGTTCCATATATTATATGTGAAATTTACTCAATAAAATGACCCACTTGGCCATTCTACTAGTCAATTATGTTATCGAAAATAAATATTTGAGTGGATCTACCTTGGATATGAGCTTATTCCAATGGCTATGCATATAACGATGAAGCTTTTGGGAACTGAAGACAACCATGAGACAATATTTTTCCATGGGAGTATAGTTGAGTTCATACCCAAATAGTGTGTGGCTGATATAGTAGATGGCCATTTCTTTCCCATTCTCATCATGTTGAGCCAAACATTCCCCAAGTGCAATAGATATAGTGGAAATACACAACACTAACATTTTTCTCACAATAGGAGGCATTAGAATGGGAGGATTGGCGAGGTATTCCTTGATCCTATCAAAGCCCTATTGAAATTAAAAATTATATTTTAAGATTGTGTCCTTACGAACGAGATGAGTGAATGGTTGAAACTTGTCTACAATTTGGGCTATAAAATTATAGATTGATTATAATTTTCCATGTAGACTTCTCAATTGTTTTAAGTTCCTTGGTGGAGGTATTTCCATGATAGCCTTGAGTTTTCCTAGATCAACTTCTATACCATGTCTCAATACAATAAAGCCCAAAATTTTGTCCAAAGTGACACCAAAGACACTATTTTGGATATAGTTGCAACCAATAATCCTCTAACCTACTAAATATCTACTTCAGGATTTTGGGATGCTCTTCTCTAGTTTTTTATTTGTCTAATAGGTCATTAACATAATCCCCCATTATGAGATGAATGATATCATGGAAAATAATCATCATGGCACGCTGATAAGTGGCTCCTATGTTATTCAAATAGAAGGGCATGACATTATAGCATAAGGTCCCCAAGGAAGTGGTGAAAGTTGTTTTATGTTTATCTTCAGTTGCAATATTAATTTGATTATAGCCAGAGAATCCATCCATGAGGTAGAGCATCGCATGACCTACAATGAGATCAACACATCAATGTTAGGCATGAGAAATCATCTTTGGGATAAGCTTTGTTAAGGTCACAAAAAGAAATGCATATATCAATGCCCCAAACAGGTTTGGCTATAGGAATAATAATGGAGATCTAATCTGAATAGTCAATAGGCTTAATAAATCTAGCTACCAATAATTTCTCCATCTCAAATTTTACAAGGCAACCCACAAGTATATCTTATGAATCTTTTATTTGACAGGTTCTATATCTAGGTGCACACTAGGTGATGTACAACAGGTGTAGGATCCATATCAAAATAAGCCCAAATGAAATTGATTTCAAAGCCTTCTTGGAGCAACTTAGAAAACACCTAGTATTCATCTTTAGTTAAATATTTGGCTACATATGTGACTTTAGGCTCGACCTCAATTCCCACATTTATCTCTCTAATCTCTTCAATCAAGATAGAGCATCTCTCATATCATTGAGTACCCATAAGAGGAAGATGAACATCCCCATATTCTAATGCCTCAAGGAAGTTTTCATTAGAAGATACACCTTTTATTTTTACTTTTCATGGATCTAAAAGTGCCTCAAAAAGGTTTCCACTCGAAGACCCTTTATTATTTTTTGTTTTCTATTTTTGTGGTTAGGGTGCTCATCTCCCCCAAAGTAGATACCATAATCCTCTTCAAATCCTCTTCTAATCCCATGAAATGTATGTATGCCTCTTCAAAAGGGAAAACATCAATGGGTGTTGTACCTTCTTGGTCCCAATCTCTTAGCTTGAGGTGGTAGAGAGAAATGCTTATGGTGAAGATGGATGTTGGTTTGAAATAGTGAGGAGACACCCAACTCATCATAGGAGAGATATACTAGTTTCTTCTTCAAGAATGTCCTCAATAATATTATTTTTCATATTAAAATTATTCAATGTACTAGGTGATGAAGCAAATTATTTCTTCTTTCAATCATAACCAAGCCCTTGGTGCTTTGGACAGTTTGGTGGTTCAATAGGCTTGCACATTCCTTGCTCATTCAAACCTAACCCTCCTCACTAATAATTAACCTTCTATGCTAATTTGTGATCTTGTGGATAAACCTCTCAAAAATACTATGGGAGAGGAGGAGAAGGATTGGGTTCTTCTTGGTATACCCATTGATTGACATCATCATCAAGTTGCTCTTGTGCTAAGGTTCCTTGGGACTAAAATGTGGTAGAACCCATATTCTGAGAGCTCAAACTCTTGGTTGTTGATTCTTGATGTTGTGTAGATCCTAATGGCCAGTAATAGGTATGTGGAGAGGGTGGCATGGTGCCCACATTAAGTGTAGTATGCATTTCATATCCTCCACACCCCTTGTCAATGATCCTGATCTTAGAAATGGAGGATTCTAGTGTGGAAGATGGGATCATGGATGATGAAATGAGTGAGTCAAGATTGACATGAGATGAAGATGGAGTGGTATTGGAAGGCCCAACTTCAACTCTTGGATAATGCAAAGAATGGGGAAATTAACCCTCAAGAGCACGATAGTACTCAAAAAGGTGTGAATCCATATTGAGGGTGACTTCAATACCATTATGTGGGAAATTTAGGTGTTGATGATACATGGATGGCATAGCTTATATGGCATGTAGCCATGGTTAGCCAAGGAGGAGATTGTATGGTAAATCTAGATCAAGAACATGAATAGTGGTATACTACATTGTGGGGCCAACTTGAATGGGAAGGAAAATGATTCCTTTAGAATCCCTCTCTACATTATCATATTATTTTATAGTTTTTATTTGATTATCTAAGTTAGTATGAGTGTACCCCACCTATTTAATGAAATTTAATGTACATAAGTTGAGGGAAAAACCATTATCTACCAAGAAATGTTTAAATTTATTCTTAGCAATAAGAACCTCTATATGAAGGGCATGATTATGAGTAGGTCCAATGGGAGGCATATCATTTTAACTAAATCCTAGCTGATAGGTGGATGAAAAATTTCCTACATGAGCTTGGAATTGAGTAGAATCAATGTCATTTGGTACATGGGTATTTTGTAAAGCCTTAATTAGGATTTCTTGATGAACACGAGAAGAATTCAACAAATATAGAATAGATATTTTCACAGGAGTCTTTCCAAGGTGACCAATAATATTATATTGCTTATTTACAAGAGCTTGTTAGGATGAGATGGATGATCTTGGAATGAATATGCAGGTTTTGTGGGTTGTGACAATGCATTGTGGATCTTTCCTTTTATGCAAATCATAGAAACATGTGGATATACTTGAGTGATGCAGCCAACCACATTGTTATAGCTGAAAGGAAATTTATTATAATTTATATTTGTTGGTGCTATTATTTTGACTATTGTTATTAGATCTAGTGTTTGCATTAGATGAGCTAGCTCCTTGGATGTTCTTAAGAAAAACATTTTGGAATATTTTTAATTGAGCATTAGAGATGATGTAGATTGGTTTCCCTTGACAAGAATGTCTCCTTGATCAATGAGATCTTGGATATAGTTCTTTAGCTTCATACACTTATTAGTCTAGAGTGACCCTTAATCCTATGGTAGTCCCAATACTCATTATCCTTGTGCCAATTAGGCTTTGGTTTTGACTCATCAAAATGTTGCATAACTAGATAGGCGACCGTGTTGGATTGCACCAACCTTCTAAAGACCACATCCAAGGGTTCTCCTAAAGAATTGAAGGAGTGTTTAACATTCCCTTGACTTGTTTGATTGGATTGATTGGGTTGAGTGGGAGGATGTGGTTCCCCTTGAGGAACGGATATGGCATTGGATCTTGGTTGGGTTGGTGTGTTTTGGCATTGTTGGGAGGTGTTAGCTACTTGGACATGTTTGGTATTAGTGACACCATCATTGACCACATTCTTATTTTTTTTCTAGTAGTGAGAGGGTGATCCCATAATACTAGTTTACAATTTTTGGCCAAACTGGACACTGAACTAATTTTTTCTAACTAAATCTTCACTTTAGGGCACCTATAGCGGCTAAATAATGAGGAATTTGAAGATGATGCAAACTGGTGATTTTTGAAATTTTTTCTATAGATTCTAAATATATAGTTTTAAAAAAAAATTGAATTAGATTGCACTTCTTTTTCCATCTCCTTCAAAAGCTAGTTCTTTTCAGTAAACACCATTTTTAAGGAGTGACGCTCACCATATAACACATAAATTTTTTAGCATGAAGGATAAAATTATAATTTTTTTGAATTTATATTTGTAACTATGATATCTAGTCCTTCCAATTTGTTTCATAGTGTTTTATTAAATTTTTTTTCCATAATCAAGTTTCAAAGTCATACCAATTATAATTCAGACATAGGCGAACCATATAACACATAACTTTATTGTATGTATCGAAATTCAATTTTTTTTGTTGTATCAAGGAATTCAATATCTAGTGCACTCATATTTTTCAATTTTGTTTTTATAATCTTCTATTTTTCCACATGTGCAAAACAGGGAGCTTGATTTTCAATGAAAAACCTACATTCACAAGAAATAAAAAATAAATATAAAATTAAATTAAATTTATTTAAAATTATACTTTTTGGGAAGCTTATAATAAGGACTACATACTTACAAAAATAATTTTAAATGAACTCATTTGATCCCCCAAAAGGTAAATCAAAAGTGGTTTTTTATCAGCATTTTGATAGGTGTAAAAGAGACTTCGTTATAGGTATGGTTTAAAACTAGTGGGGTTTTATCCAAGGGGGTTTGATCTAAGGAAGTTTGACCAAATCCTCTTCAATTGGAATGCTTTAAATGGAAATTTTTAAGGCTTAAATAATTATATTTTCTAAAAATATGTCATTTCAACAAAAATCAGAATCTCCCAAAAATTGTAAACTAACTTTGTGGGATCACCTAAGACTTATCATTAGACTGTTTATCTTTATCGCCCTTATAGATTTTGAAAATCCTCTTGGTAATAAGAGATTTTTCAATAGTGACTCCCTTCTCTATGACCTCTATGAAGGTGGATACACAAATTATAAGCCATCTCAAGATGCAAATTCTCAACAAAGATATTGACCAATTCCTTTTTAGGGAGACTACATTAAAGACAACTTACTTGGGCTTGCCATGGAGATAACTGGATAATGTATCACTAACATTTTTTTTTTTTCTCATTAGGTCCATGGTATCCACATCCTTCCCCAAGTTATAGGAGAAATGTGTCACAAACTTTTCTTATAAATAAAAAAAGTGTAGCGATTGATCAGTGAGTTAGGTACAAAAACCACTTTAAAGCTTGTCCTCCTAATGAGGAAACAAATGTAAGAGATATTTATCGTTATATAAAACCTCATGAAAATGCATATAGAATTCTTGTAAGTGGTCTTGTGGGTCTCCCCTTCCCTTGTACTTTTCAAAATTTAACATTTTGAAATGTTTAGGGAAGGGTGTAGTAGCAATTGACAAATCAAATGGATATGGAAAAATTTCTTCAAATTTGAAGAAATTTTTGGATGAAGCTCTTGCTTGTAACTCCTTTAAAGTAGCTTTCATTTGTTCCCCATTCCTTGTTCATGGGTTCTGATGAGGAAGGAGCTACCAGATTGGATTGATCTTGAGGACCATGTTTATTATCTAGTGGTGGTGGAAGAGATTGATCAAGAGGTAAATTAATGATTCAAATACATTTTTATTGTTGTGATGATGGGGGTTGATAATATGATGAAGATGATGGTTGATGTTGTGGTGGGGCTTGTGGAATACCTCCATAAGATGAAGGAGGTTTTCATGGAGGGGTTTGATAATAGGATAGATTATAATCTCTTGGTAGTTGTATGTTTGTTGTTGGGGATTATGTGGCGGCAGTTGTGGATTGGATTTTTGTTGAAAGGTAGACAATGGGGATTGTTACAGATTGATGTGTGTTTGATGTAGAGTTTTTGGTTGAGGCTGGTATTGTTGACATGGAGTAGTAGGAGGTGGAGGTGGGGTTGGTTGATAATACATGTCCTACATGGAAAGATCCACGAAATATAACGATTGGGGATGTTGATGATAGTGAGGTGAAAAATAATGAAGCGGAGGATTAGAATATACATGTGATGGTTGTTGTTGATATTGGGATGATGGGTTTCCTTGGGGCTGTGATGAAGGTTGTTGTTGAGGTTGAGATGGAACCTAAGGTTGGGATGTTGGTTACATTTTTATTGATAAGATAGTTTTTGCGATGGAACTTGTGAGGAGGATGGTGGTTATTGTCATTGATAAGATGGTCGTCATTGATAGGATGGTAATGGTGGATTGGGTGGTGGAAGAATGGAATGACCAAGATTAAATTGAGGCATTTGATTTAGGAGGGGTGGAACCTAGGCTAAAGATGGAATGGATGTGTTGGAAGCATTGTAAATTGGTTATATTTGAATGAAAGGAATATGAGGGGGTGTTCAAGCTAAGGCATTAGATACATTGTCCTTAATATTTCTTGATTGTGATGGATGAGTGGATGTTTGAGGGTGTTATTGTTGGAAAATTTGTGGGACCAAATTTTGATATTGTGATAGAGAAGTATCTCATTGAGCATTGACAAAATTTGATCCAATACTGATAGAAAAAATCTAGATAGGAGAAGGTTGAAACTATACACACACATAATTTCCCATTCTAGATTGTTACCATGAGTCCTCGAGAGGAGCCTAGGGGGATTGAAATACTAGAGGAGGTTGCAAGACCTAAGAAGACTAAGAATCTTGAGGTACAAAAGGTCCAATCACACCAATTTATTGTGCCATATCAAACTTAGGTGGAGGTTTGGTGCCCTGCATGAGCAACAATGCAATAACTCAGTTTGAATATTCAATAATGATACACTCAATCATTTGCACATTAACTATATTTCTAAGATACTCATCAATAGAAACCTCAGGTTGATTGACCATCCCCTCCTTAAGGGAATCTTGAGGATGAATTAACTCAGGGAGTTGACTTGTATTGGACTATTAGGACCCTCCACTCATAGGAAGATTGGGAGGATAAGGAGATTAGTAAACTTGTAATTATTGTTGTTATTGAACCATTGTTCCATTTATTTCCTAGCCTATAATCAGGTGACAATGGGAATGGAAGTGAGGATGGCCATATGATGAAGATAATGTATGACCCAAGGACAAGACTAGATGATGATGGTTTTATGATTGATTAAAAGATTGATTAGATAGTTGATTGATTAATTAGATGATAGATTAGATGATTGATTGGATTGGATGATTGATTGATATAACACTCCAAGTAGATTTGAGAACTTGGTTTGATGGTGATTGAACTGATCATTACTTGACGTACCCTCACATTCTCAAGAAAAAGAGATGATTACGATGATGATGATTATTGTATTGTATTGTACTTGAGATAGAAAATGTTCTAAAGTGTGGTAGGTGATTACAGTGAAAAATTTCCTCTACACCAAAGAAAATTGATATGGTTAATGATGATGACTAACTAAAGATAGACTATGTTGCTAAGAAAGTGTGAATGATGAAGACAATGATTGGTTGATTGGTTGATTTAGATAAAAACTCCCTCAAATCAATTTCAAAGGGGCTAAGATTAGATATTTATGATGAATATGATGATTAAGGATGTCCTAATATGTCCTTGTGTGATCAAATGAATGATTCAATGAATTTTTTTAAAAATGAATGTACAAAAGGAGGATTATCAAAGATTGGTGAATGGGAAAAATGTTTTGATTGTAGGAATGAATTCAGAACAATAAGGGCTTTCACTAGTTAAAAGGGCTCACTCTCTAGTTTTTCTATGGGATGCATATTCACCCAAGAATATAACACATACACCTTTGTAGGTAACACAAAGGCTTATGTGCACAAATGCCTCTATGTGTAGCATATACAAATTTTGAGGTGACCAAATTCACCTATGTGGGAATGACTTGGATAGTGTATGGACAAGGATAGTGGGACCACCCAAGAACAGAGTGGATATTCCTAAGGGGATTCTTGTATGGACAAGGTCGGTTTATATGCTTTTGAATAGAGCATAAACGCCTATGAAGAATGATGACTATATGGAAGGATTAACATATACACTTGAGAATAGAGCATAAATGCTTGAGGGCTAACTAGACTTAGGATGATGACACAAATTCTTATCAATAGAGTAGATTTTCCTCTATAGAGAACAAATACACCTATTGAGGAAGACTAACCAAAAGGACTGCACTAGACTAAGAGGCATAATTTCCCTTTGGAGAGTGCAAATGCCTATCAATAGAGTAGATTCGCCTCTATAGAGTGTGGATATGCCTTTGAAGGATAGGATTAATCTATGGAAAAGGATAGACAGAAAATCAAATAGACATGGTCAAAGATGGACTCGAGACAAAACAATCACTAGTTTCACATAAGAAGACATGTCAAGTAACTCGAGCCTAAATTTATTCAATAGGGTTTACAAACTTGATGTAGGCTCACCACCCCAAGGGGTTAATACTCTATGATACTCAGGTGGAGCACCCTTTCTCATGAAGGTGGATAGGTAGAGATCCAATGACATAGGTTTCATAAATGCCACAAGCACACCTTCTCTCTCTCTCTTCAAGAACTATCAAAGTTCACCCAAAGATGTCTATCTCAATATAAGGCAGTATGTGATGACAAGCTTCAGGGTATGATACACATCCCATGCACTACACCAAGTCATAGATAAAACACAAGTCTTAAACTAGGCTATATAGGTTATATTGTGTGTCCTCTAAACACTAGGAGGGTGTGTGAGGCCCATCCATGAACACTGACCCATCACAAGCATAGGTCAAGAACTTTTGATGGGAAATCTTAGACCAACCCTTCACATCTAACTTCGAATCACCCAAGTATCAATTCTCTAGAAGACACAAAACAACTAGACTGGGGTATAAATTTCATTCTCCCCCCTTTCTATACCTAGTTGGTTCACATGGTTGAGGTCATCCATTGGGGTGACAAAATACCCAAGCAGGACTCCTAAAGTGTAGTAAATATTAGACATTTCTGATCCCCAAGCTTGCACAAAGCGAAAGTGGAGAGCATATGTGTACTTGTATCCCTAGGTTGACTCATAAAGTACTTGAGTTAAGTTGCTATTTTTGATCCCCAGGCTCATCGTACGATGTAAGGGGAGAGCATACATCAACAACTAACTCCAAAATAAAAATAAAAAAATCATTGACCCTTTAATGAAAACCAAGTGTGTGTAGCTAGTATGAAAAATACCAACCAAATCTTTAACCAATCATCCTACAAACAAAATTTTGTATTTTTTCCTTTAGTCTTAGACTTAAGTTAAGCTACAAAGATTAAGTAATAAAAACAAGCACCAATAAATGAGTGAGTAGATTAGTGAAAACAAAAAGCAAATTAAAAATTCTTGAATAACTCTGCACACAAAAATTATACCTCAGATTTTCCCTTCAATAAAGTGCATACGCCTCTGTAACCTTCATGGATTCACCTCTAAATCTATCGGATACGACTTTGTGGTCCTTTAGCACATATGCCTCTGAATATTCCAAGTTCACCACTGAAACATGTGGAATCATCTTTGTGGAGAAATTTTTTTGGGCTTTTGGGGGTTCTCCTTTATATTTCTTACATTTTCCTCTGTGTAATTTTTTGTTCTTTTGATTAGATGTACATACACCTATATAGAACTGGTAATTGGGGGCTAGAGTGTATACACCTTTGTAGGTTGGTGGATATGGCCATATGGATCTAGGAGGTCTACTGGTTGGAGATTTAATAGGAATTAAAGTGCATACACCTTTTTGAACTCATAGATTCACCTTTGTGGAGTGTGAATATGCCTATGTAGCATATTTGCCTCTATAACCCAAAATTTGAACCTACAAAATTTCAAAAGATCAATGGACCAATGATGTGGGTTCCACCAAGCATGCAAGAAGTTGGTGGAGTATTTATATCTTCCTAAAATACAAGAAATTCAAACCAAATCATGCAAAAGATAAAAACCAAAGTATAACACTCAAATTATGCTATAGATGAAACTCAAATAAGAAAATACAAAATAACAAGAAATTATACCTTTTCTAAGCTTATTGCCTTATTTTTCCCTTGAATATGCTTGATTGTGTGCTCTTTAGATCAACCTTGATAGCATAAAACATTAGAAATGCATGATTTTGATCACTAAATGAGTGTAACTATGGATTCTAGGTGAGAACTGGGATGGAAAATAGCTATGAAAATGGATGTCAAGTGAATGCAAATGAGTGCTTGAGAGCTTGAGAGTTGAATACATTAGTCTAGTGAATGTTAGAAATGGCTAAGTTTTTTCCTTAGTCATTTATAGTGTAATAGGAATGAAGGGTTGAGATTCAAACTAGGGATTTGAATCAATCGTTGAGATGCCTCATGTGAGGATGAAATTTTTCATCCTTGGGAGATGGGAAAGAATGAGGTGGAGTGTAGGTGGAGGCCAAGTGGAGGTACTTTTAAAGTACCTTGGGAAGGACAAAAGAGGTGACTTGTCTTATCCTCCCCAAATCATGGGGAGGATGTGACAAGAGAGGAATTTAAAATTCTTCTTAAAATCTCCATGGTAATTGGATAAAACCTTGGTATGAATAAATGGAATTTAACATTCCATTAGAGGGCATATGGGGATTAGAAATAGGAATTAAAAATTCCATGGGAGACTTGGGTTCATAAAAGGGAATTAAATTTCAACATAGGCTTATGGGGGGAATACATAGGAATTTAGGATTCCTTGGGAAGGGGAGATGACTTCTCCAAAAATGGAAGGAGTTAATGAGGGTTGACTTAGGTACATGTGCCATAATTGGCATTAGGGTTAGGTTTGGGATAATTAATTATTAATTAGGGTTTGTATAAATGATAATGATAGAATTAAGGCAAGCGGCAAACTATGGATGATGTGACACTAATCCTCAAATTAGGAATGTGCACACCTTAATCACATATTAATTAGGTTAATTAGGATTAAGAAGGGATTATGGAGGAGATGACGAGGTCAGATAAAATGGGATGAATTAAAAATTAATTTTAATTCATGTGGGATAAATGACAAGATTAAATAAATTGGGGTATTTATTTAATCTTGAGAAGAAAGGGGATGAAGTAAAGTTTTTAATTGAATAATTAAATACTTTAGGGGATATTGGGGATATGATGAATATTAATCAAATAATAGTGAAATTATTTGATTAACATGAATGTAGTGCCCTCCGTTTCGGTCGTCGTTGATGTTAAGTAAGTTGTTGTTGGTAATGTCATGAAGATGTGGTGATTTTATTATTTAATTTAATTTTAAGGTTATGAGGTAACATTAATAATATGTTTGGATTTGATTAATAAAATTAATTTAATTTTACCTAGAATTAAATAAAGAATTAGATTCAATAATAAAGGTCAATTTAATTATCGTTGGGAGTTAGTTATTTAAAATAATCGAGGAGAGGTAATTATCATTTAATGATTAAATTCAATTAATAAATTTAAAAGTGATAAAATATTAAAGAGGATTAAATATTAAAATTGTAAATAAATTACGGTAAAAATATTTATTCAATTATATTTTAATTAAAAGTTAATTATTTATGAAAATTTGTTTTAGTTAAAATTTAGAGTTAAGTGGAAGTAATTTAAAACAAAAGAAGTTATTGGTTGAAATTAAATAAATAAATATATAAAGTAATGATTAATTAAAGTGGGTAAATAAAAATTAGTTATTTTTGAAAATCTTTTACGGGGGAGAAAGAGGAGTTAGGGCGGTTGAACGGAGAATTTGATATTTTCTTTAAGAGGAGGCAAGAAAAAAATTTAGGGGAATTCTACACTGACCAAGGGTTTGAAGATGCAGCAAAAGTTTTAGGCGTAATTGCTGGCTGATCCATCCTTCAACCTCAATAAATTACTGCTCTTGTCTGGAAGGGATCGAGGAAAGGTATTTTTTTTCATTGATGATCAATAAAAATAGGTTGCGGATATTTTGGAGTGGTTTTTTTTCCAGTTGGAGTTTTTCACGTAAATTGGTGTTGTTTTCTTTTTACCTCTGTGACCTATCTTTTTACCTTGTGCAAATTATTTTATGAATAATTTTAGGACTTCATAAATATTCTATTTAAACTAGAGGCTTGATGAGTTTTCATTAAAGTAGATTATTCTTTTAATTTAAAGCAAAGCTTGAAATAAATAATAAGTGCATTTGTGGATGTTATTCTGTCAATTGAATGTAAAGATTTTAGTGTGTAATCATTGAATTTGTACAGATTGTTTCCATATAATTTCTTTAATAAATTTTTTGTTGAAGCGGTTCAGAGATTGGCTGTAAACAATTCAACATGGAACCCTTCCAACACAGATAATTCAATTTTTGCATATCCCTTCTGCCTGCACACGAGCATCCTACCATTACAAGGTGCACATTATAATTATTATTTTTATATACGTATAATCTAGTAAAAGCTTTATTGTATGTGCTTTTAATACCAACCCTAGTTCGTAATTGTGTAGAAACCCTAGTGATTTGTAAACTAGTGCCACCAAGTAGAACAGTTAATAAAATCAACATAAATTTATGTTTACAGAAATTGATGTCAAAACAGAAGAAAATAAAATAAAATAAATTTAAATAAAATTTGAGTAATAATGATAATAATTACCATCCATTGAGAGTCATAGTTAAGTTGTGATATAAAGAAAATAAAATTAACTTAACAAGTTAAAGATTAATCTAATTTTAACCTATAAAGATTTATTGTTTTAATAAATCTAATATTATTTCTCCTGCGCATAAGTCACGTATTTGCACCTCACCTTTCTTTCGCCCTTAGTCTTGCGGATAACATTTGTGATTTAATAATAATGCAAGTAGATGGCGATATTACCAAATTCCAAAAATTCACTTCTCATGTAAATGGCCTCTCACATTGTTGCAACCGTAACCATCTCAAACTTGGAGAAAGCTTGGTTCGTGTGTCTTCTCTGATGCCGTCCATGAGCAGATTGTTCAAGCGAATAAATTGAGGACCAATGAGTAGATTATTTAATTCTCTTGGTCTGCGCAATGTTTCTAGCCTTGCCAGTTACCTCCGTTCAGTCGAAGCTGAGAGAAATTGATGTTATTGGATACAGTGTTTAGATGAGCTCCTTCACATAGTCTAGTAATCTAAATTTTTAAAATCTCCCCAAAACTATAGGCAAAATTATCACAGCTGCAACGTTGGACTTGCAAAAGTGTAGTAAATTAAATAGTTCCTCTGAAACCCTTGGCAGCCTGTCACTGTTACAGCAATTAGAGTTGAAACATTGTACAGAATTAAATAGCCTCTCTGATTTCTTTGTCAACCTGTCTGAGTTATGGCATTTGAATTCCCAACTGCATATATGAGTGACTTTTTATTTATTTTGAATTTATACCTTTTTGATTATTATTCTTTTATATGCGTATGGTTATATAAACAAGTATAGATACATAATTAGGTTAAAAGATTTGAGTGAAGGTAGTCTTTTATATTTAGAATTTATGAGGATATTTCAATATATAAGTAGATTTGTATGATGAGTATTATTCAAAAGAAAATGGTTCGTATTTATATAATATGTTTATAAAACATGAATAATTTCTTTAATTGTTTTGTTTATGATTTTATCGTGGCGTAAAAGTAAAATATGAATCGAGTGTTAGAATGTTCGGTAAGATAGTGAGTTAAGTAAAAGTGTAATTTTATTTTATGGTAAGTGAAGTAATAAAAGGTGATAAAAGAATTGGGTAAATAATTAAAGTGAAAATGGTTATTTCGCTAGGTTGTTTAGTAAAATAATATTTAACAAAGGATTTTAACCCAATAAACATTATTGAATTAGGTATTTAATTTTGTTGTTGATAAATGAACTGTGTATTTAGTTAAAGTAAATCGATTTATATGGAATTATTCCTTAAGACTTTGTGATTAATGTGTTTATGTTCAGAAAATGATTTATTTATAGGAGTTAGAAAATTAGAATTATTAGGTAGTTGAGTTAGGTATTATGTTATTGAGTAGGTTAGTAAAGTGATTAGAAAGAGAGTTTCCTTATGTTAATAGTTAGTATTTATTTGGGTAACTTTGGAATAATAAATATCCTCCTCTTTAATTTGAAATAAATAATTGCTTATTTTTATAGAGATTTAGTGAATTGAAGTAAATTAAGTTTAAAAGAAAATATATTAATGCATATATATAGGGTTTTAATGAAAGAATATATTTTGCCTATGTGAATTTATTGTGTAACATTGATAGATTAGTTTATTCTTACTTTGGTTAGTTCCAAGTGGAATAGTTAAATTAGAAATAGTGAAAAGTAGAGTTTTGTATGTGTTTTCTCTGCGTAAGTAAAATTAGATGATTATGGAATATAATAAAAGTATAAATATTATGTTATTAGAAGAATCAAGTTGCTTGAAGCAGAGGTAATTATAAATAAATAAAAATAAGATGAAATTTTTCTATGTGGTTATTATGTGAAAATTATTTTAAATTAATATGAGAAAAGAGTATTTTGGGCCTTCTGAGATAATTTATTGTGTTAAATGTTAATGGTTTTAATTACTATCTAATGAGTCTATGAATGATAATTATTTGTCAAAACTACTATGTGAAATAATTCATTAGTAGTGTCACCTTAGGATTATAATAAAGTTGTAATTTATAGAATTTTCATCTTAGTATTACATTTTAAAGTTATAATTAGGATTCATATTAAACAGTCGATGGAGTTGGTTATCTTATAAACGATATAGTTATTTTAAATATAATTTGTAGTAAATACTCTCTTAATTAAATTAAGTGGATACCTTAAAGTAAGAACGTTGAAATAATGCCTAAATTAAAGGAATGTCTTTATGGTTATAAGGTGTGAGTGATTGTTGTTT
>VDFB02281492.1:425897875-425937725 GCA_007258455.2 Sequoia sempervirens | reverse complement strand
AAATGTTTTGGTGGTTCACACATTGTGTTGTGAATGGATAGATGGTTCATGTCACCAGTCCTTGATGTCCAATGTCGACATAAAGATTTTTGGGTTGTGTGAAGTTAAAGTATAAATTAAGCAAACTTAAGGGAGTAATTATAGGTCCCTGCTAACCTATTTTGATGTGCTACAAGGGTATGTTCAGAATCATCATGGAAAAGAAAGGCCCTTAAGTGATGAAAAATTTTAAAAAATCAAAGTTAGGCAACTTGACATAAAAAATTGAATAAGTTATCTATATTATTTCAAAAAAATGTAAGAATAGAATCTATAGAAAATTGAATGTAGTTTCTCAACTAGATTAGTTTTATTTAAAAAAAAAAAATCTATTTAGTGAAAATTTAAAATTTCAAATGCAGAGTACTTAAATTTTAGGGAAAAAATAAGTAGGTGTTTGTCTCACTCAATTCTAACCACAATAAAATGATAATATTTTTATAATATTTTATATAAATAGAGGGACCTAAGGTCCCTAATGTGATGCATATTTTTTGGTAATTTTTTCAAGTAAATAATTAATTATGAATTTTTATTACAACTTTTAAAATATGTAAAAAATCGTATGTCTGACCACCTTAACTTGGTCAAAGCTTCATGGCCCATTTTTTAATCTTAGGTATGCTAAACATAGAATGTGACATATGTTTCAAATTTTCACAAAATGTGACACCATTTGAAAGTTATAGATCCAACCCCAGGAAAATTTGAGAATCTCATTAAAAACCCTTTTCATTTCATCAAATGTGGGTAAAAAAAAGTCGTCGGCCACATACTTTATACATACCCATCATATCGCCACTTTTTGGCCCATCATGATCCTTCACATACCCATAAGTTTTGGCATATGCCATGAGGCATGTATGATTGGATCTTGAGCCGATATGTTGATGCATTACATGTTTCATCTAATTAGGCCGACCTAATTGATGTTGTAGGTGTTTGTGGATGTAATACATATAAATGTAAGTTCATTTTGGTTTTGTAGAGATGGTGTGAGTGTTGCAGAGAAAGTGGTGATGTGAATTCCTAAGAAGAGTTTGCTAATGCAATGTGAAGAATAGAAAAGTGGGTGTAAGTGTTGAGAAACATGAAGTGTGTTAAGTTACTATATTGTGCTTTAATGGAATTATCTCCAACATATTGTAGATGCATTGTATCAGTTCAAATTTTGGTAGTGAACCACCCTTTCTTCTTTCTCTCTTATTCTCTGGACATTGAGTCCTTTGAACAGTGAGTCCATCTAGTAGTGAGCCTTTCTATAATATCTTGTAACCAATTATAATATATTGTGAGCTAATCATTGCCATGGTTTTTCCCTTCTTGGGTTTTCCATGTAAATTTGGTGTTCTTGTGTTGTGTGATGTGATGCATGTTTCAATTGCTTCTTTTCATTTCTACAAATTGGATGAAATATTTTGAATACATGTTTAAGTGGTTTTAGAGAATATTGATTCACCCCCCTCTTAGTATTTCAGGTGTTCAACATTTTTATCATGTGTTATGTTAGAAATAACTCATTTTTAGCTTAAATCCTCAAATTAATGTTGTTACAAATTCTATGAGGAAAACTTTGTTGTTTAATATATGGAAAAGTAGATTTCTAGTTGTGCTTTTAGATCATAATTTTCATTAAGAAGTAGAAATGCTAAGGTTTTACTCTGACATCATTTTTCAAGTTCTTTCCTTGTGTTCTTAGCTACAAGTAGTCCCCAAATAAAATGTAAAAATTTGTAATCACTTGGATAAGATCAAATGACAAATTTTTCAAATACATAAGAAAGATATTCTATCTTCCAAACAGCTACAACATATGATGATGTTGATAATATGATTCTATTTTATTCTTTAGTGAAGGTTGTTCCAATTCTTACTAAGCTTTGCTAGACAATTGTATTGTAATTTCCTTTTTCTCTTGACATCCTATTTATTGTCTTCTCCTTATAACATTCTTTGCTTTGATTCAATAAAGATAAATTTATTATACCATTGAATAACGAGTATAATACACCGACATATCTATATATATGTATATATATAGATATTTAAAATAATAATATAACTCACAATAACATATAAATAGACTGAAACCTAACACAACATTCTCAACTTTAAATTTTTTTTTTTTCGAACTTTTTTTCACTTGTAAATATTCCTATCTAAAATAACATATACGAAACTACTACAATATAAAACCATTTTTCCAAAATATAACATTTCCGGAACTGAATTTAAAAACCTCTGTGCTAATAATGGCTGACCAACAAAGTTCGAAATAAATTCTAAACAAAGCGAGCTTCTCGTAACTGTTTTCATAGCAGCTTTCATTAAAAGCCTGCTGCTGCTACTGCACGCCGTTCAGCGCATCGCTCGCTTACGTACATCTATTACTAAATTAATCGTACGAAACATTTAACAATCCGATTTCCTTGGGGCTCAGCAACCTGGCACTAAATTCAATATAAACTTATCTTTTCTGCCTACCACGTGAAGATGCAGACGTCCCACGCTCATTTTAAGGCCTCGGAGTCCGCGACAGTTGGCTTTGTTTAAGTTTCCTTTAACTGGCTTTATGAAATACTACATGCCAATATTTTCTATATATAGCACTTCCATCCTTTTCTTTCTTCGCCCCTGCAAGCTCTTCTGTATTTGTTTTCTACTTTTTCAGAAGAACCCACTTTCGGTTTTTCTGAAAGAAGATTGAAGATGAAGAGTTTGGCAAAGCAGATGCAGAAATTAGGTCAGAAAACACAAATGAGGAAGTCCACTGTGTGGTTAAGATTTGGAAGAAAATCCATGGAAGCCTGCGGGGCTCCTCGTGGAAGTTTGCCGATCTATGTGGGCAATGAAGGCCATCGTTTCATTGTGGATGTGCATTTTTTGAGTCACCCATTGTTCGAGGAGCTCTTACAGTTCTCTGCGGAGGAGTTGGGATACTCACACAAGGGGGGTCTCAAAGTGGCGTGTAGTATTCGGTTGTTTGAACATCTACTCAGGCTTATCAACTCCAGGAATCCTGCTGCCCATTATCTGCAAATATCTGATCTCTTGCAACAGTTTTCTGGCTGATATTTCTTTGCCCTTTTAACATTCCTTCTACTGTGAAACTTGATTAATATGGTACCATAGTTTCAGGGAAAGTGCCTCGAAATGAGATCTTCCTGAAGTTCTGAATTCTATGGCAAAAATTAACTCTTTCATTTGCCTATGATATGCACTGCCACTCATTGAGATACTAACCATAAATGTATTTAATGAACTGTCATAGTGACGCTCATGATAGAGAGCAATATGTGCGGTGTTTAATATATCAATGAGCACAAGCCGACAATGAGATAATTTACAAGCCAACTTGTTCATATGATTAATATTGTGCCATTTGATTGTTTTCTAATCAGATTTCATATTATTTCAAAATCTGTCCTCATTGATTCTTCATTTTCTTTTGTGGGTGTTAAATTTAAATTTGTCCAGCACATTTACTTTGATCAACTGGCAGAGATATGATAGTTAGTCAACATCCCCTCTAATATAATTCAGGGGAATTGAGCATAGTTGGAGGTTCTCAAATCATATGTAGATTTCTTCTCTGTATGTATTATTGAACTTTCAAATCAACATCTTCATTTCGATCTATAATTACAATTAATTCACAGAATTAATTCTCAAAACATGACAGTTTAACTTTCAAATCAGCATCTTCACTTAAATCCATAATAACAATTAATCCACAAAATCTAACTCTCAAAAAAATGTCGGTTAATCCAACAGCTCAATCTGAAAAAAAGGAACTACTTTGTTATAATAATTTGTTTGAGGTACTTTTTTGAAATCCTTCGAAGACGCAACCTAGTCACCAGAGGATGCAACAGATAAAGCTGTAGAGTTTGCTCCTAACTAGATGTAAACCTTTAAATGGAAAACAGAGTAAATTAGTCGAGTCCACCTTATCATGATCTTACGTATACATTTTCTTAGTTTAAAATGACATAATTAACTATTTATATCAGACAAAAGGTTGCAAGGTGCCTCAATGACCATATTAAAGTGTGCAAGGGAAACACCCGCACAGTATATTTGCTTTTATTTACTCTTTAAAGGGAGTAAGTTTGTGTGAGATCGCTAATTAGGGATCTTGCACACAATTTACATTTAGGGGAAAGACTTTCTAGATGTATGTTCCATTTTTATTTTTTTAATATTAATAATGGTGTTTTTTTAATGGTATTTAAAATTTTATTAGTTTATTGTTTAAATGTAAGGTTTTAGGTTCATATTGTTAAATATGATGTTATATTATTATTATTATTTTGTAGAAATTTTATGAATTATAAAAAAATTTGAGATTTATAGTTATCTATAATTATTTTTGTTTGTATTCATGTGACATAACATGATTTGTTGAATACTAGTCTAATCAAATGTTTGTAATAATAGTCAATAAAGATCACAACTAATAATTGTTATATTATTAAAAATAACTATCATTAAATCTATGAATATTATCTTCACTCAAAAATTTGAGGATCACAACTAATAGTGCTATATATTATTAAAACTAATGATCTTTAAATATATGAATGTTATCTTCATTGTTGGAGTGTGTGTACTGCAAAACTTAAAAGTGTGTATCATGAACTTTTATCTTTATTTCTATATTTCTTTGTCAATGTCTTTCAATATTTTTTATTGGTCCATTTTTTTATTGATTTGGCTTTCATTTGAACAAAAAATTTAATTGATCATTAAAAAATATTTAAATATTTCTCATATAATTATTCACACATTATTTTTTCTATTTGAGTTTCATTTATCAACACCAATAGATTTGAGCTAGTTTTTTTTCACTATTTTATTTTTATATATGTAGATTTGACCTCTAAAGTCTCAAAATCACTCTTGCCTCTACCATAGCACCATTTTACATCCATACATATTTTGATTGCATTAGCCATTTATCCACAAGTCTAAAACCTTAGTTCTTTCTTTAGGCCTTTCCATTGAACTTTTCATTTAGTCAAGTTACCCTCATCTATGATGGCACCTTCAATATATATTCTTTTTTTTCCTTAATTTTATAAAAATCATTGAATACTTGATCCAAGAGCTTGTCATAAGAACATCCTTTCTTAGAAATCTCCAAAAGGTGTTGGCCTTTTCTCAACAATCCTAATTTATTAGTATAGATAAATACATCAAGGTGAATATTTAGTTTTAGATATAAGAGGTTCACAAGGATCAATTTTATTTTTATGGTCAAAGTTTATCACTATACACTAAATAAAGATCTAGTTGTGGAAAATTATTTATAATAGCACAAAACTAACCCAAGGTTAAATATAGTTGTAAATTTTACATATTCTAATCATTTTATTATATATTCATTCTAGATATATTTTTAGAATGTGTATTAATCATTTGTAACAATAATATTCATCTCTAATTCAAAGGTATTTATTTATTATCATTAATTTATTCTAGACTTCTTGTTTTATTAAATTAATTTGATAATAGGGTAAACTCACAAATTTTGAAATTTTCATTTTTCAATTCTAAATGAGGTGAAAAGTAGGAAACACTTTCATTTGAATGTGAGTAAAAATAACCCATATTCAAGGGTGGACCTTCATTCAAAATTGTAAGATATAAAAAAAAGCTTTGAACAATGATAATTTCCATAAATGCAAAAAATGGAGCTTCATTTGAAGTTCCCTTTCCATTTCTATAATGATGAATTATATAAAAGGAATAGAAATGGATCTTTGAATGAAGGTACTTGTTTTTCATCTATAAAAATTACCCTTCATTCAAATGTGCTTTGTAATTTTAATTTTATTTTTTTGAAATAAAATACCATCATTTCAAGGTCATTAAATACCATCAATTTAAATTAAATTAAATTATTAAAAGTTATATAAAAATTTCACAAATTATTTCATAATTTTTTTAAAATACATTTATAATCTTAAAAATCCTCAAAAATCTCTAGTTCAAACCATTTTTAAATTCTTAATGGTTTGATTGACATAGATATTACAAAGTGTGAATGTTGATTTTAATGTCCCACATTGATAAAAAAATGAAACACACTATTGTGGGATCATCCAAAATGATGGCCTAAATTTTTATGTGTGGTATGTTATTTTATCTTACCTAAAATTGTGAACATAACATTTTTTATTATTATCCTTTTTATAACATATTTGATAAGAATTGGATTCTCCCTCCCTTATGACTTATTGTTTCATTTTGATTAGGGTTTGGGACTTTATTGTTTCATATTTGTTAGATCCTCTTATTGCTAAATCATTTTATTACGGATTCCAATAGACCAATTTATCTTGACCTCTATCCTTGCATAATTTACTAATTTTAATGTGTTTTTATATTTTATAACATATCCTTGATTTCTTTTTATGTCTTTACATCCAATGGATTTGGGTGCATATTCAATGAAAGTATTGGTCCATCATATATGTGGTTATTATTATCCTTCTCTCTTGGGTAGGCTCAAATCATGCTTCTCCGTCCTAAAAGTTTTGACCAAAAAGAATACTTATGAACAGCATCAATAATATTTTTACCATAAACTCACATGAAATAATATATCTGGAATAGAAAGACTTATCACCTGAAAGAATATATTTGGAACAGATGGTTGGAATTTTTACATATATGGAAAGGAGAACTCTGAATAACTCTCAAAAGAAATTACTTGACAGCCCGGGTCAACCGTTAAACTTAGACCCTCCGCCCGCATAGATACTTTATCGAAGTTTTCGAAGAACTCCAGTTGGCAATTAAATTTAAAGCTTGGAAGTTTGTGCTCCACTTGGGAGAAGAATTAAGTCTGTAAAAGCAAGAGTACGGAGATTCGAAACCATGGCATCATCTCATGATAGGTTTTCTGAACTTATGACTTACAGCTTGCGTCTAAAAGCCTGACTCTCCAGTCTCCACGTTCTCCACGGTCCAACTACTCCACCAACTAAGTACGAATACATTATAACGTACTTCCTATACCGTACCTAGTCTTTTCTCTCTGTGACGTCCACATGGGCATTAAAGTTTATTGAAGCTATATTTGTTCTCTGACATCTACCACATGCAGACACAGGTTTGCTACAGCTTATGCTCGTTGTAAGAACCCGGGGCCACGCTATTGACGTGTATTTTTTAAATTTTCCTCCTTTCAATTCTATATGCAGAGTTCCATTGCTTTGTATTTATGAGCTTAATCTGGGCTAATATTTTGCTTTAATTGAAAGTGAAGAGCTTGACTAAACAGTTATAGAATTTAAGAAAGAAAAAACAAATAACGAAGCATCATTGTGGTTAGGATCTGCTAGGAAATACGGGGTTGATCTCACAGTGCAACAGTTAAGTTGTAAGGGCAGAAGTTAGACTGTCTAAGGTTTGAATTCCACAGTGGATAGTGGGAATGCCACAGGGAGAAAGCAGCAGTGGGGTCAACAAAGAAAATAGCTGCAGTGGATATGGTGGTGGTTGTTCAGAATGGCGGGGGTGAGGTCCCCTGAATGTGACCTCATTGGTTCATAACTCCAATCAAAAGCATTCAGAGTCCTCATGTGCTCCTCGTGGATATTTGATGGTCTATGTAGGAAAGGAAGGCCATCGTTTCATTATGCCGGTAATAGTTATACATATTTTAAGCCAACCTTTGTTTGAGAAGCTCTTAGAAATGTTTACATAGGAGTTGGGTTATTCACACAATGTCGGTCTGAGGGTGGCCTGTAACATTCGCTTGTTTGAACATCTGGTCAGGCTTCTCAGCTCAAGAAATTCATCTGCTCGTTATCTGCAAATAACCGATCTACTGTATTAGTTTTCTTGCCAAGATGTTTTCTATTATTTTGGGCACTAAAAGTGCAATAGTCAAGATTCTACCTGGGTAAAGAAAAGATCCAAGGGAAATAAACATTGTGGAATGAGATCTTCGTTGCATGGCAGTGGGACTGGTTATTTCCCGAAAGTTTTCGAATCTATGGAGGCCCCAGTTGGAAGCAGAAACATGTCATGCTTTTTTCTTAGCTTGGAAGAATGTGTAACATTAACATCTTCTCTTG
The DNA here is from genome assembly GCA_007258455.2 of Sequoia sempervirens. Lineage (NCBI taxonomy): Eukaryota > Viridiplantae > Streptophyta > Pinopsida > Cupressales > Cupressaceae > Sequoia > Sequoia sempervirens. The sequence continues at coordinate 425,929,596 of VDFB02281492.1, read as the reverse complement.
TAAAATAAGCAGTCAAATAGATTGTCTACAACGTCTAGATTCCTAAAAAATATCCACAGTTTTCATCTAGTTCAATAGATCGCCTTTTCAAGGTAATGGGAATCTTTTCTTGATCATGACCTTGTGTAACACTCTATAGTGCCCACACAATATCAATGTGGCATCCTTCTTTTTGATAAAAAATAACTAATATTCTATAAGGTGACACACTAAATCTAATATATCTCTGTTCCACCAATTCTCACACCTACATTGATGTTCATTTAACTCCACCATTAACATGTGCTATGGGCTAATAAATACTAGCTTAGTTCGTAGCTTTAAGTTGATAATAAATTCAACTTCTCTTTCCCACCAATTCTAATAGTTTCTTAAGAAGAAAAAGTTAAAACTATGTTTCATTATAGATCACATTATTTGCATAAATGAATTTAAGATATTTTAATTGAAAGTCAATTATACTTTTAAAAAGATATGTTTTTATTAGATTTACTCTAATTGATTTAAATCTAGGTCACAAAATTTTCAATTCAAAGTGTCTATTAAATATGTAACATCATTTTAGAAGTAATTTATGAAAAAATAAAATTATTTAAAAAAATTAACGTTTATACAACTATTATTTATGTAAATAATATTTTAAAAATTTAATAATATTCTTTTGTAAATATAATTGAAGTTATTAAAAAGAATATATATTTTAATTCATGTTTATGTTTTTTTATTAAGAATACATCATCAACACCAAAATATAAGGTTGATTGTATTCTCAAGAAAAGTATTCAAATTTATCATAAAATTAGAAAAAAATATGATGCACTAGAAGAGAAATATCATCTTCAAATGACATAATCTTTTGTATTTTGAATAAATAATTAAGACAAAAAATTATATTTTATTGACATAGTTGTCTTTTCAATACTCATTTTCCAATATTTATTTAAAAGTATATATATTTATTGAATTGAAAAAGTAATCTATGAAATAAAGCTTAAGTTATGAATATAAAAATAATTGAAGAAAAAATGAATAAATGTACTATATAAAAACTCACATACCAATTAACCTTATTTTCCAAAATTTTATTAGTAACTAAATTATATTGTGAATTTTATAAAAAGCTACATTCACATTATTTTAAAAAATATAAACATAAGATATTCTAAAAAAAAATCTACTTTTCATTAATATACTCATGTCATAATTCAAAACAAATAACTTTCTAGTGATTGAAGCTACAAAGTTAGATTAGTGTTGGTCAATATCTTTATAAAATCAGGACACAACATTGAATATCCACCCCATCCAAACAACTCTTGTAATAAAGCATGGCCATCTAGTATTGGTTCTTGGTCTAATTCTATAATAGCTACAACACAAATATAACATCGAAATATTATTATTTTTCTTACATTAATCATAGATCTAGTACTTATAAGGATATTCATTAGTAAGTACTTTCATTTTTGTGATAGTTCTTTGGTCGTTTAAATTTTTAATAAATCTCCTAGGATATCCTATAATTTAGCTTCATGCTTCTCAAATCAATGCATCATAATTATTAGGCTATAAGGTTCTAATTAGGTGAAAAGGGGACAATTTTTGAGTTTTGAAGGCTCCAACCTTAAGGATATAATTGTCAATTTTACTAAGAATAGATTCTTTAATATTTATGCCATTTTCACTATTCATTATTTAATATTTAATATTTAGGTTAACTTATATTTTTTTATTATACACATGGGTAAACCCACAATAGTGAGTCCAAAATTTGGGACATGACATTTTTCAATTTGGATGGAGGTAAAAAGAAATAAATACCTTCATTTGAAGTTATTTATTTGAAAAAGGGCACCTTTATTCAAAGGTGAGTTAAAACACACCTTTCTTCAAATGCGTACCTTTGTTTAAAGATGTAAAATGTAAAGTAACCTTGAAAAAAAAGTAATTTCCATAAATGGAAACAAAATGGATGGTCTGTTTCTATAGTCTAAGTAGTCCCTTCTCTATAATTTACCAAGTGAAAAAGCTTTAATTCATATCTTTCCTCCATATAGAATGTTGTGGATCATTCTTTTAATTAAATTTTTGCTTCATATGGCCATCTTTTGTGTATTATTAAGATGATATTGTCCCATTCCTTTGTTCACTTTCAAAGTAGGATTTTTGGTCACTTATTATTCAACCATCTACACCTTGTATATTGTGTCCATTAATAGTGTTAGCTCTATGATTCATACTAATATACATAATCAACTTGCTCTTTTCATCATGGGTATAACCCACATACTTATATAGGCTTCAAAAACTAGAAATCTATTTTACTAATCTCATTTTATGTTTCTTAAAAGAGTTGAAATTATTCATTAGTGTAGTTTAATAATGATAATATATTAAATAGTTTTATAAAAGATACTCCTAGAATAATTCCCACATCAAAACATCACTTTTGATTCTAGCATACTATCTTAATTGTCCCACCATAGTGCAACTTGATTAATGAGATAGTATATAACTATAGACATCTAAATTTGACCATTTTGATATGATCAAATTTATCCCCTATTTCATCTATTTCACATCTATGTTCATGTTAATCAAATAATTTCACTATTATTTGATTAAATTCATCATATCCCCAATATCCCCTAAAGTATTTAATTATTCAATTAAAAACTTTACTTCATCCCCTTTCTTCTCAAGATTAAATAAATACCCCAATTTATTTAATCTTGTCATTTATCCCACATGAATTAAAATTAATTTTTAATTCATCCCATTTTATCTCACCTCGTCACATCCTCCATAATCCCTTCTTAATCCTAATTAACCTAATTAATATGTGATTAAGGTGTGCACATTCCTTATTTGAGGATTAGTTTCACATCATCCATAGTTTGCCACTTGCCTTAATTCTATCATTATCATTTATACAAACCCTAATTAATAATTAATTATTCCAAACCTAACCCTAATTCCAATTATGGCATGTGTACCTAAGTCAGCCCTCATTAACTCCTTCCATTTTTGGAGAAGTCATCTCCCCTTCCCAAGGAATCCTAAATTCCTATGTATTCCCCCCATAAGCCTATGTTGAAATTTAATTCCCTTTTATGAACCCAAGTCTCCCATGGAATTTTTAATTCCTATTTCTAATCCCCATATTCCCTCTAATGGAATGTTAACTTCAATTTATTCATACCAAGGTTTTATCCAATTACCATGGAGATTTTAAGAAGAATTTTAAATTCCTCTCTTGTCACATCCTCCCCATGATTTGGGGAGGATAAGACAACTCACCCCTTTTGTCCTTCCCAAGGTACTCTAAAAGTACCTCCACATGGCCTCCACCTACACTCCACCTCATTCTTTCCCATCTCCCAAGGATGACAAATGTCATCCTCACATGAGGCATCTCAACGATTGATTCAAATCCCTAGTTTGAATCTTAACCCTTCATTCCTTTTACACTCTAAATGACTAAGGAAAACACTTAGCCATTTCTAACATTCACTAGACTAATGTATTCAACTCTCAAGCTCTCAAGCACTCATTTGCATTCACTTGACATCCATTTTGATAGCTATTCTCCATCCCAGTTCCCACCTAGAATCCATAGTTACACTCATTTAGTGATCAAAATCATGCATTTCTAATGTTTTATGCTATCAAGGTTGATCTAAAGAGCACACAATAAAGCATATTCAAGGGAAAAATAAGGCAACAAGCTTAGAAAAGGTATAATTTCTTGTTATTTTGTATTTTCTTATTTGAGTTTCATCTATAGCATAATTTGAGTGTTATACTTTTGTTTTTATCTTTTGCAAGATTTGATTTGAGTTTCTTGTATTTTAGGAAGATATAAATACTCCACCAACTTCTTGCATGCTTGGTGGAACCCACATCATTGGTCCATTGATCTTTTGAAATTTTGTAGGTTCAAATTTTGGGTTATAGAGGCAAATATGCTACATAGGCATATCCACACTCCACAAAGGTGAATCTATGAGTTCAAAAAGGTGTATGCACTTTAATTCCTATTAACTCTCCAACCAGTAGATCTCCTAGATGCATATGGGCATATCCACCAACCTACAAAGGTGTATACACTCTATCCCCCAATTACCAATTCTATATAGGTGTATGCACATCTAATTAGAAGAACAAAAAATTACACAGAGGAAAATGTAAGAAATATAAAGGAGAACCCCCAAAAGCCAAAAAAAAGTTCTCCACAAAGATGATTCCACATGTTTCATTGGTGAACTTGCGATATTCAGAGGCATATGTGCTAAAGGACCACAAAGTCGTATCCGATAGATTTAGAGGTGAATCCATGAAGGTTACAAAGGCATATGCACTTTATTGAAGGGAAAATCTGAGGTATAATTTTTATCTGTAGAGTTATTCAAGAATTTTTAATTTGATTTTTATTTTCACTAATTTGCTCACTCATTTGTTGGTGCTTGTGTTTATTACTTAATCTTTGTAGCTTAACTTAAGTCTAAGACCGAAGGAAAAAATACAAAATTTTGTTTGTAGGATGATTGGTTAAAGATTTGGTTGGTATTTTTCATACTAGCTACACACAGTTGGTTTTCATTAAAGGGTCAATGATTTATTTTTATTTTTTTTGGAGTTAGTTGTTGATGTATGCTCTCCCCTTACATCGAACGATGAGCCTGGGGATCAAAAATAGTAGCTTAACTCAAGTACTTTTTGATTCAACCTAGGGATACAAGTACACATATGCTCTCCACTTTCGCTTTGTGCAAGCTTGGGGATCATAAATGTCTAATATTTACTACACTTTAGGAGTCCTACTTGGGTATTTTGTCACCCCAATGGATGACCTCAACCACGTGAACCAACTAGGTATAGAAAGGGGGGAGAATGAAATTTATACCCCAATCTAGTTGTTTTGTGTCTTCTAGATAATTGATACTTGGGTGATTCCAAGTTAGGTGTGAAGGGTTGGTCTAATATTTCCCATCAAAATTTCTTGACCTATGCTTGTGATGATCCGGTGTTCATGGATGGGCCTCACACACCCTCCTAGTGTTTAGAGGACACACAATATAACCTATATAGCCTAGTTTAAGACTTGTGTTTTATCTATGACTTGGTGTAGTGCATGGGATGTGTATCATACCCTGAAGCTTGTCATCACATACTGCCTTATATTGAGATAGACATCTTTGGGTGAACTTTGATAGTTCTTGAAGAGAGAGAGAGAAGGTGTGCTTGTGGCATTTATGAAACCTATGTCATTGGATCTCTACCTATCCACCTTCATGAGAAAGGGTGCTCCACCTGAGTATCATAGAGTATTAACCCCTTGGGGTGGTGAGCCTACATCAAGTTTGTAAACCCTATTGAATAAATTTAGGCTCGAGTTACTTGACATGTCTTCTTATGTGAAACTAGTGATTGTTTTGTCTTGATTCCATATTTGATCATGTCTATTTGATTTTCTATCTATCCTTTGCCATAGAGTAATCCTATCCTTCAAAGGCATATCCACACTCTACAGAGGCAAATCTACTCTATTGATAGGCATTTGCACTCTCCAAAGGGAAATTACGCCTCTTAGTCTAGTGTTGTCCTTTTGGTTAGTCTTCCTCAATAGGTGTATATGTTCTCTGCAGAGGAAAATCTGCTCTATTGACAAGAATTTGTGTCATCATCCCAGTCTAGTTAGAGCATTTATGCTCTATTCTAAAGTGTATATGTTAATCCTTGGACCATATAGTCATCATTCTTCATAGGTGTTTATGCTCTATTCAAAAGAATATAAACCGACCTTGTCCATACAAGAATCCCCTTAGGCATATCCACTACATTCTTGGGTGGTCCCACTGTCCTTGTCCATACACTATCCACGTCATTCCCACATAGGTGAATTTGGTCACCTCAAAATTTGTATATGCTACACATAGAGGCATTTGTGCACATAAGCCTTTGTGTTACCTACAAAGGTGTATCTGTTATATTCTTGGGTGAATATGCATCCCATAGAAAAACTAGAGAGTGAGCCCTTTTAACTAGTGAAATCCCTTATTGTTCTAAATTCATTCCTACAATCAAAACATTTTTCCCATTCACCAATCTTTGATAATCCTCCTTTTGTACATTCATTTTTTAAAAAACTCATTGAATCATTCATTTGATCACACAAGGACATATTAGGACATCCTTAATCATCATATCCATCATAAATATCTAATCTTAGCCCCTTTGAAATTGATTTGAGGGAATTTTTATCTAAATAAACCAATCAACCAATCCTTGTCTTCATCATTCACACTTTCTTAGCAACATAGTCTATCTTTAGTTAGTCGTCATCATTAACCATATCAATTTTCTTTGGTTGAGAGGAAATTTTTCACTGTAATCACCTACCACACTTGAGAACATTTTCTATCTCAAGTACAATACAATACAATAATCATCATCATTGTAATCATCTCTTTTCTTGAGAATGTGAGGGTACCTCAAGTAATGATCAATTCAATCACCATCAAACCAAGTTCTCAAATCTACTTGGAGTGTTATATCAATCAATCATCCAATCCAATCAATCATCTAATCTATCATCTAATTAATCAATCAACTATCCAATCAATCTTTTAATCAATCATAAAACCATCATCATCTAGTCTTGTCCTTGGGTCATACATTATCTTCATCATATGGCCATCCTCACTTCCATTCCCATTGTCACCTGATTGTAGGCTAGGAAATAAATGGAACAATGGTTCAATAACAACAATAATTATAGGTTTACTAATCTCCTTATCCTCCCAATCTTCCTACGAGTGGAGGGTCCTAATAGTCCAATACAAGTCAACTCCCTGAGTGAATTCATCCTCAAGATTCCCTTAAGGAGGGGATGGTAAATCAACCTAAGGTTTCTATTGATGAGTATCTTAGAAATCTAGTTAATGTGAAAATGATTGAGTGTATCATTAATGAATATTCAAACTGAGTTATTGCATTGTTGCTCATGCAGGGCACCAAACCTCCACCTAAGTTTGATATGGCACATTAAGTTGTTGTGATTGGACCTTTTGTACCTCAAGATCCTTAGTCTTCTTAGGTCTTGCAGCCTCCTCCAGTATTTCAATCCCCCTAGGCTCCTCTCGAGGACTCATGGTACCAATCTAGAATGGGAAATTATGTGTGTGTATAGTTTCAACCTTCTCATATCTAGATTCTTTCTATCAGTATTGGATCATATTTTGTCAATGCTCAATGAGATACTTCTCTACCACAATATCAGAATTTGGTCCCACAAATTTTCCAACAACAACACCCTCAAACATCCACTCATCCATCACAATCAAGAAATATTAAGGACAATGTATCTAATGCCTTAGCTTGAACACCCCCTCATATTCCTTTCATTCAAATATAACCAATTTACAATGCTTCCAACACATCCATTCCATCTTTATCCTAGGTTCCACCCCTCCTAAATCAAATGCCTCAATTTAATCTTGGTCATTCCATTCTTCCACCACCCAATCCACCATTACCATCCTATCAATGACCACCATCTTATCAATGACAATAACCACCATCCTCCTCATAAGTTCCATCACAAAAACTATCTTATCAATAAAAATGTAACCAACATCCCAACCCTAGGTTCCATGTCAACCTCAACAATAACCTTCATCATAGCCCCAAGGAAACCCATCATCCCAATATCAACAACAACCATCACATGTATATTCCAATCCCCCGCTTCATTATTTTTCACCTCACTATCATCAACATCCACAATCATTATATTTCGTGGATCTTTCCATGTAGGACATGTATTATCAACCAACCCCACCTCCACCTCCTACTACTCCATGTCAACAATACCATCCTCAACCAAAAACTCTACATCAAACACACATCAATCTACAACAATCCCCATTGTCTACCTTTCAACAAAAATCCAATCCACAACCGCCGCCACATAATCCCCAACAACAAACATACAACTACCAAGAGATTATAATCTATCCTATTATCAAACCCTTCCATGAAAACCTCCTTCATCTTATGGAGGTATTCCACAAGCCCCACCACAACATCAACCATCATCTTCATCATATTATCAACCCCCACCATCACAACAATAAAAAATGTATTTGAATCATTAATTTACCTCTTGATCAATCTCTTCCACCACCACCATATAATAAACATGGTCCTGAAGATCAATCCAATCTGGTAGCTCCTTCGTCATCAGAACCCATGAACAAGGAATGGGAACAAATGAAAGCTACTTTAAAGGACTTACAAGCAAGAGCTTCATCCAAAAATTTCTTCAAATTTGAAGAAATTTTTCCATATCCATTTGATTTGTCAATTGCTACTACACCCTTCCCTAAACATTTCAAAATGCTAAATTTTGAAAAGTACAAGGGAAGGGGAGATCCACAAGACCACTTACAATAATTCTATATGAATTTTCATGAGGTTTTATATAATGATAAATATCTCTTACATTTGTTTCCTCATTAGGAGGACAAGCTTTAAAATGGTTTTTGTACCTAACTCACAGATCAATCGCTACACTTTTTTTATTTATAAGAAATTTTTGTGACACATTTCTCCTATAACCTGGGGAAGGATGTGGATACCATGGACCTAATGAGAAAAAAAAAATGTTAGTGATACATTATCCAGTTATCTCCAAAGGTCATGAGCCCAAGTAAGTTGTCTTTAATGTAGTCTCCCTAAAAAGGAATTGGTCAATATCTTTGTTGAGAATTTGCATCCTGAGATGGCTTATAATTTGTGTATCCACCTTCATAGAGGTCATAGAGAAGGGAGTCACTATTGAAAAATCTCTTATTACCAAGAGGATTTTCAAAATCTATAAGGACGATAAAGATAAGCAGTCTAATGATAAGTCTCAAGTGATCCCACAAAGTTAGTTTACAATTTTTGGGAGATTCTGATTTTTGCTGAAATCACATATTTTTAGAAAATATAATTATTTAAGCCTTAAAAATTTACATTTAATGCATTCCAATTGAATAGTATTTGGTCAAACTACCTTAGATCAAACCCCCTTGGATAGAACCCCACTAGTTTTAAACCATACCTATAACGAAATCTCTTTTACACCTATCAAAATGCTAATAAGAAACCACTTTTGATTTACCTTTTGGGGGATCAAATGAGTTCATTTAAAAATTATTTTTTGTAAGTATGTAGTCCTTATTATAAGCTTCCCAAAAAGTATAATTTTAAATAAATTTAATTTTTTTTATATTTATTTTTTATTTCTTGTGAATGTAGGTTTTTCATTGAAAATCAAGCTCCATGTTTTGCACATGTGGAAAAATAGAAGATTATAAAAATGAAATTGAAAAATATGAGTGCACTAGATATTGAAGTTCTTGATACAACAAAAAAAATTGAATTTCGATACATACAAAAAAGTTATGTGTTATATGGTTCGCCTATGTCTGAATTATAATTGGTATGACTTCGAAACTTGATTAAGGAAAAAAAAATCAATAAAACACTATGAAACAAATTGGAAGCACTAGATATCATAGTTACAAATATAAATTCAAAAAAATTATAATTTTATCCTTCATGTTAAAAGAATTATGTGTTATACGGTGAGCGTCACTCCTTAAAAATGGTGTTTACTAAAAAAAAACTAGTTTTCGAAGGAGATGGAAAAAGACGTGCAATCTAATTCATTTTTTTTTTAAAACTATATATTTAGAATCTATAGAAAAAAATTCAAAAATCACTAGTTTGCATCACCTTCAAATTCCTCATTATTTAGCCACTATAGGTGCCCGAAAGTGAAGATTTAGTTAGAAAAAATCAGTTCAGTGTCTAGTTTGGCCAAAACTTGTAAACCAGTACTATGGGATCACCCTCTCACTACTAGAAAAAAAATAAGAATGTAGTAAATGATGGTGTCACTAATACCAAACATGTCCAAGTAGCTAACACCTCCCAACTATGTGAAAACACACCAAGCCAACCAAGATCCAATGCCATGTCCATTCCTCAAGGGGCACCACATCCTCCCACTCAACCCAATCAATCCAATCAAACAAGTCAAGGGAATGTTAAACACACCTTCAATCCTTTAGGAGAACCCTTGGATCTGGTCTTTAGAAGGTTGGTGCAATCCAAAATGGTCGCCTATCCAGTTATGCAACATTTTGATGAGTCAAAACCAAAGCCTAATTGGTACAAGGATAATGAGTATTGGGACTACCATAGGATTAAGGGTCACTCTAGACTAATAAGTGTATGAAGCTAAAGAACTATATCAAAGATCTCATTGATCAAGGAGACATTCTTGTCAAGGGAAACTAATCTACATCATCTCTACTGCTCAATTAAAAATATTCCAAAATGTTTTTCTTAAGAACATCCAAGGAGCTAGCTCATCTAATGCAAACACTAGATCTAATAACAATAGTCAAAATAATAACACCAACAAATATAAATTATAATAAATTTCCTTTCAGCTATAACAATGTGGTTGGCTACATCACTCAAGTATATCCACATGTTTCTATGATTTGCATAAAAGAAAAGATCCACAATGCATTGTCACAACCCACAAAACCTGCATATTCATTCCAAGATCATCCATCTCATCCTAACAAGCTCTTGTAAATAAGCAATATAATATTATTGGTCACCTTGGAAAGACTCTTGTGAAAATATCTATTCTATATTTGTTGAATTCTTCTCGTGTTCATCAAGAAATCCTAACTAAGGCTTTACAAAATACCCATGTACCAAATGACATTGATTCTACTCAATTCCAAGCTCATGTAGGAAATTTTTCATCCACCTATTAGCTAGGATTTAGTTAAAATGATATGCCTTCTATTGGACCTATTCATAATCATGCCCTTCATATAGAGGTTCTTATTGCTAAGAATAAATTTAAACATTTCTTGGTAGATAATGGTTTTTCCCTCAACTTATGTACATTAAATTTCATTAAATAGGTGGGGTACACTCATACTAACTTAGATAATCAAATAAAAACCATAAAAGAATATGATAATGTAGAGAGGGTTTCTAAAGGAATCATTTTCCTTCCCACTCAAGTTGGCCCCACAATGCAGTATACCACTAGTCATGTTCTTGATCTAGATTTACCATACAGTCTCCTCCTTGGCTAACCATGGCTACATGCCATGTAAGCTATACCATCCATGTATCATCAACACCTAAAGTTCCCACATAATGGTATTGAAGTCACCCTCAATATGGATTCACACCTTTACAGTACTATCGTGCTCTTGAGGGTTAATTTCCCCATTCTTTGCATTATCCAAGAGTTGAAGTTGGGCCTTCCAATACCACTCCGTCTTCATCTCATGTCAATCTTCACTCACTCATTTCATCATCCATGATCCCATCTTCCACACTAGAATCCTCCATTTCTAAGATCAGGATCATTGACAAGGGGTGTGGAGGATATGAAATGCATACTACACTTAATGTGGGCACCATGCCACCCTCTCCACATACCTATGACTGGCCATTAGGATCTACACAACATCAAGAATCAACAACCAAGAGTTTGAGCTCTTAGAACATGGGTTCTACCACATTTTAGTCCTAAGGAACCTTAGCACAAGAGCAGCTTGATGATGATGTCAATCAATGGGTATACCAAGAAGAACCCAATCCTTCTCCTCCTCTCCCATAGTATTTTTGAGAGGTTTATCCACAAGATCACAAATTAGCATAGAAGGTTAATTATCAGTGAGGAGGGTTAGGTTTGAATGAGCAAGGAATGTGCAAGCCTATTGAACCACCAAACTATCCAAAGCACCAAGGGCTTGGTTATGATTGAAAGAAGAAATAATTTGCTTCATCACCTAGTACATTGAATAATTTTAATAGGAAAACTAATATTCTTGAGGACATTCCTGAAGAAGAAACTAGTATATCTCTCCTATGATGAGTTGGGTGTCTCCTCACTATTTCAAACCAACATCCATCTTCACCATAAGCATTTCCCTCTACCACCTCGAGCTAAGAGATTGGGACCAAGAAGGTACAACACCCATTGATGTTTTCCCTTTTGAAGAGGCATACATACATTTCATGGGATTAGAAGAGGATTTGAAGAGGATTATGGTATCTACTTTGGGGGAGATGAGCACCCTAACCAAAAAAATAGAAAACAAAAATAAATAAAGTGTCTTCAAGTGGAAACCTTTTTGAGAAACTTTTAGATCCATGAAAAGTAAAAATAAAGGGTGTATCTTCTAATGAAAACTTCCTTGAGGAATTAGAATATGGGGATGCTCATCTTCCTCTTATGGGTACTCAATGATATGAGAGATGCTCTATCTTTATTGAAGAGATTAGAGAGATAAATGTGGGAATTGAGGTCAAGCCTAAAGTCACATATGTAGCCAAATATTTAATTAAAGATGAATACTAGGTGTTTTCTAAGTTGCTCCAAGAAGGCTTTGAAATCAATTTCATTTGGGATTATTTTGATATACCTGGATTGGATCCTACACTTGTTGTACATCACCTAGTGTGCACCTAGATGTAGAACCTATCAAATAAAAGATTCATAAGATATACCTGTGGGTTTCCTTGTAAAATTTGAGATGGAGAAATTATTGGTAGCTAGATTTATTAGGCCTATTGACTATTCAGATTAGATCTCCATTATTATTCCTATAGCCAAACCTATTTGGGGCATTGATATATGCATTGATTTTTGTGACCTTAACAAAGCTTATCCCAAAGATGATTTCTCATGCCCAACATTGACGTTTTGATCTCATTGTAGGTCATGCAATGCTCTACCTCATGGATGAATTCTCTAGCTATAATTAGATTAATATTGCAACTGAAGATAAACATAAAACAAATTTCACCACTTCCTTGGGGACCTTATGCTATAATGTCATGCCCTTCTATTTGAATAACAAAGGAGCCACTTATCAGCATGCCATGATGACTATTTTCCATGATATCATTCATCTCATAATGGGGGATTATGTTAATGACCTATTAGACAAATAAAAAACTAGAGAAGAGCATCCCAAAATCCTGACATAGATATTTAGTAGGTTAGAGGATTATTAGTTGCAACTAAATCCAAAATAGTGTCTTTGGTTTCACTTTGGGAAAAATTTTGGGCTTTATTGTATTGAGATATGGTATAGAAGTTGATCTAGGAAAACTCAAGGCTATCATGGAAATACCTCCACCAAGGAACTTAAAACAATTGAGAGTCTACATGGAAAATTATAATCAATATAGAATTTTATAGCCCAAATTGCAGACAAGTTTCAACCATTCACTCATCTCATTCATAAGGACACAATCTTAAAATGGAATTTTGAATTTCAATAGGGATTTGATAGGATCAAGGAATACTTCACCAATCCTCCCATTCTAATGCTCCTATTGTGAGAAAAATGTTAGTGTTGTGTATTTCCACTATATCTATTGCACTTGGGGAATGTTTGGCTCAACATGATGATAATGGGAAAGAAATGGCCATCTACTATATCAGCCACACACTATTTGGGTATGAACTCAACTATACTCCCATGGAAAAATATTGTCTCATGGTTGTCTTTAGTTCCCAAAAGCTTCATCATTATATGCTTAGCCATTGGAATAAGCTCATATCCAAGGTAGATCCACTCAAATATTTATTTTCGATAACATAATTGACTAGTAGAATGGCCAAGTGGGTCATTTTATTGAGTGAATTTGACATATAATATGAGGAACACAATGCAATCAAGGGAAAGGTTATTATTGATCTATTAGCCGATGCTCCTCTAGTTCATGCATATCTTTTGATAGCTGGACATATGGATGAGCCCGTGTTTACCATTTTAGAGGAAGACACATGGAAGATTTACTTTGATGGGTCCTATACAAAAAATGAAGTTGGTGCAGGAATTTTTTTTGTCACCCCTCAAGGTGACTTTATTCCTAAGTCTTCCAAATTAGCATTCCCATGCACAAATTGTGGGAGTAAATGGTGACTCCCCAACAACCCCAAGATCAATTGCTAGACCAAAAAAACTTCCACAAGAGATAAAATGGAAAGAAAGATTGCTTCAATAATGCAAGATTGAATAATTAATGGTTGAATATGCTTGAATGAAAATGTACATGATATGCCTTTCTTATAAAGGAAAGGTTGAGAGATAGGATTAGACAAGATGATGAAAAGTGTCTTAATCCTATGACATGAGACAACTAACTACCTAGGAATCAAGCATTACTAGATAGATAATATAAGTTCTAGAAAATCCAACCAAGACTTCTAGAAAGAATCTTTTATCCTAAGTAAACTTAACATGTGAATATGTCCACTAATTACCTAGTGAATGAATTAGCTATGTATAAGAAATTTATTCACACCAACATGCCCCCTTAAGTCCAACTTAGGGAGAAGATTATTATGCAAACTATGCAAAGACTATGACTATGGGTTCATGCTACTAGGCCATGTTAGGTACCTGTTTACAGTGCAAATGCTATCAATACAATAAATATCTCACAAGCAGAGAAAAGGAGAAAACCCATTGGGAAAAAACTCTTCTCCAAAAGAGATAAAACAAAACAAAAGAAATATGTTGTATGGAGGACTCAATGATACCCCTCAAGGACTACATCCATCATATATATACAATCAATGACCCCCCAGTAAGAGGGTAATAGAGAAATAAGATATCCCCCCCATGATGAAGAAGCTACAATGTTGATGAAGAATGCCTGAAAACAAAAGATGATCCAATGTCTACAAGAAACACATCTCCCCTTAGGAAGGAACATATCCGTCAGTTGATGAGGAATCCACTCCATGTCCAACTAAAAGGAGGAAGAATGAACAGTCAACATGAATGCCTCTGAAAATTGATGAGGAGTCTCCAAGCTTGAATGATTCACAACATAATCATGGTCAAACTCAACCAAGAAACATGAAAAAAAAAGTGAATGAGGAGACTCATGAATGTCAATCTCCATAGAAAAATTAGATGGGGTAATAGTTGTACTAAAACTGTCATCAAATAGGAGAGAAATCCCCTCATGTGTGTCCTCCAAATTTGTAGTATGATACTCCACAAACAAGCTAGAAATACTTGTCAAATACTCATCCCACAAAGCAAGATCTACAAAAATATGATCATCTTGCTGAATAAAAACATTAATTGTTGAAGAAGTAGGAGGTGGAGGAATATGAAGCCCGACACTAGTCTCTAGAATACCAAGTTGTAGATGACTAAACTTCTCCTCACTAACATGGTTCATGTTGGCCTCCTACAATGATCTAACAACTAAGCCCTTACAACTGTGATTCAAAGATTGGACATCTAATATGAATAGCTATTTCAATCATCATGAAGGTGCATTTAACTTCTCAACCTAGGGACGTGAAATTGAAATGGGTCAACATAGTATGTGCACTAAGCATCCAAAGTAGCCATATTCATTCTACAACTAAGAAAAACATAATGTTTAAGGTAAATTGCTTGGACAGAAAATTAAGACCATTTACAAGGTGATTACAACTTTGATTTGAATGGGGAATCTCCCGCCATCAATAGTATTCCCTTTTGTTGAACTTTGCATGACCACCTTGTTGACCATTATGATGAATGACTAACTGGTAGAATCTTCTTTAATTGTGTAGGCAGCTAATTATATGTACACAACAATATTAGAATGCACAACAATTGTATATCTATAACTATCTTAAAGTAGCATTCATTAATCCACATGTAAAATCAACACAGATAGTTCATATAGCATGTCAATGTCATTAAATATTGTAAAAATAAGCTTATGCCCAATGTCTGTGGTTTTGGGGAAATATCATAAAAAGAGAAAAATTAAAGCATCAAAGTTTATGGAAATTACAACAAATAGACAATAAAATTCTATCAAAATTGAGACATAAACTAGACTCATAACTCCCCCTAACCTAAGACTTTGCTTGTTCTCCAACATAAGAAGGAGGGTTGTTCCTTTGCTCTGTTAATGCCCTAAAGTTTGCAACTACCAACTGTCCTACATTAGTTTCTATAGTTTCTGAATTCAACCTATGATAATGCATCCTACAATAATATGTCATGAACCATGGTTTCATTCTTGATTAACCCACCTCCCATTGTTCACTTGTTTGCAATCAAACAATCACTCTGCAAAGTTTCTCTTCCAACAATATTCATTTGAAAGACCAATTTCTCTTTCTTGCAACGCTGCTAAATTTCAAATGTTGTTGTTGTCTTAATTTTACCTTTTTTGGCTTAAGAATATGAAGGGAGTAATAAAGGAAATAAAGGAGTAATCAATGAGGGCTATAATCAAGAAAAATGGTGGTGGTTGATATCACTTCACACATGCGAGTCATCATCTCACTCAAAATTCGAATTGGCTCAATTTAAACTTGCTGACATGAGCCAACATGGATAGACACATGGACATATCATTCACACTTCCCCCCCAACCTAAATTTTAGCATGTGTCCTCACATGCATGAGAGTTATGACAATTTGACAGGGTGGGGAATAATGACATGCTATGGAGAACATCTATATCAATTTACATCAATTAAATGAATGTACTAAAAAAAATTAAGATATAACAACTTGATGTGCACGTACCTGGATTCTCGGAAGATCTTGTACAAAGATTATGGATATAGTACCAGTCATCTTTTGAGAGGTCAATTGAGCAATTAATGAAAGTGGGGTGAAATGGGGTGAAGTGATGATGGAATGAAGTGAAATTATGGAGGCATGATGGAAGAGAGAGAAAGGTGGAGATGGATGGGTGGATGGGTGAAGAAGTGGACCCCCATAGGAGTGGAATTCTTTATTATGACAATTTACGTACCTTAATTAGCTAGAAGAAGGGACATTAGGTCCACTTCCTTTAGCAACAGGAAGTTCATGTGTTGCATGTTGAGTGAATTGCTGCAAGAATTCCCCCTTGAAAGTTGGCTTGTGATACAATATGAGGCAATGACCATTGACAAGGAGCTTAAATATGATTAGGTCAATAGTAGTGAGCTGAGCAACACCATTGGGGAATAATTCAACAACCTCATATTGTCCTAGCCACCTTTTCTACAATTTTCCTGCATTATCTTGATAGCTTGAGTCATAGAGCAGGGCCCGATCTCCTAGTTGGAATTTCTTGTCCTTAATGAATTTTCCATGCCACTTGATTCTCTGATTCTGCACTACCTCTATATGATGCAAGGATTCCTTCCTCATTTCATCCAATACATTGAGTTGCATGATTTTGTCTCTTTATGCTTCAGAGATGTCCATCCCCAAGTCCATTGTAGTCCTAAGATTTTTATTCTCAAATTCAATGGGCATCATAGAAATCTTTCCATAAAACAACCCAAATGGTGTGAAGTCTATAGTTGCTTTCCAAGTTGTCCTATAGGCCCAAAAAACTTCTAGTAGCCTATTTTCCCAATCCTTCTTATGAACAACCACCGTTTTGGTCAAAATGGCTTCACTTTCCTTGTTAGTCACCTCAACTTGGCCATTGGCCTGAGGGTGATAAGGAGTAGACTTATTGTGCCTTATGTTGTACTCATTGACCAGTGTTGTAACAAGGGTTGATGTAAATTGAGCCCCTTGGTCAGTCACTATCTCTCTTGGAACTCCATACCTTGTGAAAATCTCCTCATAAAGAAATTCAACAACTTTATTATCTCTTGCATGCTTCATGGCCTTAACTTCTACCCACTTAGTTACATAATCAATGCATACTAAGATATAAGACTTACCATTGGATGCATGATAAATGGGTCCTACAAAGTCTAATCCCCACTTGTCAAATGGAGTGATTACTACCTAAGGGTAAAGGGGCATATCATCATATTTGGTTGGTCTTCCCATCCTTTGGAATGCATCACACTTTCTTGTATATCTCCCTACATCCTTATGGAGTGTTGGCTAGTAATATCCTATATTTAGAATCTTCATTGTTGTCCTCTTGGTTGCAAAACATCCACATGTTTTGCTGTGGCATGCATGAAAAATATCATATGTCTCATCTTCCCTCACACACCTCCTCATGACATGGTCTGGTCTAGTATAAAACAAAAATCACACAATCCATGAAAAAGGATATGATTTTTTAATGAGCACCCTTCTCTCTTTTGGAGAGAAGTGAGGAGGAACTCTCCTTGTGACTAGATAGTTAGCTATGTCAGCATACTAGGTTGTTTGAACACTGATGGAAAATAAGTGCTCATTGGAGAAAGAGTCATCTATGATCTGATTATCCTCTGATAGTCAACCATGAAAGAAAGTCTACAACAACTATGGCCTTTCCTAGTTTATCTACAATGGTTATGTCAAACTCCTGCATCAACAATAGCCATCTTGCTAGCCTACCTAAGATCAGAGGTTTATTCATGAGATACCTAATGGCTGCATGATCTATGTGCACAAATATTTGATAGTCTATTATGTAGTGCCTGAATTTGTTTATGACATAGATCACTGCCAACATTTCCTTTTTTGTCATTGTATAATTGAATTTAGCTCCTTGCAAGTTTTTGCTGACAAAATAAATAACATTTTCAATAGCTCGTTCCTTCTATCCTAAGACTACTCCTATGGCATAGTCTGATACATCTGTATGGATGTGGAAAGGAAGCCCCCAATTAGGACCTTTGAGTACAGGAGCATGAGTCAGTTTCCTTCAAATTAGAAAATTCCTTGTCACAATCTTTATTCCACTGAAACTCAACATCTTTAGTGAGAAGACTATACAATGGTGTTGCTATTTTTTTGAAATCCTTGATGAAACACCTATAGTAGCCTACATGACCCAAGAAACTCCTAACATATTTTTTTTTTGTAGGTGTAGGAAAATTTGTGATCACCTCAATCTTTGCAGGATCTACTTGAATTCCTTTGTGAGAGATATAGTTGCAAAGGACTACACCTTCCTGCATCATCATGAAGCACTTTTCACTATTTAGAGATATATGTTGGTCTTCACATCTCTATAGGACTCTGTTGAGATTCTACAATGCTTCATTGAAATCAACACCACAGGTGATGAAATCATGCATATAAATTTCCATTCAATCATCAAAAATATCTAAAAATATGCTAATGATTGTCCTCTAAAAATTTACAAGTGCATTGCATAAGCCAAATGGAAGTATTGAGTAGGAATAGGTTCCCCATGGACAGGTAAAGTTGGTATTCTCCTAGTCCTCAGGTGCAATTTGGATATGGTTATAGCCACTAAATCCATCTAGAAAGGAAAAGTATTGCTTTCGTGAAAGTGAATCTAGAACTTGATCTATGAAAGGTAAAGGAAAATGGTCTTTTTTGGTGGTAGCATTGAGTTCTCTATAATCAATACAAACTCCCCACTTCCCTCCCTTTTTGGGAACAATCACCAATGGAGGCACTAACTATCTATTTTAAATGGGTAGATGAATCTTGCATCCAAATTTTTTTGTAGTTCTCCTTTGACAATTTCTCTTAATGTAGGGTTATTTCTTCTTTGTGGCTACCTTACTGGTGTATGATCATCTCTGATGTAAATTCTACGAGTGTAAAGCTTAGGGTCCAATCCCTTCATATCATGATAGTCCCACACAAATGCATGTTGATGGGCTCTTAGTAAGTTGGTCAATGGCAACTGTTGTTCTTCATTCAATTTACTGTTGATGTGGAGATATTTTCCTTTTGCCAGTTTCACTTGTGTAGTTATCTCTAGCATAATTGTTTCACTAATTCTTGGTACCTTAAGTTCATGTGGCAGCAATGTATAAGACATACCTATTTTATAGGAAGTTTCATTGTAGGAAGAGTAGGCAGAAGTTTCTTAACTGAAGCATCTGAATGAGAGGATGATGCTTCCTTCACTTCACAATGATTCTGAATTATGTTATCGACAATACTTCATCTTCCTCTTGAAGCTGCAAGAAAGAGTTTCTACCTAACATCATAATTTGTACCACAAAATTAACTTCTTTAGCGTCTTCACCAACATGTGGCCATATAGGAGTTTCCATGTCATTGGATGGCTGAGTAGGAAGGTAAAGAACAAGCTTCTTGGTGCTCTTTTCATTAGAAATTTTCATGTCTCCTATCTTGCATCCAATATATGCATATGTTGTTGCTAACCATGGTCTTCCTAGAATGATAGGATACCCACTGAGTGTGGCTTTAGGAGAAAGAATCATGAAATTTTCTAGGTACTCCCATGAGTCCAGAGTTACCACAAGGTCCTCTACTACACCATTAGGTTTAACAGTTGAACTATCATCAAGCTGCATGATAGCTAGGAGTAGGTCTCATGCTTGCAACATTTAGTTGCTACATGATGTACTTTTTCATTACATTTATTTCTACTCGTAAGTCAATCAAATCATTATTTATCTAGATCCCATTTATGACAAATCCTACCACAAGACTCCCTAAATCATTATATTTGGGAGTTCAGTCACTTTCCTAAGCGTGATGTCAGCTAGTTGTCCCACCACATGAACTGTAGTGGGGTCTTTCTTCTTCCTGCTTGGCTTCTTAAGGAATGCTTCCTTAATTTCCTTTCCATAGATTGGAACATATTTTATGGCCTAAAATAGAGGTATCTGGACACATATATGCTTCAGCTAATCTATAATGTCAAAATTTGTGTTCTTTTCTCCCTTTTCTTTCATAATTTCCAACCTTTGAGGAAATGGGGATGTTTGTGCAGTTTGTTTGACTGGAACTGGTTCAAGATTCTTAGGTGCACTAGGTTGAATGGGGGTATTCAGAGGCCCCTATTCTTCCAAAGGAACCTCAGTGATAATGAGTTTGGAAGGATCTGGAAAAGTAGTTCCTAAACATAAGTGGATGTCACTTACACTCACAACATATGTAGGGAATTGATTTGGATCAACAAAGTATACTGGTTGCTATTGTGGTTTGTTATTTGGATTGGGTGTGGGATAAACTGGTAGCTAAGTAGGTTTAGGTGTATTTGAACTTGAGTTAGCAGGAGGAGGCATTATTGTAGGTTTTTGGGGCTAAGAAGGTGGTTGCATGTAACTATTTGGTTGGTTTGGCCATTGCTATCCTCTCCTCCATTGATTTGTTTGCTACCAATTTCTTGGGGGTGGCTGTCAATTTACTTAAAACTATTGCCAATTCCCCTAATGTTTCTACCAATGGGGTGGAGAATTTTATTGATTGGGCCAAGAATTTGGAGGGTTATTCCAAGGTTGTGGTGGATATCCTCCATAATTGGATGGTTATGGGGGCCTCCATTGGTTACTAGATGAATAGGAATTATAATATGGCCCAACAAAAGAGAGTGGATCTGGTGGCATACCTTGACTTAGATCCCATGGCCTCCTTTGTGCAATGTAGTAGACTTGGTCATCTTCACCATGGATTGGCTAGAACTCAAGTGGAATCTTCTTGCTTTCAATATTAGCTATCATCCTGCATCTGCAGTCCTTCTTCTTTTGTCTACAATGGGGGAAATTTACGCTACCAATGTTGCCCCTGCCTCCTCTTGTTTCCTTTTGGCCTGAAGTGTATCCAACTAAGTAGCTATATTTTTTATAATGTATTGCTTGAAGTCTTCTAGCAATTGAGTAATATCCATTCTTAAAACTCCACTAGTAGATGAATTACCCATAGAGGATTGGTACGCTCTCCCTTTCTATGAAGCTGCTCTAGAATAGTAGCTGTCATTCATTCCTCTTAGAAAAAGTAGCTTTTGTGATTCTTCATTGAGTGTATGGTGTGGAGATTTCCGCAGAAAAAATAAAAACCTTGCAATGTAATCCTCTAGGCTCTCATCTTCCTTTTGCTGCATCCTGAAAATGTCATCTCCTCTCATGTCACTTCCCCTGCAATATTCCTTTTATTTCTCAAGGAACAATAGTTCTGCCTAGGCTCATGAACCATCTTAATGCAACCTATTTCAAGGTGGTAGGAAATATCTTAAGCCTATGGGCATCGATCGTATAGTCATAACTCATGTAGAGTATGTCAAACTCAAACAAGAAAGTATCAAGATCTTCTATGACAAGACCATAAAACTTAGGAAGGACTGAAGCAGGGATATTTTTTAGGTTGTCAACTTCATTCTTATAGGAAATGGGGAAAGGCAAAGTTGGATGGTTAAGTCTATTTCTATTTGCATCACCCATTCCTGCTTGATTTAGTTTAAAAGCAAAGGGATTCTCAAGCTAATTTTGTTCTTCAGAGGAAATTTTAGAACTGTTTAGATCAAGGAATGCATCAAAAAAGGGGTGTACTTCTTCTTCTTCTCTTGGAAGATTCAAATGATCATCTAGCTAGAACAGATTAGGGTTATTAGGAAGGAATCTCCCATGAGCATCTCTCCTCATTCCTCTATGCATACGGTATCAACTTACTATCAGTCAACTAACACAAAGAATTGGCAAAAGAATGACAAATCATAACTTTTCTATACATTTGGGGATATAATAAGAAAAAAAGTTTAGAAATACTACACCAAGAAAACTATCAATGACTCCAAATAACTCCCTAGTTTGACACCATCCTCGACAACAATGCCACAAATGTTGGCCTCCTAAAATGATCTAACAATTAATCCCTTACAGCTACGATTCAGAGATTGGACATCTAATCTGAATATCTATTTCAATCATCATGAAGGTGCATTTAACTTATCAACCCAGGGATGTGAACTTGAAATGGGTTAGCATAGTATGTGCACTAAGGACCCAAAGTAGCCATATTCATTCTACAACTAAGAAAAACATAATGTTGAAGATAAATTGCTTGGAAAGAAATAACAAAAGTGTTGAGCATCAACCAACAACTATAGTAAACTGAAATGCATGAGAGAAATGAAAATATGAGTGAAAAAATAGGAAACTACTATGTCTGCTTTGGCTATAGGAACAGTCATAAAATGGAATTCTAGTGGCTGTAGGAATAGTCATTGTGAGATTTTTAACTAATTACTGAACAAAAAGTAACAACTAAGCTAAAGGATGGAATTCTCACCAAGTGGGCCCCCTTGGATGAGTATATTTAAGACAAATGTAAAATCAGATGCACGAACTTATAAAATCATTTTATTCATTGGAAAACACAAGTAAAATATAGCATCATGACTGTATTATTGAAAATATAAGAATTGGAATACATCTTCAGATTAAGCAACCTATTTTGAAGGAGCATCCAAGTCTTATTTATAGAGGGAAAAACTACTAACTAATCACCTAGCAAGGTGGTCAACTAGAACAGATTAGGAGGATGCCACTTTAGGGAAAGCGGAGAAAGTGGAGAGGTGGTTATGCATGCGCAAAACATGGTTAGACGCACTTTCCTCAACACAGATTTAGCACAATAGTAACACCTATATTCGGTTAACAGATAATTAAGACCATTTACAAGGTGGTTACAACTTGAATTTGAATGGGGAATCTCCCACCGTTGATAGTCTTCCCTTTTGTTGACCTTTGCATGACCACCTTGTTGACCATTATGATGAATGAACAGCTAGCAAAATCTTCTTTAATTGTGTAGGCAGCTAATTATATCTACAAGACAATATTAAAATGCACAACAATTGCATATTTGTAACTATCTTAAAGTAGCATTCATTAATCCACATGTAAAATCAACACAGATAGTTCATATAGCATGTCAGTGTCATTAAATATTGTAAAAATAAGCTTATGCCTAATGTCTGTGGTTTTGGGGAACTATCATAAAAAGAGCAACATCCAAGCATAAAATTCTATGACAACTATGACAAATAGACAATAAACTTCTATCAAAATTGAGTCATAAATTGGACTCATTAGTTCACACTCAATGGAGTGTGTGATGCAGTCAAATGAACATTATCATCTTCTAAAGAAAAAATTGAAAAGAAATATACATGAGATGAATGATCAACCACCCTGATAGCAACAATATCCCTAGTCTCCAAGTCCCTTATGTACACTCTATCAGGAGTGAACTCAACTATTTTACCTTGACCCCCATGTGTAATTCCATAAATAGAAAGGAGACTAGTGGACAAGGAAGGAACACAAAGTACATCATTGAAAGTACCCTCCCCCATAACAATAGAACCCTTCCCACTTACGTTCATATATGTATTATTAGTCATCAATATATGAGGTGAAATTACAAGGCTCAAAAGAGGAGAGCATATCTATAGAAGATGCCATATGGTGAGATGCCCCTGAATCAAGAAGCCATCTATTAGATTCAGGACTTGTAGAGGCCAAGAGTGCTTGTCCTTTCATCTTGTTCAAACCTATGTTCTCTAACTTAGATGATGAGGGGGCTACTAATTGAGATGATGAAGAAGAAGAAGACATTGATGAGGGAATTTGAATGTTATTCATTTGAAGGTGTGTAAGTTCATCAATATTCTTATTATAACATCTATGGTGATCATGTCCTAGCCTTTTACAATATGCACATTTAAACTTCTTTTTAGATGATTCCTCTTGAGAAGAGGGTCTAGAATTACGAGTTCTATGTGAAGGAGAATCTTTACATTTCTCATTAGACTTGGGAGCCTTGTTCTACTTCTTACCTTTGCCACTTGAATCCTTTGTATTGTTTGCAAGAAGAGCATGGGATGTAGAAGACTTTAATGTTCCCTTGTGATCTGAGCTGCAAATTCATCAAGAGAAGGAATTTTGTAGGCATTGCCAAGGGCATCCATTGTAGCATAAAATGTAGAAACA
The DNA here is from genome assembly GCA_007258455.2 of Sequoia sempervirens. NCBI lineage: Eukaryota > Viridiplantae > Streptophyta > Pinopsida > Cupressales > Cupressaceae > Sequoia > Sequoia sempervirens. The sequence goes on along the minus strand of VDFB02281492.1, from coordinate 425,904,854 downwards.
AATATTGAATAATTAGGACCAAGCTTACCAAGAATAGAAAGTATTAATTGTTCATCCTCTTTAGTGATCCCATAATTAGATAACTACAATCTTCGAGAAGAAGTCCCGAATAATGTCAAAATCTGATGGATTTAGACCTATTAGTTCATTCTCCTACTTAAATTTCCTCATTTTATCTCCCTTACAAAAGAGACTCTCTAAATTAGTCCAACCTTGATTAGGATGTGTGCAAGATGCAACATGATATCTAAGATCTAGAGAAATGGAAAAAAGAAGAGTACCAAGAGCTTCATCCCTTCTATCAATCTATTTCCTTCATTCTGGAGCTCGATTAGGTTCTAGATCTTGGCCAGATGTGATTCTTTGCAACTTCAATTATAACAATAATACCCCCATTTGTGATTTCCACTCATCATAGTTATATGGGGTTAGAAGTACAACTCTTGGAAAATCCATGATACAATTAAATTTTACAATAGAGGAACAACAAATTCCCTTCACAATGTAAGCAATTAACCCCTTTATCCCAAATAAATTTACACTTTTTTTGCAAATTTACAACAATGTATGCCAAACTATAAAATCAACTACAAATTGAAAATCTAAAATTTTGGAAAAAAATCTGCAAAAAGTGAATGAATAGAACTGAAATTCTCTTGAATACCTTCTCGATGACACGAATTTTGGGAAAATCAGAGTCTGAAGTGAAAAGATATGAGCTTGGAGGAAAAAAAATGATGATTTGGCTTCAACCTAGAAAAAATGGCATAAAATTGAGAAAAAATGGCATAAAATTTTGAAAAAAAAATAAAATCACCTACAACACTAAAAAATTGAGACTTCCAGCTTTTCGATGATATTTTGTCTCAAAAAATTGGCATCCGTATGCGAAAGTTATGCAAAAATGAAAAAATTCCCTAGATTAGGGCACTTGGGGGGCAAACACAGTCGCCAGAAGACTAACTTTTTGAAAGATTTAAGCTTTAGGGGCTAAAAACAAGGTTCTCCATATGACCGCTGACAAAAATATTGCAAAAATAAAAAAATTGACAATGTAGGCAATACACCTTTGTTGATTTTACAAGTCGATGTGGAGCTGACCAAACACAAAAAATGTCAACCAAATAAAGGATTTTAAACAAACTTTTTATAAATACAAATAGCTGATGGATGTGATTTGATGTCAAACCAAATTTTTTTGAAGGAATATGCTGGTAACTAATAAAGCCCATGGACCCGAAAGTAAGATACACTACAATAAATAAAGTACTTACACTCGTGGAGTATGCCAAAGTACGCTCAGACCCCAATTTGATTGTATGTTGGGGTGATGTGTGACAACCCACTAGAAGGTACTTAGACGGGCAGGTGATGTAAGTTGTAGATGCTTGGAAGAATATGGAAAAATGAGCGAAACAAGTCAAAACCCATGTGGAAATTGAATTCCCATTGACGACGAACAAGAATCTTGGAATATATTGATCCAACCTACAAAAAACCTCCAATTTGAATGAAAAGGGGCTTGGCCGATATAAGGCCTATCAAAACTATCGGATAATGAATGGATCATACCCTACTGACACAAAAAATGCCGAATAGAGTTTGTAGATATTCCTCAAAAAATATGCCACCCTAAACTATATATAAAAATGGCCCAAAATTTTTAATTTTTGCCCCAAATTTTTTTTGAGAATACTATACAAAAATATTTTACAGAATATTTTCTTTGTGAAAATAGAAAAATCGTACTTCTTGGGTGGGTCGTACGACCCGCTTGGGAAATTATTTTTTCCTCAAAAACAACTTTACCCAAAATTGATGAATTTACAGTCAAAATTCGTCTGTACGACCACCTGATCTCAACCGTGAGGTCCTTGAAACCCCAATCTATACCTAGAAAAATATTCAAGCCAACATGTAACCCTTTGGGAAGGAATCTACAACACTTGGAGCTCTGATACCATGTGGGAGTAAATGGTGACATTAGAACACCCCTAGGAACAATTGCTAGACCAAAACAACTTCCACAGGAGAGAAAATGGAAAGAAATATCGCTTCAACAATGCAAAATTGAATAATGGTTGAATATGATTGAATGCAAATGTACATGAGATGCCTTTCTTATAAAGGAAAGGTTGAGAGATAGGATTAGAAAAGATCATGACAAGTGTCTTAATCCTATGAATTTAGACAACTAACTACCTAGGAATCAAGCATTACTAGCTCTAGATAAAATAAGTTCTAGAAAATCCAACAAATACTTCTAAAAAGAATCTTTTATCCTAAGTAAACTTAACATGTGAATATGTCCACTAATTACCTAGTGAATGAGTTAGCTAGGTATAATACATTTATTCGCACCAACACAAACAATACTGTAGAATATGAAGCTTTGGCTACTGGTTTGAGAATCGTTGTCTAATGAATGATCACTCATATACATGTGTATGGAGATTCACAACTAATAATCAAATAGGTTTATGATGAATTCCAAAAAAAATATGACAAGCTTCTCCCATATAAATTCATGGTAGATGATTTCAAGAAATAATTTGGTCATGTTCAGTTTGAGCAAGTTCATCAACTCTAGAATAAAGTTATCGATGGTATGGCTACCATTGGGTCTCTCATAAATATTCTTTGTGATCACACTGACTATGAATTTTTAGATTAAAATTTGTTCATCCCAACATATGACATTCCAAAAACTAAGATGGTATGTGAGATCATTGGTCCCCAATCTCCTTGTTACCATGACATTTACAATTACCTTCATGACAAAACCCTTCCATCCGATTTAACCTACAATCAACATAAATCATTTATCTATTGCACTTCTTGCTATACTATCCTAGGAGGGTATGTGCAGGATCATCATGGAAAAAATAGGCCCTCAAATGGCCAAAAATTCAAAAAAATTAGAGTTAGGCAACTTGACATAAAAATTTGAATAAGTTATCTATCTTGTTTCAAAAATATGTAAGAATAGAATTTTTAGCAAATTGAATGTAGTTTCTCAACTACTAGGTTTGTTTAAAAACAAAATCTATTTGGTGAAAATTTGAAATTTCAATGTAGTGGTAACTAAATTTCAGGGAAAAAATAAGAAGTAGGTGTTGTTTAACCACCCTAACCACAATAAAATGATAATATTTTTATAAGATTTTATATATAAGTAGAGGACTCATGCCCCAATGTGATGCATATTTTTTTGTAATTTTTTTCCAAGTAAATAATTAATTATGATTTTTTATTACAAATTTTTAAAAAATATAAAAACTTGTATGTCTTACCACCTTAACTTGGTCAAAACTTGATGAAATTCAATTTTTCTTTTTTAATCCTATAGTATTCGAAGCATAGAATGTGACACATGTTTTGGATTCAAAAAATGTGATGCAATTTGAAAGTGATAGATGTTTTTCAATCAACCTATCAATCAAGACTTTCGTCTTAATTTGAATAGAAAATTAATAATAATTAATTATTAAATTTAAAGTAAAGCATAATTTATATTGGTGGAAAGCTGAAAATTTCCTTTAAAAACCCTTTTGTTTCATTAATTTTGGGTAAAAAATAGTCGCTAGCCACATACCCATCATATTGCCACTTTTTGGCCCATCGTGATCCTGCACATACCTAGGAGACAACCTTTATCGTAGAGGTTATTCAATGGTGCTCTTCTTCAATGTCTAAACAAATCAGAATCCAAGTTAGCATTACAAGAAGTACATAGTGGTTTTTGCAAGGTGCATACTAATGGAATGGCCTTGGTGAAGAAGCTTTTTAGAATTGGATATTATTAGCCAACTATGGGACATGATTCCTACATGTTTTTCAAGAAATACATACCATTTCAACATGTAAATTTAATCCATTCTCCCACACAATATCTACAACAAATTTCCACACCATGGCCATAGATCTACACTAAATTATCATCTTCAAGCTTGACTATGCCACCATTCCACTTCACTAGTTTGATGAATTTTCTCTTATCTCCTGTCAGGTGGTTGGAACAACCACTATCAATCACCCATGAGTTAGCCTCATCTTTTGCATGAAATACAATACATACAACACTTGGATCTTTAGCTTTATCTCCAGTCCTCTTAGTAGCCAAAAACATGATTTCATCTTTATTATCTAGACCACTAGATTCATCATCCTTTGCAAATTAGGAATCTTCCATGGAGTAGAGACTATTCTTAACCTTATTTCTTCTAGTCTCTTTGTTTCTATTTTCATAATATTTCAAAAGGACATTTAGAAGGAAAATGACCAACCTCTTCACACTTGAAACATTTGAAAGGTAGCTTACATTTATACTTGCATGTACCCCTCTTCAACTTCCTTACAAAATTTGCTTCTTATTCATCAATGTCACTATCTAGATCAAATTCTTCATACATTTCCTTCTTGCTAGCTTTCAAGGCTGCTTTCTTCTTTGTAACTTGTTTTTCAAAATCTCTCATTTCAAATGCAATAAGGGAACCATATAATTGATCCATTGACAATGTATCTAAATATATAGCTTCCTCAATAGAAGATACTTTAGAACTATAAGATTTAGGAAGAGATCTCAGTACCCTTTTGACCACCACAAATTCTCGAAGGTCATCACCAAGTCCTCTAATTGCATTGACTACTTCATCTACCTAGAGCACATATCTAGCAACAATTTCATTCTCTGACATTTTTAGATTCTCAAACTTTCCTTTGTACATCTATAATTTAGGTTGTTTCACATTGATGCCTCCTTCATAGATACACTAATCTTATCCCAAACCTCCTTTGTTGACTTGTAGTGCATTACCTTTACAAGATCAAAATATGATAGCCCACTCAAGATATGATTCTTTTCCTCTCCATTGTTCTGGTAGTCCCTAATCTTAGCTAGATCAATTGTAGAAGTAGGAATAGTATATGTTGGAGATTGTTAATGATGATACAATACTATCAGCATTAGCATGGTATGTAAATAATGCAAGACACATTGTTTTCATTGATGTCAACATTGTTTTGGATCATCCTAATGTGTTTTAGAAGTATTATGGAAGACATTTTTGTAGGTTGAGTTGGTCTAAAAAGTGTAGTGATTTAGAAATTTGTCTAAGTATCAGAACTATTTATTCATGGTTACAATGTATTTTTTTTTGGGTCTCCACCACTTTGTAAGGGAATTATTTTCTCTACAATTTTAACTTAATTTTTATGGTTGTTAGAAGATTCTAAATCCAATATTTCATATTGTTTGGCAACGTATTTTTGGAGATATGAATGAAAAAATTTCATCCATACAATCATTTCTATACAGTGTGTTCATATGGGAGATTATGTACTCCTCCGTGAATGAATATTTTTTGTTGTGCTGTTGAAGATAAGCTTCAGATGTTAGTTTAATAGGAATTATAGATTCCATTGTGTGTTGAGGTCCATGTATTGTGAATTTGGTGTACGTATAAAGGTTTCTTGGTTTAGGTCTTATTTGGGACTAGCCTAACACATTTGATGTTTTGCAAAGAATGAATAAGTGTTTTTATCTTATGTAAGATCCAATATAGGTCCATCCCAACCTATCTTAAGGGTGATCCCACAATAGTGGTTTACAATTTTTGGCCAAACTGGACACTGATATTTTTTTTTTAACACAATCTCCACATTCGGGCACCCATAGCGATTAAACCATAAGGAATTTGAAGACGATGCAAAATAGATTCTTGTCATATTTTGTCTATAGATTCTAAAAATATTTTTTTCAATTTTTTTGGAATCAGATTGCACTTCTTTTTCCATCTCCCACGAAAATTGGTTTTTTTCAAAAAACAACATTTTTAAAAAGTGACACACCGTATAACGCATAACTTTTTTTCCTTAAAAGATAAAATTATAATTATTTCAAATTTAGATTTCTAACTAAAATATCTAGTGCTTCCACTTGGTTAGATAGTTTTTTATTGAATATTTTTCTTTAATCAAGTTTCAAAGTCAAATCAATTACAATTCAGACATAACACGATCGTATAATGCATAACTTTTACTTATGTATTGAAATTCTTTTTTTTTGTTGAATCAAGGACTTCAATATCTAGTGCACTCATATTTAAATTTTTTTTTTTTGATAATATTCTATTTTTCCACTTGTGCAGAACAGACAGTTTTATTTTCAGTCAAAAACCTATATTTAATAAAATTTAAAAAATAGATAGATAATATAATCAAAACATACTAAAATTATATTCGTTGGATAGCTCATTTTGAGGGGAACCCGATACTAGTTGGGTTTTTGAGATCTCCTCCATTTTCATTCTCAAATCGAGCTTCGAAGCGTAAAATTTTTAGCAATTCTGGTGCCCTAGGAAGCAAGGATGAAAAAAGATGGGTTCGACCAAACAAGTGTTCAGTCGAAGAAAATAGAAATGTTCGGTCAAACAAGGGTTTGACCGAACCCCTGTTCGACCGAACCACCCACACATGGAACAAAAAAATAAATTAAATGGGTTCGAATGAACATTCTAAATATGTTTGGTCGAACGCCTTGTTTTTAATATTAATATAGATAAAATTTATATTATTTTTAAATGATAACTTAAGAGAAAGATATGGAGGGAGTGGGGATAGGTAGGTAGGCTTAAATTTGATGGCCATATGACTGTATTTAAAGATTTTTGTTGTAGAATACAATCAAAATTTTAAGAAGATTGTAAAAGGAGATATTTTGGATAAACTGTGAAAATTTATATAGAATTATAATGATATATATGTTTGATTTATATATAATATTACATACACTAAGGTATATCATAATGTTTTAAGGGCACCCTTGAATAGATAACCGTAATTAAAAAATTTGTTGACAGTTAAAGTCGACCATAAAATTTAATCCTTGGTAGGAGGGAGATACTTCAGAGAGAGAGGGGGGCAAGTGGGAAAGAGATAAAGGGTAGGGGGTCCTAAGGTTTAAGGGTTAAGGGTAGAG